>OX457049.1:44251119-44513619 GCA_949752735.1 Lumbricus terrestris
CGGTCACAACCTCACTTCACCACACCCCATCCCAAGGGCGGATACAGAAATTTTCGAAGGGGGGGGCCAAAGTCCTACGGAACTTCTCATAAGGGGGGGCCACGCCTACTTTCCGAGCAAAATAGCTGGTCAAAAATAGAGAAATTTCTAAATGGGGGGGGCCATGGCCGGATTGGCCCCCCTGGATCCGCCCCTGCCCCATCCCACCCCCACCCCCCACCCCACAACACCACACTCCGACCTCCACCGGTACGCCACCCGTGAAATTTGGGTTTTCGGAAAAATTATCCCCCAACCCCCCAACCCATCCACCTCCCACCACCATCCCCCATCACTCCACACCCACCACACCACACTCCGACCTCGACCGGTACGCCACCCGTGAAATTTATGTTTTGGGAAAAAAAATCTCCCCACCGCCCCAACGCCTCCCACCCCAACACATGCCCCACCCGGCCCCTTCAGGCTGAGGTGTGGTCGGAGTAGAGGCGAAATGGTCTGCAAAAATCTGTCTAACTGTGAAACTATGTGAATGCCTCCTTTCCCAGTGCTATTCTTCGTTTACAGCCAACTATGTATCTACATAGTTGAGTTGTGTTTACGTTTAGTTTTAAAATCTGTCCTTTCTGCTTTCGTGTGTTAGATGGGACGTCACAAGTTCACAAGAGGAATTTGAATCGATAAAGAAAGAGTCACTCATCCAAATATCTAAACTCGATGGATCGCGGAAGCGTGGCAGAGAGCCAGGGACGTGCAACAACTCTGTGGTAAGCATCACGGTTCCAATGGCTAGATGGGTGGATGGGTTGGTGGGTGGATAGATTGTAAAATATAGTGACAGCTTTTTGATACATGTATAGGCGACAGTATGGTTGGTTGGATGAATGGATTAATGGATGGACAGATGGATAGATATCATCCATCATACTGTTTGTATGTGCACTTGTTATAGCGCCCCTTCAAGCTCTCTCTATACTCACAGGCGCTCCCGAATGCAGAGCGGACACTGCATCGGAGTTTCACGCCGAAGCGCTGAGCAATTGCGAGGGAAGGACTTGCCCAAGGTCCTTATGCGGCGAGGTGGATTCGAACCTCGAACCTTCCGGCTTCAAGGCAACGACGCCACCACTACACCACCGCGCCCCACAAGAAATGTAGATACATAGTTGGCTGTATAGAATGACGCAGACAAATAGATAGACATATTGGGTTTGTGAAAGGGTAGATTACCTCCTCATTTCAACGCTACCTTTGTTTTTTTTCGAAACATGCGCATCAATTGACATTGGCATTCAGAAACCTTTCGTATCCCAGCCGTACATCACTTCAAAAGGCACATAGCGACCCAATTCTCCCCATTTCCATGCCAACAGTCCCGTTCCGAATTCCAATGCGTGGCATTTCGCACATGATATGAACACAATTGAAGTAGACACCGTTCAGGTGTGGAACAAGTCTGAGTGAATTTCTTGCGACAATATAAATATTAATTTACGGATACAAAATAATGAAGTGGTAAGAAATGTTGCTGAAGTTTCTCTGGATTAATTGAAGGTTCTTTGATTGGACGAGTATTTATAGACATATGGTCTTATTAAAAAGAGGTGTCTAATTATCAGCTTGTAATTTGCGTATAGACTACGAACAATGGTTTGTGAGTGGTTACGTCAATAACCTTTGCTTCCAAAAGTGTGATTTTTTTCTAACTGCGATTGTTTCAGATTAAAATTAATGGATTTATACGCATTTATTGAGCGTTTGATACAGTTCTAAGGTAGAGCATAGAATTGAGCGCTCTCTTTAATACACCCTTATTATAAATCTTTCATTCATTCATTCATTCATTCATTCGGACATTTATATAGCGCTCTTTCAAGAAAAAACTACTCAGAGGCGCTCCCGACTCCAGTGCGCCCAAAAAGAATAGTTTTAAGTCTAGTAAGGAAGGATCCTGGCAGAGTCCCAGGGTGTAGGAGTAGCTCAAAAGGAAGGTCACTACAGACCACTGGTCCAACCACAGAAAAGGCTCGATTCTTCATGGTAGTAGTACGAGCAAAAGGAACTAAGAGGACTCCCTTATCAGCCGAGCGTAACTGACGACGTCCTTGGATACCCAATGTAAAGCTGCATAGCTCACGGAGGTAAGTTGGGGCAAGGCCCTTTCGTCGGCTTTATAAGCTGAAATGATGGGAGCGTCTTTGGGTAGTCCCCCGAAGAGGCGCTATGTAAATGCATATATAATGAATAATTAATGAATGAATAATAGCGATCAAAAATGAGAGCAAATTAATGTTCAGCGACATCGATTCGTGGCTTCATTAGATTGAAATTGAAAATTTGGACACCTTTTAAAAGTAATACATCTGCGATATAACTACTGTGAGGTGCGGTGGTGTAGTGTATTAGATCGAGGCTACTCAGAAGCGCTCCCGGCCCAACCACAACAAAGCATTTTTATATGCCGAGCGACAGAATCAGAGTAGCGTGGCAGAAGTGGAGAGAATTATCAGCTGTGCTGTGCGACTTTAAAATGCCGACTCCCCTCAAGGGAAAAATCTACAAAACAATGATGAGGCCAGTAATGCTATATGGAGCAGAGGTCTGGGCATTAACGAAAAGGGACGAAAGTTTGCCGGAAAGAACAGAGATGAAAATGCTGCGATGGATGCTTGGAATATAACTGAAAGACAAGAAACGAAGTGAGGACATCAGGAAAAAGATCGGTGTGGCATGCATCACTGACAAAGCACGGGAGACCAGGCTGCGATGGTATGGACACGTAATGAGAAAAGAGGAGGGTAGCTGCGTCAAAAGAATCATGCAGGCGGAGGCATATGGTCGACGCAGTCGGGGGCGACAGAAGAAAAGATGGGAGGACGTGATACAACAAGACCTGAAGCTGCTCAAATTGAAGAAAGAAGACACCGGAAGCAGAGACAAGTGGAGGAGAAGGATCCGAGTGGCTGACACCTCGCCAGAGGGAATAATCCTAGCCTGAAGGGTAAGAAGAAGAAGAAAGACTTTGCGTAGATGGAAAGGTGAGGCAAAAGGGAGATTGAGAAAAGAATCATGCAAGCGGAAGTATATGGTCGACGCAGTCGGGGACGACAGAAGAATAGGTGGGAAGACCATTAGCGACGCCCTCCTCCTTTATCCAGGCTTGGGACTGCCACTGGCAGAGTACAACCAGTGGCGGAGTTGTAATACATGCAATTTAACTATTATGTTTTTTTTATTTGGATATGTGACATCATAAACACATAGAATGGAAAAGCAATATATAGCAAAGATAACATCCATTAAAAAGGTTGGTATTCCTTGAGAAGTGCACACGTGCTTCGATCGCTACAATTTTCGTACCTACTGGTACCTAAGACCAGAAGTATTCAAACGCACCTATTCCCGTTATCCGGAGACGTTCTGACGATTTTATATTAATTTTCTAAAATGTATAAGAAATCCTATGATAAAATTCGCAACTGACTCTCGAACGACATATTTGCTCAGAAACACTTCCGACCCAACCACGACTTAGAAGAATTTTTTTAAGACTGCGATGAAACGCATCATCAAGATTAGGCGAACAGACAGTGGAAGCCCATTCCATGCCAAGGGATCAATAACAGAAAAGACACCAAAAGAAAAAAGAAACTAACAACTTTTAACGAGTAATGGTCACATACACGATTCTACTTTATTATTTGTAAAACTATGTGATGCTTGGACAGTGCGGAAGATTCCAATTAGCCAATGGAGTGAACGAGTGTGATGAAGCAATTCATTCCTCGTACATTGCCATTACTTCTCGACTCCTACGTCGGGACTGGTTGTTCATTGCCATATTAACACACCTCTTTTCAATGTAAATTTTCCATATCAGTTAAACTTGCAGACAAACAGTACAAGTCCCAGCGTCGATAAATAAAGCGGGCGTCGCTAATGATCTTTTTTCACACCGTGACTTTATACTACAACGCAAACACAGCTATAAATTTAAAACTACATGATTGTCATGTCATGTCATTCCGCCATCGTCGCTCTGCGACGGTTGGCTGCACGAATGGATGAGCATTTTCCACAGTTGTCCATCTCCTGCCATGTTCATTAGTCTCCTCCCGAAAGTCCAGTCCACTTCAAGATGTTGTCTATCCATGCCATTCTTGGTCTTCCTCTTCCCCTTTCTCCCTCCATCAGTCCCGTCATCAGGTTGTTTTCTATGCTTTCCTTTTGCTGTCTCATCACGTGTCCGAAGTATCGTAACTTTCTTGTTTTTACGTGGGTCAACAGTTCTTGCTTTGTTCCTGCTATGAAGTACACCTGTTCGTTGGTCAATTTTTGTGTCCATGGGACTCTGAATATTTTTCTAAGACATTTGTTCTCGAATGCTTGTATGCGTCTTTCCTCCTCTTTCTTTAAAACTACAATATCATAATAATAGTAATCCTCTTTTATTCAACAATCCGATTCGACCCGCGTGCTGTTAGCGCTTCAAGCCATTTTGCAACTATTCTATTCTACAATATACTGTCAATTTTATATTAAAAGCATTACTGTAATGCTATTATGAGAGCATAATGTATGGAAAAGGGCTCTTTTAGGTTTTTGCTAATTGAAAGTATACTGTTTGGATTTTTATTTATAGATGTATTATACTCTTAAAAAGAGGTATGTAATTATCGGCTTCTAATAGCGTTTAGACTAAGGTAGTGTCAGCATTTTTGTGGTTACATGAATAGCATTTACTTCCACAAGGGTCAGTGTTTGATCTGCTGTCATTTCAGACTAAATATAAGTTTATTGGATCTTTGATAGTCCGTCGAATATTTTTTTACATTTCTAGTTTGATGGCATCATGTGCATTCAGACATCTTCCGACACCTTTAATACTTTTTCAACAATTCCTATATATAAACATGCGAAATACAGCAATTATTACTAGGCGAGCGCTTTTGTTGTTATAATGAACTGATGCCATTATTATTAATAGCTAGGCCTACCTTTATTATGAGTTCAAAGGGATGTAAATAAGCATTTTACCAGCAACAATTGCTAAGTACTCTCCGGAAATTCGTCAAACTCTCTGAGGGGAATTAACGTAGCATTAACATGCAACCATTTGTGTCGCCTCGTTGATGCGTGGGGGACTCAAATCCTTGACTCACAATAATTGCTTAGCGCCTTTAAATTTGTTTGTATGCGCACTTGCTATAGCGGCCCTTCAAGCTCATTACTCAGAGGCGCTCCCGAATACAGCGCGGACACTGCATCGGAGTTTCACGCCGAAGCACTGAACAATTGCGAATGATGAACTTAGCCTAAGGTCCCTATACGCGGCGGTTTGAGGTGGATTAGAAATTACCCGTTTGCAATGCACCCGGGTTCTCCTTGGCGCTTCTTCTGTCCTGAGATAATCCTACGCGGATAACCTGCAAGTGTACTTGCACATTTTTTGCGGCAGCACTGCAGCAGCCATTTCCACTGTCAGAGTCATGAGCCGGGCAATGGAGGCTCTGAAGGCCTAGATCAATAAATCAATCAATCAATCAATCAATCACTCAATGAATCAATCAATCAGCCAATCATTGGTAATTTACATAGCGCCCCTTAAAGGTACCTACTCAGAGGCGCTCCCGGCCGAGATCAAGCGAAAAACAGTCTTCAACAGTTTGTGGAATTGAGAAGAGCTTGGGAGGTGTCGCATAGTCAAGGGAAATCCATTCCAGGTTGTTGGACCAACCACAGAGAATGAACGCCTCTGCATTGTTGCAGAACGAGTGAAAAGAACCATTAGGTCACCATGGACCATTGGACAGCAGAGCGCAGTGCGCGGCGGCCTATGCAAGTGGAAAGGGGGAGACAAAGCTCACACAGATCAGAAGGTGCCTAGCCTGATAAGCACCGCCACACCAAAGATGCAATCTTAAATGAGATGCGCTGCGGGAAAAGAAGACAGTGCAAGACCTCACGCATATATTGGGATACAAGGTCGTACTTGGTGAACCCCCCCCCCCCAATAAGTCGTGCGACAGCCCGGTGGACCCTACCCAACCTCTCAATCCGAACCCGCGGGAGACCAGCAAAGATGAAGGCGCAGTAGTCGAGGCGGTTCAGCACAAATGCATGGACAAAGAAGCTGCAGCTTTAGAAGCCCTTCTCTTTTACGCAGGCGTCTTACTGGCACCACGATACAATTATTCTGATTGTTATAAATCCTGAATATGATTTTCCTCTGATTCGGAACGGTGATTACTAATTATAATCATACTGATTCAGTGTCTCAGTGACTAGTTATTTAAAAGCCATTGAATGGAACGGATATTTATGGCAAATGTAACATTCGTTAAAAAGGTTTCTAAAATAATAAAACATCTTTATAACTAGTTATTGCCGCCCACGACCCCCTAGTGTTAACCCTCGTTTCCTCACAATTATGTTATGTGCCCATGCAAGGAGCGAACTGGTGAGAACGAGCAATCCATTTATACATGTACATACATCTATTTAAATAAATAGTGTAATTACAAAAGATTCTGTCTGTCTGTGTGTCTGTCTGTTTGACCGGGATGCATTCCCACAGTTTTTGATCTTTTTCACTCCAAACCTTCACTGCTGTGTAGGTCTCGGTATGACCCCCAGCGAGGGGTTGGCGATTCTCTACCACCATGGGGCCAGCCTCCAGGGTAGAACCCTCAAAAAAGTTCACTAATACGCAGCTATTGATTTGAAACTTTCTACATAGACAGAGAGACATCAGAACCACGAAGTACACGTAAAACATTTTATTGTTTTATAAGATAAATTTGAATTATGACTCAATCATTCATTTCTAATATAGTTTCGGTGTCACTTCAAAAAGACTGCGCAGAGGCGCTCCCAGCCCAGCCACTGCCAAAAAGATGTGTCTTGAACAAATGTTAAAAAGTAGCAGAATTAGTCAGAGGCAGCAATCGCATTGCAAGCGGGAGCCCATTCCATGTGGACGGGCCAACAACCGAGAAGGCTCGACGTTGTCTGGTAGAAGAGAGGTCTCGAGGGACCAGCTGCTCGACATTGGCCGAAGAGCGTAAAGTTCTACGGGAGGCTAAGTCAGAGACAGGGCGACAGAGATTAGACAAGTAGAATGGAGCATAGCTAGTAAGACACCGCCAGACAAGTGCTGCTACTCCGTTGCGAATCTGGAAGCCAGTGCAAAATATCACGCACAGCTGAAATCGGAGTGTATTTTGGAATAATGACAATAAGCCGTGCAGCGGAGCGCATCACCCGGTCAAGACGCCCTATTAAGCTAAATGGGTGACCAGCAAGAACTGAACCGCAGTGTTCAACTCTGCTGGTGACGAAGGCGTGTGGAAATATAATTATTACACATATTTACTACATTATTACAGGAGGGCCCGGTAGCGCAATGGATAACACGCTGGCGTAGAGTGCGAGAGGTAGTGAGTTCGAGCCCCCGTTTGCTTTGTAGGCTGCTATTAGCGCCGTGTAATTACAAAGCTGTCTGTTCAGTTAGCAGGCGTTTAATTAGAGAAAAGATATTATATTATTATTACATAATATTACATAATATTTTTCCTTTTAGAGTTATTGCTAATATTGTTTAATTTTTCAAACACCTTTAAAACGGGTTCAACTTTCGCTATAATACAATATTGCTTGCCTGATGGGTAGATTTGTTTAGCAAAAAGGCTCATGGCTTTATATTCTCGTTTTCCACCGTCTAAAAGGTGTTGCTAAAGGGGACGACGACGATGTCAAGCATATATTATTATTCGTGATAATCCAGCGTCTTCAATTATTATTATCTATCATATTATTATCATTCTTGAAAACTGCCACATGTAAGCAGACACCAGGTATAGGAAGGAAATGCAGGACATCCCGCATATAACCGTTAACATGATCAAATATTTGTATATAAAGGCTTAAATAAACGTTGTCGTTATACTATCAATCAATCAATTAATCAAGCTTTTCAATGCAACTAATTGTAACATCAGCAAAACAAAACACGAATTAAATAACTGATGATAATTAACGTATTGTAAGGCCAAAAAGGGACGGACGCATAGTAGCAGTTATTACGTACTATAAAAGAACAGTCGCTTTTAATTAAGTAAATAGTAGTGGTGGGGGTCATTGCCTTGAAGCCGGAAGTTTCGAGGTTTGAATCCACCTCAGGTCACCGCGTAGGGACTTTGGGCAAGTCCTTCACTCGCAATTGCTCAACACATCGGCGTGAAACTCAGATGCAGTGTCTGCTCTGCAGTCGGGAACGACCCTGAGTAGCTAGCTGGAAGGGGCGCTATTGCAAGTGCGCCTACAAACGAACAAGCATACAAACAAAACGAGCAAAAATCGTCCTAAAATAATCATCGTAATACAACACGGATATTATAATTATGAAAACTTCATTAATTTTCTATACCAATTTTCTAAGGTCCAATGGAACTATACCAGTTCCATTGGAGACTTAATTATGGAAGATAAGTAGGCCTACAAGTATTCATATGCACCAGTAAGGTGTTGTATACATGTTAGAAACGAAAGTTGTTACGATCCTTCCACCACTCCCCAGAATAATCGACCGGTCTTGTATAAATGCCTACATTGACATGAACTCAAATGGTTGATATTTGTAACATTTGGAAAGAAGTGTTGTGGAAGGTCATCAGTCTTTTGCGTTACGAAAATGTTGTATATTTCTTAAACTGAAACACTAAAAAGGTGTCCAAAACGAACGTTTTTCCGCTTACCCTCAGAAACCCGAACCCTTCCCCTCCGCGAAACAGAGGGAATAGATTAGACACTGCTCTCTTACACAATCTATAAGCACTTGAAAACAGTTCTTATTGGCCGAGCTGAAGTCGACAGGACATCTGAGTAGTTTCATTGAAGGTGTCTTATATTAATACTTGAATGAATGAATCAGGGCTTTTTTAAAGGAATTTTTAGAACTGCACAAATTCCATGGGCGAAGTTTGGTTGCCGATCTGAGGGGGGTGGCTAAAAAAAATTTCGGCCAAAGCAGTTGATGACCTTTTTTGGGTCATCGAGTTGAAAATCTCATAAAAACATACCATTTTTCCGGACAGTGATAGTTCTTTTTAAAAGTCCATTGTTTTGAAAATGTCCATAATTGCAATTATAATAAAAAAAGGTGTGCAATTGAAAATGCGTTCCAAAATAAAATATTTCAGTTTTCTCAAAAACCTGATGTACTACAAGAAAAAAAAACACCACTGCATTCAGCATTAATTGCCATTGTATTTTTTAAAGAGGTGTGCATTTGCAAATGTGTGCCAAATTTAAATATCTCAGTTTTCTCAAAAACCTGACATGCTAAAAGAAAAACAAAACCACTACTGCATTCAGCATTAATTGAAACTATAATAAAAAATGGTGTGCAATTGCAAAAATGTGTGCCAAAATTAAATATTTCAGTTTTCTCGAAAACCAGACGTGATACAAAGACACAACAATTATACTGAGGCAGCTGAGATCTGTGTCTACATGTAGCTGTCTCACAAGACGTGACACGCCATCTGGTGCATAGTTTGATCTTGAGCCGAATTGATATCTGCAATGTCGCTTTTGCTCGCTTGCCACAGCGCAATATCATTCGGCTTCAGGCGGTGATCAATGCTACTGCTCGCCTAGTCCTGCGATTAAATAAAATTACTTACAAAATTACGTACAATCAGTGCAAACCAGTGTCATTAAATATCAAATAGCACACTGTCAAGTTTTTTTAAAACTGAAAAGAAGACAAATTAATTGAAATTATTCCAGAATCTTGCAGCGTTCTTGCACATGTCGAGTGATTTTAGCGAGATAACGCTACGCCAACTTGCGAAAGAAACTAAGAAGGACTCATCACACGTACACTGTGTTACAGCCTCGAGTGGGCGATCAATTTTCCTTCCACACAGTTCTTCTACTGTAAGAAGAGTCCCAAAATGAGTTAATGATTTGGTTAGGCTCGTTTCAAAGTGTAGCTACAAACTTCAATCACAAAACTTGCATTAAAACTACTATAGGGTTCTCTAAATGTTTTTTAGACTGGCGTGTTATTTCAAATCGGGTGACAATGAAATTTAAAATTATTTTTTAGCTGCACAAAAATGATTTTACAACTGCACAAATCCATTTAGAACTGCACATTTTGTGTAGAACTGCACGTTAAAAAAGCCCTGGAATGAATGTATGAATCAGATTTCAGTATTGGTTGGAGTAACTTGAAGAAAGACGGTCACTGTGTACTGTAGAGACCCCGATAAAATCCTCACATCAGACACCTTTAAAACAGACGTTGACTATGGAGGCCGTGGGCGACCAAAATACGCAGAGCAAACATACATTGTCGGACTTTACAGCAAATTCTGCTAATGTGAGCGTCAAAGTCAACCCGATCAGAGATGGTGACACCCAAAACAACCATCTGCTGGACCCTTTCGATGCCCGAGATGGGGGGAGAGGGAGCAATAGCTTTAGACCGAGGTCGCCTGATGATTATTTCACTGGTCTCAACTTGATTTAGTTTAATTTTTAGCTTATTGATGCCTTATTAGTTTTGTTTTGATTATAAATGAATATTAATATGAAGTATTACCGTCCTATATATATGTATTCATTAATAACTGAGTTTCGTATTCGCCGGACGATATTATGGAAACCGCATGTTCCAACTTTATATAGCAAAAGTTAAGATTTTTAAATAGGTGTCTAATGGTACTGCTTTGTCATTTGATTCGATTTCTTTCTGGCAATAAATAAACTGTTTCTCTTATTCTTATATAGCACAATGTGTATCTTTTTAAAGGTTTCCAACAGCATCTATTCAATTCTATTTTTTAAAATATTTTATGCACTATGTTGGATGGATATATTTAAACAACCCGTGCTCTTGTGACTTGTTTAATTGATTGATTGATTGATTGATTGACTACTTGGTTTAATTTGATTGATTCATTGTCTATTTATTTATTGATTATTTTGTGGATCGATCGATTTCTTCATTGATTTGTTAGTTGATTGATTTTATTCGTTGATTCATTGGTTTATTTATTTATTTATTTATTTTATTGCTTCAAAACTGATTGATTTTAATTTATTGATCGTTCAACTTTCTCCTCCTCTTCATTCCCACCTCCTTCTCATTCTCCAGGTTTCTCCTTGACACTTTCTACAAGCACTTATTCATTTGACCGGGCAGGAGGTAGGGTGCACCTCTGAGTAGTTATTACTTGAAAGACGTGCTATATGAATACGTGAATATGTGACTGAATAGTGATAATCTATCCATATGTCTGTCTATCTAGTGTAGTCCTAAAAAATGAAGTGGGGGAAAGCCTGGAAATTTAAGTAGCAACCCTGTAGCAAAAAGTGCAACCTTGCAAGAATTTTGCATAGTGTGAGCGCTGCTATTTTTGAAACTGTTGAAGGTAAAAAAATAATTTAAAACATAGTTAATGTAATTATGTAAATTTATACACAGGAATTTGTTATTTGTAACATATGGTGAGTCTTGGAGTCTTCTTTGTTCATTTATTTCAGCGGAAATGCTGCAAACTAGTGAGGGATCGCGTTCCCTCCCTGGAAAAAAGTGCGGGAACGGCGTTCCCCCGCGTTCCCACCCCACTACGTGACACCACTGATCAATATGTCTGTCTATCTAAAGAATTTGTATTGCTCCTTGCTAGGATTACTTTCAGAGGTGCTCCCACACTGGGATGGATAAAAAGAAATGCCATGAGAGTTACAAGTTACGCCTAGGGGTGCGCAAAGTCATAGGAAAGGCTATTCCAAACGAAACAATCCACAATGGAGAAAGTTATATCCAATCTGAATGTTGTGTGTACTAATATATTATGGAATCACAATGTCGACTTTAAAAAAGCATTTGGTTTGTGTCCTGGAAGATTATGATTTGATTTTATTTATTTTTATGATGATCTGATTTGATTTGTTTTTATGATGATTTGATTTGATTTATTTGTTTCTTATTTCCGTTAAAAAGAAACGTTTTCTGAATTGTTTCATCTAATCTGAAATTTGTTGTGTTTATTTGGGCTATGCAATACGAACGACTGAAAATAGGTTGGCATGGCAACGGGCGGTCAGTCGCTAGCAGTAAAACTGGAAAGAGTTTTATGGATGGAAGGGATTTGGAAACCGTACAACGACGATGATGATTACGATGACGATGATAACGATGACGACGATGATAATAATGATGAAAGTGATGGCATTTGTTGTTGCTGGTTAGAAAGCAACATATTGAAACAGGACTTGCCCAAGGTCCCTACGCAGCGAATTGATGTCGATTCAAACCAGCAACCCTTTGGCTGCAAGGCGACGAACATACCCACTGCGCCCCAATCTGCCATCGACAGATCCAACCAAAGTAGACCTAGTTCAACTTCCTTTTCTTCACCGCCTTCAACATTCGCTGCTCCGGTTGCAGCTCCTCTAGTATAGACTTGTTTGTTTTGTACTCTTCCAGCATCTTCCTATAAGACGCATCATCTCGATAGCTAAAAAAGCTCTCAAGTGCTGTAATATGCGGAGCAAATTTATGTCCAGTATAACGGCCTCTGTTGTCATAGACCCTAGTCAAATCGAATCCGTCCACCCATGATATTCTTCTTTTGTCCTCTGCCCTCATTATTTCTTTTATTTTTTTCATACCCGAGGTTTTCATCAGCCAAAACAGAAAGAGTACGAAATTGACGGCTTTGTGATTACATAGCTATTGTAGAAAGAACTGCTTTTTAAAAAGAGGTGTCAAAAAATCAAGTGTTTATAGCATATACAGGGTGGGCCATAAAAAGTTACCCTACGGTTTTTAGTCCATATCTTGGCCAAAAATAAGAATATTTAAATGAAACTTTTCAGTCTTAAAGGCAATTCATATTTACGTACAATGGTCAATTTTCAACAAAATATGTCAAACAGAACAAAAGTTATATGATTTTTAGCGAGGCCACCCCCTCGTTTTTTGACGATTCAAAACGAAACGCAATTTGTTTTAGTTTTTTGCTAATATCTTGGTCAGAAGTAAGAATATCGAAGTGAAATTTTACAGGATTAAAGACAATTCATATTTACAAATGATAGCCAGATTTCATCAAAATATTTCAAACCCAACATAAGTTATACCACTTTTAGTGAGACCGCCTACCGTTGCGTTTCGTTTTTGAACCCTCCCACAAAGCAGAGAGAATAGATTTCCTGATTGATTAGAGTAACTTGAGAAAAACGGTCACTGTTTAGGGACCTTGAAAAAATCCTTCACTTTAGACACCTGTAAAACGTATTAACCGGACGCAATATAAACGTAGGATGACGATACAGTTTTATCTTAAAAATACGGCATCGGCTTTATGTCCCGAGACACCTTTATATAAAATGATGGGGAAAAAAAGTGGGTGTATGATATAATAATCTTTCTGGAAGAGAATAATTTATTTATGGGTTTGGAGTAAGTCGTTCATTTGTCAGCGCCTTCGCCAACTGTTCGCGCCTAATAAAAGCGTTAAGCGTGATGATCCAAGCCTAATAAATGCACGATTGTTTGTATGTTGTTACAGCGCCCCTTCAAGCACTCTACTTAGAGGCGCTCCCGACTGCCGAGCGGACTCTGGATCAGAGTTTCACACCGAAGCGCTAAGCTATTGCAAGTGAAGGACTTGCCCAAGGACTTGAGGTGGATTCTTTATTCTGGTCTGCCCTGTAGATAGAAAAGGCAGTCAATAACTATTCTGATTTGCGGGCCATGTGATTCGATATAATTATGATTTTTGGATATTATTTATAATAATTCAAACTTAGATACCTTTAAAATATATTTTAGATCGATATTATATATTCACGTAACATTGTTGGTCACTAAATTATCACCAAATCCCAAACCTCAAAATATAATACCGGTACTATTCAGTACTATCTGCCATCTGGCGAATGTAAGGTTCAGCGAACCTTTTGTGGGAAGCAATCTCGCGCATCCATGGATGCGCTTTTGTACCAGAATGTTAACCATTACCATGGTCTTCATTTTAGCTAAGCCTACACCGTGGAACTATACCAGGATTCTTCCTTACTAGACTTAAAACTTTTCGTTTTTAAATGGATGCCTATTATAAGATTTCCGACATAAGATCCTATATCTTCGTTTCCCACTTTTTCTTTTTACCGGGCAGAAGGTAGGGTACGGCTCCAAGTAATTGAATATGCGAACGAATAGTGATAACCTATCTATCTGTATGCCTAAGAAAAACTATCCAGAGGTGCTCCGGACCCTCGGACGGATAAGGTGGAATAGTTTTACAAAACAGTTTCGTGGAGGGGTACGCACCCAAAGGGAAGGTATCAGTATAATGTAAGACATTATTTGTCTGATTTTTGTGTGTGCATATAAAACCACAAAGTCGCCTCTAAAATTGCATTCATTTGTATTAATTTTGGGTAGACCATAGCATACAGCGCTCTCTTCTAGACAACCTTTATCAAGAGTTTTAAGTCGTATATATAAGTCAAGGACTTCAAAAATAATTATTGCTGGATAATAGTTCTAAGCATCTAATACGACAGATCAATCTACAGGGTGCGCAAAAAAGAATCCCCTATTTTTTTTGCCAATATCTAGGCCTGAAGTAAGAATTTCGAAATGAAATTTTTCAGGCTCTGCATATGGTGCTCAGATTCTATCAAAATATTTAAAACAGAACAAAAGTTATACCACTTTAAGGGAGGTCACCCACCTTTTTTGACGATTCAAAAACGAAACGCAACAAAAAGTAACAAAAACACGATTTTTCTTTCATCTCAAATAATTGTTATCAAATAGCCTTGATTTTTCCAGATGATCATCATTATTACTATTTAAAAAAGAAACAGGGTACCACCTTAGCAACGCGTCACTGAGAAGTCACTTAGCAAGATGACAATCAAAATTTAATTGGTAAAGAATTAATCTGTCAGATTAAACAACAGGTCCACAAAAAACTTTGCAAAGAGACTCAAAAGAAGATTTGGCACTGGTGGTGGTCACATTGAACACAAGTTGTGAAGTACTACCAAGTTCATTTGACAACAGTTATTTGAGATGAGACTTAATAAGATCGTGTTTTGGTTACTTTATCTCAAGTCCTCATGTTCGTTACTCGTTTAGTGAGACTGTTTTTTTCGATTTAAACTGAAAACTTCTTTTCAAACGTGCATAATAATTATGATCTCTTGTGGTCTGCCTAACTTCCTGAGCTTTGAGGCATCGTCAGATTTAAGTTGCATTGTTTTGCATTGAAATAATAAGTTCTGGTCAGTCTATAATATCCATTGTGATATATGTTCTTATATCCGTTGATAAATATCCGTTGATAAATTTGTTCATCAACACTTCGTCCGTTTAGTTTATTCTTTAGTGTTACTAGTAATATTATTTTATTATATAAAACACCTTTAAGACATGTTAAAATTACGTTATATAAGAATGCCTTCATTTGGAAGCAGTATGATGTTGGCTTCTATCTCTTCAATATTTTACTATCGTTCGCCACCGTTTAAAAGGTGTTATGTAAAAGGTGACAGTAAGGGCAGTAACCAATGTATTTATTCCCGATGGTGATAATACAGCGTCTTTAATTTATTATTTTCCTCAAACCCAAAGCCAGCAAAGCTTCTTATGGAATGAAATAGGATGCTAAGTTAAAGTAATCGACAAAATAATATATCAATCAAGACGAGCGGAAATGTAATGCGCACATTTTAACTGTATATCTCATTTTTATATGATATCATCTTCTTCTTCACGGAAGTTAGACGCTGACGACAGTTGATGTTTGAGAAATGTTTGAAATAATAAAGAATTTTTATTTGCCGAGGCTAGACTGGGAGCACTCTAGAGTATGTTTCTTGATGGGAGCAATTTAATCTCACAGAAGTAATAATTAAACTTAACTGCTAAATGAACAGACAGCCTGACATACATGGCGCTAGCAGCAGCCTACGAAGCATGCCCGCCCAACGGGGGCTCGAACTCGCTACCTATCGCACTCTACGCCAGCGTGCTATCCATTGCTTCGGGCTTTTTCTTAATTTATTACCTCTCTTCAAAGCTGCGATCAGTATTATCTGACTAATCAAACTTCGGCCATGTGATGAGATCTAAAGGTTTGGAAAAGGAGCTGATGACGACATGCGGTGAGGGAAGGAAGAGACGCGGAAGACCAAGGAAGAGATGGTTGGATGAGGTACAGGAAAAGTCTGGCATGAGCCTGGAGCAGCTAAGAGAGGCGACAAGAGAGAGGAGACACTGGAGAGGATACATCAAAACTGTCGCCAGAGCTCCAAGAGCTGACATACATGGCGCTAGCAGCAGCCTACGAAGCATGCCCGCCCAACAGCCCAACAGGTGACCAGATGAAACAAACTTTGATTCATCAATTTCTCAAGTATTTTTTTTGTCCGTGGCTGGGCCCGGAGCACTCCTGTTTAGTAGTTTTATAGACTGGACGTTTTTATTATAATTCAATGCAATTATTTAATAAGAAATTAATTATCCTTTTGACTCATGTAGTAGATAGTAGTAATAATTATTGTCTCCCATTACAATACCTTTAAGGTACCATACATTGACGTCATCTAACCTCACCGTTTACCTTAATTAAATACCTTCCTCATCCGTTTATCTTTTTCTTCCACCTGACATTTTTCCAGTTCTCCGTGGAGATTGACTTTTCCATCGGCGTTCCATCCACCGCTTCATCCGAAGTTTCGGCTGCATACGCATTCAATAAATTTGCGAGTTTTCGATTAATTGTTATTGAAAGAACCTTTCCCAAAAAGAGGTGTTTAATGAAATTTGATTTATGCAAGACTAAATTTTAAGACAATTCCAACCACTCTCGTAGTTTCGAGATTTGTGCCATGTGCCTATCTCTCGTTCTGCGTCATTCTCTATTAACAAGTGCACATAGAAACATTATCAAACATATCGGTTTCAATATTTCTGTATCATCTTTCTCTTTCTTTCTCTCTGTGTCTTTCTGTCTGTCTCTTTCGCACAAACACACACACGTTCACGCACATACAAGTTGTAACTAACGTTATTTATCAGTGATTTATAGAACCGCTGTCTCGTGCATATATTGCACATTTATATACATTTCAGAGGTGTATAATAAAACCTTTTACATCGACCAACTTTCCACCATTCCACCTACTCCTCTTCGCCTTCTCTCTCCGCCTACCTCTCTTCGCCTTCTCTCTCTCTGTATATTTCTCTTAAACTACTCTCTCTCTCTCTCTGCTTATATCTCTTCGCCTTATATACACTGTGTCCCATAAAAAAACACACCAAAAACCTTTGTCATGAAACGCATGTAAATCTAATACTGTGCCCCATAAAAAAACACACCAAAAACCTTTGTCATGAAACGCATGTAAGTCTCATGTTAAATAAGAAAAAATAATGTTTCATTTAAGAAGATGTTCGAAGTGATGTCCCTTCGCTTGAACGCAGGCTCTCAGCCTTGGCCGCCACTGTTCAATAGCTTTGTCAATGACACTCTGCTTCAACTGTGCCCACACAACGATCAGGCGCTCCTTCAACTCGTCGATGTCCCGTATTGCTGTCTGGTAGACGCGTTCCTGCATTAGACCCCAAATTCTGTAGTCAACAGGATTGAGGTCTGGTGAATTTGCTGGCCAGAGTTCCGGTCCAATGAAGCTTGGTGTTTTAATTCTAAGTTTAAATGTTTCCAAACACGCCTAGTCGCCTAGTCTGCGTCACTGCCTCTAACAGCAACCACTTCTGTGAGTAAGTAAAATGTTAAATATTTTGTGGCAAAATTATTTGAGAAACAACGTACAAACTTTTATTACAATAGGCTTGGTTTTAAAGAAGATTTTTGAAAAGTTTTTTGGTGTGTTTTTTTATGGGACACAGTGTATATATATATATATATATATATATATATATATATATATATATATCTTCTCGCCAACTCCTTTTCGCCTACTCTCCTCACCTTCCTCTCTTCGGAGAGTAGGAGGGAGGGTGGGAGAGAGGGTGGGATGGAGGGAGGGATGGAGGGAGGGATTGGCGGGGAATGGTCCGAATCCTAAAATTCCCGGGCAATGGCGGGTATACCCCCAGCTAGGAGTTGGAGTTAGTGGTAGCGTGTTGCAAAGAGGGTGGATAAAACGAAGCGGAACAAAAAAAGCAACAAAAACACAATTTTTTTCTCATCTCAAATAATTGGGTCCCGAATAGCCTTGATAATGTCAGATGATCATTATCAGTACTATTTAAAAAAGAAACAGGGTAATCTAATTTAATCTAATAAAGCATTTGTAAAGCGCTTCTCACAGCAGAACTATTTAGAAGCGTGACAGGCCCATGAAAAAAGAAAAGTCTTCAAGCAGCGAACAGATGCAGATGAATTTCCTACAAGAATCCTGCCACGAATTTGAGAAGGAAGGTGATTCCAAATTAAAGGGTACCAGCGTAACTGCGCGTCACTGAGAAGTCACTTAGCAAGATGATAATCAAATTAGTAAATAAGGAATCTGTCAGATTAATCAAAAGGTCAATCGAGAACTTTGCACAGAGACTCAAAAGAAGTTTTGACACTGGTGGTGGGCATATTGAACATAAGTTGTGAAGCACTACCAAGTTCATTTGACAACAGTTATTTGAGATGAGACTTAATAAAATCGTGTTTTTTTATACTTTTTTGTTGCGTTTCGTTTTTGAATCGTCAAATTACGGTGGGTGACCTCCCTTAAAGTGGTATAACTTTTGCCCTGTTTGAAATATTTTGTTAAAACCTGGCCATCATGTGTACATATGAATTGTCTTTAAGACTGTGAAATTTAATTCCGAAATTCTAACTTTTGGCCAAGATTGTGGCCAAAAACCAAGAGGGTATTGTTTGGCGAACCCTGAATATTTTTTATGTTAATATTTTTCTAAACGATAAGTCTTGCTTTTTTAGACAAAACATAATAAGGTTAAATAAAGCATAGAAGTTAGAATAGATCTCATGGAAATAAATTTAATCATTAAACATTCTATTATTATTGAAATACCTTTAAAACATGTTCAAGACAAATTATATAGTATCACCAGTTTACAAGTTGTAACGTGCCTCCATCTAAAAACTCATGCTTTTATTTTCTCGATTGCCACCGTTTAAAAGGTGTTCAAGTGCTTTTGACATTGCCGGTGTGGCATGAAATTCTGTTAACCCTATGACGCACACCTGGGGTCTATTGGACCCCAGAGGTGCGAAACTTTGAATATCTCTATTGCTCTAAATACTAAAAATCTGAAATAATTCAAATTCCTCAACAATTCATCCCCCTACATGTACAAAAAAGTTGGGAGACAGTAGCGTCCTTGGTTCAATGGGGAAAAATTGGGTAAGACACCTAGGGCACATTTAGCATACCTGGGGTCCAACGGACCCCAGGCTTCAGCATTGATAGGTCCATGGTGCATCGACTATAGCATAATGAGAACATGACATACACCTCGGCCCATAACCCCTACCATTGCCCCCACAACTGCCCCCATCCCTTACCCCCATTGAGACATTACACCCTGCCCCGCCATTACCCCTATCCGTCGGTTTACATCCGTCAGTGTATGTATGTATATATGCAAGGTATGTATATATGAAATGTATGTATATATGTATGCATGCATGTATGTATCTATGTATGCATGTATGTATGTATGTATGTATGTATTTATTCATGTATGTATGTATGTATATATGCATGTGTATATGTATGAATGTGTGAATATATGTATTGTATATATACGTGTGTGTCTGTACGTATGTACAAGTATGTATGAGTGTATGCATGAATTCATGTATGTATGTATGTATGTATGTACGTATGTATGTATGCATGTATGTATGTATGTATGTATGTATGTATGTATGTATGTATGTATGTATGTACGTACGTATGAATGTATGTATGCATGTATGTATATATGTATGTGAGAATGTATGTATTGCATATGCGTGTATGGCTGTATGTATGTCTGTATGTATACTATATGTATGAACGTACGTACGTACGTATGCACGTATGTGTGTATGTATGCATATATGCATGTATGTATGCATGTATGTATATATGTACATACATACAAACATACATACATATACACATACTACGCATTTGTACATGCAAACATACATAAGCTTACATTCATAAACATAACACATGCAATCATACCTACATAGATTACATACGCACACACATATATACACGGAAAAATATATACAAACAAAAGCACATGCATGCGTGTATACATGCATGCATGCATGCATATATACATACATACATTCATACTTACATACATATGGCATCCCGTAATTATTTTGGCTACGCCACTGGTGAAAATGATTGAGCAAGTTACAAATCCTTGGTAGGAAAATGTTGTGAAAAAATCACTATTTTCAGACATTTTAATTTATTTTGAGCCCTTCCGGTTATGAAAAGACAAATTATTTAGTATGACAATGTAGCCCCGCATTCCCTCTATAAAATGGTATAATGTTTTTATCTTTATTATAAATGAGGGATAAGATAATATACGCGATAACCTAAGTTGGTTGTTTCCACCCTCCTCTTGGTACCTTGGGTATATCGGGTATAACTTTTGAACGGTATGGGGTATCATCACAAACCTTACATCAAAATGTGTGTAAATGAACCCCCTAAAATAATTTAAAATGTCAAAATTGTATTCCATATGAAACAAGTTTGATTTTGAAAAAATCCTAAAAATTGATGGACAACACCTATTTTGGTAGTCCTATAGGGTTAATTTTGGGTATATATATTTTGACCCAAACATGTTCCATGGGTGCATGTGCTATGTACAGCATATATTTCAGTCATTCATTCCAAAGTTCTGTCTAATTGATATAATTTCAACCCATGTTATCGGTGGGGTCCATTGGACCCCAGGTGTGCTAAATGCGTTGGCGCGGAAGGTGTGCGTCATAGGGTTAAGCATGAAATTGTGTGTATGTGTGTGTGTGTGTGTGTGTGTGGTGTGTGTGTGTGTGTGTGTGTGTTCGAAAAGGCTTGTCATTGGTTAACGTGACAGATTATGCGATGGGGTTATATTTGTCGTTTATCGATAAAAATATTAAATTTCTTTGCATATTTTTGCATACATTGCAATTCTACCATACGTGATCTTGACCTATGTGCATCCTCAAGTCCTTGTGTTAATATTCTCGTAGCGGTAACGTTTTTCGCTCTAGACAGAAAACTTTCTTTTTCCAGTCTAGATTTAGGTATAATAGTTCTCAATGGTCTGCCGAACTGCAAAGTGTAGGCTACATCTTAGCCTTGCATAATTGTCATATTTTAGTTGTATTGTATTATAAAGAACTAATCAGTTTGGGACAGCATATATCGTGTAATGTGTTCTTTGGCCACCTCACATGCCGACGCCTTGAAAATGAAATCACTAACACTTCATCCACATTGGCGAACCTCCGGGCTAGCTAGAAATGATCTCATTATTTATTATGTTCTTATGTCTATTATAATTTTCGTTCAATCAACAATCCGGTTGACAGACCGCAAACGATTACAGTGTACAATTAACAATTGTACACTGTAAACTGTTTCAGCTGCATAATTGTCAATTATGCAGCTGAAACAGTTTACAGGAACTCAGATTAGGCCTACATAATACATAAATTTAACTATGCTAGCAGAACAGACAGCCTGCAATGATGAATTTGTTGATCAATTCTACGCACCTCCATCTAAAAATGTCCTTGTGTGTTTATCAGCCTAAATATTCGTCCATCCATTGAATTTAAGACGCCACTGAAGCTTGTAACCTGGTAATTTCAGTGTGACGACACGGTGGCATTTTATTAATTATCACTATGAAGCAAAGATCGCCCTCCTTCGTTATCCAGACTTGGGACTAGCACCACCAGACTGCAAGTGGCGACGAAATACATTTTGAAGGCATTCTATTATTACTTAAAATAAATAATTAATGTAATTGAAATTAAAACATATATTATATGACATAGCATTATATTTTTTATGTTATTATTTTTCCAAACGGTAAGTCTTGCTTTTTTAGACCAGATATAATATGGTGAAATAAATCATGGAATTTAGAATAGAGCTCATGGAAATTATGAAAGTGCAATCATTCGGAATTATTTTTATAATTGAAATACCTTTAAAACATGTTCAAAGCAAAATATATACGATTACTGGATTTCGAATTCGCATCTTCACTCCGTTTAAAATATCATGAATTTATTTTTTCGGTTGCCACGTTTAAAAGGTGTTGAAGTGTTTTGACATTGCCGTGTGGCATGAAGTTCTGTGAAGCATGAAATTGTGTGTCCAAAGAGGGTTGTCATTGGTTAATGTGACAGATTATATCAGACAGCACCTGTCAATCTAAAGTAATAATATGACGTTGAAATCTTGTCCGGGAAAGACATAAAATAGACAAGATAATTATTCCAAGACCAATAATCTGAAGCATAGTCAAAACCTAACTAAACTAATGCAAAATGTTGCCGGTCAATCCTCCGCTATGCTATCTCCAGGAGTTAATCAGTTAAGGTCATGCATTGAATTGTGTGATAATTTATGTTCTTATGTTTGTGGATTTGTTGTTCATAGTTGCAGACACATATTATAAAATTCAGGTATAAAAATTATCATTTTATAATCCTGGGTATCAACAATTAAAAGGTGTTTATTGTCGGACCATCCTCTTTCTCCAGGCTTTGGTCTGGCAATGCCTTAGAAAGGTGGCAGTGTCTGAAATTATTAATCGCGAATAGCTTCCCTCCTTTCTTTATTGCCACATGTCAGTCTTTCCACAAAAACTAATGGGGCGCGGTGGTGCAGTGGTGGCGTCATTGCCTTGAAGCCGGAAGGTTCGGGGTTCGAATCCACCTCGTCGCGTAAGGACCTTGGGCAAGTTCTTCACTCACAATTGCTCAGCGCTTCGGCGTGAAACTCCAATGCAGTTTCCGCTCTGCATTCGGGAGCGCCTCTGAGTAGATAGAGCTTGAAGGGGCGCAATAACAAGTGCACATACATACAAAACAGACAAAATAGTTGCCTCATGGATGGATGGATGGATGGATCCAGATTTGTCGAGGGCTTGTGACAACAGAGGCCGTTTCTCTCGAAAAAAAAATTTCCTTGGCATAATACAGCTCTTTAGTTACCTAAAAATGTGATATAATAAATGTGGGGAAAGGACTCAATAGTTATATGCACCTCTGGGATGGATCCGATTTGACCAGGGTCTATGACAACAGAGGCCGTTACCCTGGACAGAAATTTGCTCGGCGTATTACAGCACTTTAGAGCAAGGTACTAGACCAATTTTTTTCTGAATAATATGCACCTCTCATTGCGACCTTCCGAATTTATAATATCGCTAATTCACATTTAAACGGTGTCTAAGTTGAACTCGCTGGATAGCCGTTATTTATAATTATTACTTACTTCTTTACTGCTTGTTTGTTTACTTACTTATTTATTTATATATCTGTTTATTTGTTTATTTTTTCAAGCACTTACGTAACGCCATTTCAAACTCAAACTATCTACTGAGAAGCGCTGTCGACCAAACCTAAATTCGTAGGCTATATTGGTAAGGCTATTATAGAGAAGAACAGTATGTGAACACGCAAGGGCGGACACAGAAAATTTCAATGGGGTGGGCAAAATTTCGTCTTGGTCGCCGAAAAATCTGATGACGTTAAAGGTTACTAAATTATTGGAGGTTTCCAAACCATAAAATATTAGTTGCGTTATAAAATACTAATCAGTGTACCATCGACATCTGCCGAATGGAAGGGTAATTTTAGACACCTTTAAAACGCATTCAATGGAATGTTAATCGAACCCTTTTGTGAGAATCAATCTCGCATCGATGCGCTTTTGTAATAGAATGTTGATCATTGCAATGTCCTTCCTTTTGAGCTACGCCTACATCCTGTCAGGTCTGGAGAGCCTTTGTGGAGTGCTCTTGAAGTGGCGATGTATAAATGGGAATCTACTAGGATTCTTCCTTGTTAAACTTAAAACTTATTACTTCTGACAAAATTACTTTATTATTATTTTTATTATGCATAATAAATTCTTAGAGTTTAAGACACCTCCTTTACGGTTTCTACCTCGTAATAAAGAATTCTCTGCTCATAATTATGCTTATTTTTGTTGTTGTTTGCGTACTTGTACTTCATTTAGGGCGAACACCCAGAGCACGAACAGATACACCTGTATTTGTGCTTTATGCCTATAATAATGGGTTTGATCAGATTCACTATTTCAGTCGAGGTTGGATCGGGAGCCTTCGAACCCGATTAGTATTTTAACGCTAAATATATCTCCACAACGAATAGAGCGGTAATCAATGCCAAGACGTTCGTCTATAGTTTCTGTGAAGTGTTCAATAGTATCGTGATTAGTGTTGATGGACTTTCAAATCCCAACTAGAAATTGTGCGATGAAATCTGCTTCTTGAACGTTCCACGCTTACAAGGATCTCTGGTTTGTAGATTCTGATTTACCCATGATGATGGTGGTGGTTATGACGATGGCAATGACGACGACGACGACGACGATGATGATAATGATGATGATTATGATGTTGATGACGATGATGACGATGATGATGATTGTGGTTATCATGATAATGATGATGAGTTCGCTGCTCGAATACATGTTTAGGGGATTTTAATTCTCTAGTGTTGTTTTACTGTGTGTATTCAGGGTGGGCCAAAAAAGACCTATTTTTGTCTCTATATTGGCCAGAAGTAAAAAATAATCTAATGCTACAGTTACAATCCGAAAGGCAATTCATATTTTTGGTCCACCCTATAGTTAGAAAAGGAGCTATATGAGGAAGTCATAAACTGTTCTGTTTTGCGGGTGATGTGAATCGATATAATTATCATTGTTTTGTATTAATTATATAAATATTATTATTATTTTTGTTCACTGAGCTGTGCCTCCCTCTCTCCCCCTGCATAGGCCGCCTCTGCTGTACATGGTGTCCTAATGTTTCCTTTCACTCGCTCTGCAACGATACAGAGGCGTTCATTCTCTGTGGTTGGTCCAACGACCTGGAATGGACTTTCCTTGACTATGCGACACCTCCCAAGCTGTTTTCAACTTCACAAACTGTTGAAGACTGGGTTTTTCGCTTGATAGTTTAGATTAATCTGTGTTCATAGAAATGTTGACTTTTATTCGTAGGAAGGAGATTTTGGTCGTGAAGAAATCGATCATCGAACTAAACGTGATTAATTATGTTAGTATAAATTGTCATCGTGTGATTTTATTATCTTAGCTATCTTAAAATTATTAAACTGTTTTTTATCTCGGAAAATTTAGCATCGAATTTTGAATTTCGGGTTTCGCATAAGTTAACTGCCTGCAATACCGACCTTTCTCGGTTGAATGACCTCCCATGTTCATTACATCTGACCAATCAAACATTGTTTCGTAAAATCTCTCAAGCCTTTTTTGACGTGGCTAGGCTTTATGGAGTCGATTCTTCAGGGATGCTATATAAATCCATAGAATTAATTATCGAATACGCCGAAAGGGTGAGGGCAATGGTTAAGGGGGGACGGACGGGTGACGGGTGACTTTTTGGGATCATGCTGCATTTTCATGTGCACGTGATATTTATGTCTTTAAGATTAATCTTATATATTTTTCAGTAAGTCTACTGTAACCTTTTACTAAACACCTTTTAAACGGTAGAATTTAATAATATAAAGTCATGAGAAAGTGGTCAGAAGGGAAATCCACATGTTCCACACAGGGGCATTGTTATATAACGTAAGTTGAACATTTCTTAAAGGTGTTTGTAATCTTATATAATACTTCAATAAGTCTGCGTATTTGTTTGTTTGTTAGATGAACACGGTCAGAGTTTTGTAGCAATCGACCCCAATCCTTCGCATGGAGGTGGGATGGACCTTGGGCATGACATAGGGGGGGGGGTTCGCGATGCAAAATCTCACCTTTTCCCCCAGTTTGGAACATTTTATATTTCTGAGAAGAAGTGAAAGGAACGAGGAGCAGAGGACGGCCAAAGAAGAAATGGATAGATAACGTACTGGAGGACATCGAAGGCAGAGGGATGGAGTTAAGAAAGGCAATAGAACTCGCAAGAGACCGACCGAAATGTGGAAGTTTTGTTAGAGCCTCATTATTATCGTTATTGTTGGTGGTGTATTATTATTGTTACGTTGTTTTGTATTTCTTATTTCTTATTTCTTACACTCAACGATAATGGCAGACGCCATCGAGTTCATCAATTTGCGAGTCGTCAGTTAATTGTTATAGGAAGAAATTATTTCTTAAAAGAGGTGTTTAATGAAATTCTATTTATAAATGACTAGTTTTTAAAGACAATTTCAACCACTCTCGCAGCTTCGAGATTTATGCCATGTGTCGGTATTTCTCAATCTGTCTCTGTGTGTCTGCCTATCTCTTTCAATCTCTGTCTACCTCTCTCACGTTCTGCGTCTATCTATGTAGCAAGTGCACATACAAATATATCTGTCTGAATACTTCTGTCCCCATCTGTATCTTTCTCTCTCTGTGTTTTTTGTTTGTCTCTTTCTGTCTGTCTCTCTCGCACACGCCCACACTCACACACACACACACACACACACACACACACACACACACACACACACACACACACACACACACACACACACACACAAACACACACACACACACACACAAGCCCATACTTACATTGCTATTATTCCTCGTTTTTGTTTCCTGCGATTCTCTGTAGGTTGCCCCGATCACGTGCCAAGCGCTTCGCCAGTTCTTTAAAGATGACACGAAGAGGTAGAATCTTACACGTTTTCCTGTCGTCTCAATTCGCCATGAAGCAGTCCAGCAGCAAAGTTCTTGTGTATCTTTTCCCTCCATTCTTCCTTCGTTGATTTCTCTAACTATGGTGTCTCCCATCATGATGATTATGTGTCCAATTCAATTCCTCTGCCGTCCTCAGCAGCATTTACCTTTTCTCTCCCACCAATGGTAACATTTTATATCTGTTGTATAACTCTAAGAGATAATCTTCTATTGCTCGCTGTTAATACCAATGCATTATACTTTTCATGACGGTGCATTAGCTAGTTGTAATTATTGACGTCATGCAACGACGATTTATAGGTGTAGCCTGCTTATATAATACACTTATATTGCGTTTAAGAGGTGTGTAATAAACCCTATCACATGGAACAACTTCCATCTCTCCACCTACTACTCTTCGCCTTCTCTCCGCCCCTACTCCTGTTCTCCTTCTCCCCAACATTTTCACACATTTTAATTTATTTTGGGCACTTCCGGTCATCAAAAGACAAATTATTTAGTATCAGAAAATAGCCCTAAATGCCCTCTACAGAATGGCATAATTTATTTCTATTAAAAAATAAATTATGGATAAGTTATAATAGAAAAAACATGACAATTTTATGAAAACAAAACACCTTTATATATTTTAATTTATTTTGAGCACTTCCGGTTGTCAAAAGACAACTCAGTGAGCATGGAAATGTAGCCACACATTCCCTCTATAGAATGGTATAATTTGTGTCTCTTAATATTAAAGGGCGGAAAAGTTACAGACGATATTCTATGGGGAGTGTGGTATCCACCCTCTGGTACCTTGGGTATATCGGGTGTAACTTTTGAACGGTAGGGGGCATCATCAAAAGTTTTAGCTCAAAATGTGTCCCAATGAACCCTCTACAGCTACCAATATTTTCAAAATTTTATTCCAGACGGAACGAGTTTGATTTGCGAAAAACCTAGGGGGGGTGGCAACCACCCCCCTGGTAGCCCGAGGGTTAATCATTATAAACACCTTTAAGACATGTTCATCTTACGTTATGTAGAAATGCTCCCGCTTCAAAAGGTAGCCTGCTTTTGATCTCGATATTACTGTCTTTATATTATCATTTGCCACCGTTTAAAAGGTGTTGTGCAAAAGGTGACAGTAACGGCGATAACGAACATGACACGATAACGAACATAATAATTATTCGTAATTATCATGATCATGATCATGCTCAGGCGCCACTGTAATGGGACATAAGAGTTAATAAGATAGCAAGTGAACAGATCCGCAACAGGCAGAGCTAAGAAATGTGGTATGGTTGACATCAACCATGATGGTATGCCATCAGGACCGGTGGAGTTGCCTTTTACAGACGCAAGTGCTTTATAAATGTCACATAGATTAAAATTGACAACATGGTCTTGAACAACAGTTTGTTTGAGTGGAGGAGGCACATAATGAGGATCAGTGGAAATGTTCATGTAGTGAAGGTTAAGGGATGGACTCGACGTTGGCACCGACCATACCAGGTTTGTCTCTATCCCTCAGGAGATGGACCTCCGTCCATAAGCGGCGAGAACCACGTTTCAAGCCCACAAAAAAGTATTATGCTAAAATGAGTATTAAGTATGCATATTGTAATCACAGAATGAATTCCCTTTATTACTGTAGCGTTCCATGCGGAGAAGGTTTCTTTTTATATAAGTTCATCGAACTTAGCAGAGATTGATTCTACCGTAGCTGCGACTCATCGGATCTTATATGATTAGTTGACAACGTTTAAAGGTGTCTAACTTTACATCATTGTTTCACTAAGCTCTCAATTCAGTACTGTTTATTTGTTGTTGGTTTCTTGTTATAATTATGTAAGTCCGTCAAATTTTGCAGTAGTTGAAACGATGATTCTACTCTAATCTAATACTCCGGTCAGGAGCGTTCCAGCACTTAGGCCATTAGTGTTAAATTACCGAGCCTGTTGTAGCCGACCTGCGTGTCGTGCGAAGCTGGCCGTATTTCGTATATTAAACTTGTATTTGTAATCGTTTTGCGGTCTGTCAGATTGAATGCCATTAAACGAATATTATTATTATTATAACTCCGACTCATCGTTTCTTATATGATTGGGTCGCAACGTTTAAAAGGTGTCGAACTTTAGGCTACATCGCTGAACTTTCGAAAATGAACAATATACTGAAGTTAACTGTCATCCTCATTACAACAATTCCTACTGATAAAGCGATAAAATGAATGTTGCCGTATACAGTTAAATTCGACACATGTAATAACATTCATTTGTGATAATGCGTTGCGTATGCTTCAAATAATAAAAAAAAATTCCGAGGCTGGGTTGAGAGCAACATCGAGTTTACTTGACGGGGAGCTGTTTACGTTTGACGAATGAATGAATGAATGGGTGAATGATTTAATAAACTTACAGGTCTAGCCTTGCAGAAACGACTTTCAAATACTTTTTCTAAAGACTTTTTAGATCTAATAACAGTCATTAATATTAGATGAGTTTGAGTAAAATAGAAAAAACAGAATATTGTATATATTATGCGTTTGAATATTCATGAGTTTTTTATGGCTGGTTCCAGAGCATTGTCAGAAGATAAGAATGCATCAGACGTTTATTTTTAATTGCTGTCAACTCTCTCATCATTTGCTCAGCAAATCAACATTCAGATAAATAAATTATTATAATTATTATTTTTACCTTCATTGATTTTTTATCATTATTATTATTATCATGAATATTTTTTTTTCATTTATATTATACTTGTTTCACTAGACTGACTGAGATCGGTTGGAACAGGTAGAATGTTATTAATATTGCTATTATTAGTGGTGTATAATTATCATTAAATTTCTTATTTTCGTGCTCCCGACATTGTACTTCTTGATTAATTTGCAAGTTTTCGATGCCTAGTTATAGTAATAAATTATTCCTTAAAAGAGGTGTTTTATTTAATTCGGTGTATACATGTATAAGACCAATTTTTTACAGACAATTTCAACCACTTTCGTTCGAGATTTGTCGGTCTCTCTCTCTCTCTCTCTCTCTCTCTCTCTCTCTCTCTCTCTCTCTCTCTCTCTCTCTCCCTCCCTCCCTCCCTCCCTCTCTCCCCCACCTCTCTGGTCAAATCGGATCCATCCATTCCATCATCCAATACTCGCAATCGGGTGACGTTTTAAAAGCCATTTTTAGCTGCACAAAAGTGCTTCTACAACTTCACAAATCCATTTAGAACTGCTGCACACTTTGAGTAGAATTGCGCATTAAAAAATGAATGAGTGCATTGTTGATGAGTAGATGGGATGGCGAGGGAGAGGAATGACCGGCAATCCTTATATGCTGAGGTTCAGAAAATGAGTTTGTTTCTCCTCTTTCTAGAATAAATGAATGAAATGAGTTAATTAATTAATTAATAATTATTTTTAATTTTGTTTTGTTCATTTTGCGATTTTCTCTGTATTTGTTAAATTTATCAAATTTATGAAGTTTGCTGAATTCTTTAGACGCTAAATATGTGGCTGAGGAATTTATTGTTCTCTATTATACCGTGCTTGCTATTATTATTATCTTTTCTTTCTTTCTTTATCTTGCTTATCTTTATATCCTTTAACGCTTTTTTCCTTTAATTTTCATTACTTGTCTTTGTTGCTCTTTTGATAGAGTTCTTCTGCAATACGCCAAGACAATTTAAAACATGGATATCTCCTCCTTGTTGTACTTTGTTTGCCTTTCATTCGTACTTATGTTTTCCTTGCTTACCAAAATTTGCTTGATGTATTGTTCCGTATTTTCTTTCCTTACCTTTCTTGCTGTAACATGTCTTCTTATGAATCATGAATTTAGTCCTACTTTTGTGTGTTTCCTTTGCAGTTAAATCAACTCATGGATTCCATTGAGATTGTTATGTATGATGGTCAGTCCGCGTTTCTTGAGCTACCACGAAGGATCTTTGGCCTGTAGAAGAGATCCTTCTGATTCAGATTTACCCACGATGATATCGACGACGACGACGATGATGATGATGATGATGATGATGATGATGATTATGATGATAATGATGACGACATGTTTAAGGGCTTTTAATTCTCTAGTGCTGTGTTACTGCGTGTTTCCAGGGTGGGCCAAAAATGGATCTTCTATTTTTGCCTATATATTTGTCAGAAGACAAAAAAATTATATTATTTTGGGCTGTCCTGTAGATAGAAGAAGAGATATATATATATGCGGAATCAAAACTGTTATTTTTTGTGGGTAATGTGACTCGATATAATTATCACTGTTTGATTTTAATTTTAATAATAATTAAATTTTAGACACCTTTAAAAGGCTTTAAAACAATATTATATATTTACGTAGCGTTTATGGTAACTAATAGGAGCTCGAGGACGGATCATAATCCAAAACTAAAAATAATTATTATTATCAGGCAGTTTATCAACGTCATCTTCCGAATAGAAGATTGAGTGAACCTTTTGTGGGAAGCAATCTCGCATCCATGCACTTTTATGCCAGAATGTTAACCATTACCATGGCCGCCTTCCTTTTGAGCTGCGCCTACACCCGGGGAGTCTACCAGGATTCTTCCTTACTAAACTTAAAACTGTTCTTTAGAGTTGGAGTGCCTAGGTTTTTTTTCTGAAGGGGCGCTATATAAATTTCCGAATTAAAGAATGAATGATTTACCCTAAATCCCCTCTTTTCTACGGCTTACCACGACTTCAATTTAATTTAATTTAATACTATGATAATTACTACGATGTCAAGGATTCGAATATTTTGCATTTATGTTAATTGAAATGTCGGCTTTTCTTCGCAGGGAGTACATCATGGCTGTGAAGAAATCGTGACCGGGAGCACTTCTGAGTAGTTCCCATGAAGAAGCGGTTTGAACATTATGGAATTAATTAATTACCTTAAGCCTCTTTCTTTTGATTGCTTTCATGATTTCAATTTCATGACTACAATGCTACTGTAGGAGTATGAGATTAGTTTACATTTGATTATCTAATCTGTGTTCATCGAAATGTTGGATTTTATTCGTAGGAAGGAGATTCTGGTCATGAAGAAAACGTGGTCGCTGACCAACGTACAAAACGCGATTAATAAGTTAGTATAACTTTTCTTCGTGTAATTTTATTATATTAACTGTGTTAGAATTATGAAACTGTTTTGTTCTCGGAAAATCTGGCAAAGAATTGGGTTTCGCATAAATTAACTGCCAGACAGTGCCGAACTTTCTCGGTTGTATCACGTAAGACATTATTTGTCTAATGGTTGTGCCACAAAGTCAAAATACATTTCATTTGTTTACTGAGTGATGATGATTTGATTTTATTATTTTCCTCTAAACTCAGTGCTGTTCTGTGACAGAGGTCTTCTAGAAAGATTCTTGCGAGTCTTCTGTTACACGGCCGAGTTCCGTGATGAAGGCACAACGTTTCTACCGCAAGAATTTTATTAGTTTTATTAATGTTACTGATGTTGCATTTGTCAATTTATAATCGCTCTCTACTCGGTTAGTGATTCGTCAATATCGTTGCGTATGTTTCGATTCCCTGTTATATGACAATTTCATAACTTAAAAGAGGTATTTAATGAATTCGATTTTACTAGAACTAACTTTTTCCTGTAAATTTGAATTATTCTGACATTTTCGTTATTTGTGAAAAACAACCAAATGTTGCGGTCTGTCAATCGGATTACTAAAAAAAGAAGAAATTATCATTTATATGAGAATTTTTCACACCTTTATTATGAGAACAATGGCATCTATAAATGGTCGTCCTTTTCATTTCAATGGTACTCTTCTTTTCTCCTCTATTAGGCCACAGACAATTATATAGCACCCAACTTCCTTCTCCTCCTCCTCCTCCCTCCTCCTCCTCCCTCCTCCTCCTTCTCCTTCTCCTTCTCCTTCTCCTTCTCCTCCTCCTCCTCCTCCTCCTCCTCCTCCTCCTCCTCCATCATCCAATCGTGCGGCCGTCCTTCAATCCTTCGTACAACTCATCCAATACCAAAGGTATGGAGTTCTCATGAATATTCATCAACGGTAACTTGGTCAAAATCACGAATATTAAGTTAATGAGTCATTGAAAATTTAAGATGCACGCTGATCCTGGTATATGTTGCTATGTTAAATAATAATAATTATTATTAACCCTCGGGCTACCAAGGGGGGTTGCCACCCCCCCTAGGTTTTTCGCAAATCAAACGCGTTCCGTCTGGAATAAAATTTTGAAACAATTGGTAGCTGTAGAGGGTTCATTGGGACACATTTTGAGCTAAAATGTTTGATGATGCCCCCTACCGTTCAAAAGTTACACCCGATATACCCAAGGTACCAGGGGGTGGATACCACCCCCCCCCTAGTATATCATCTGTAACTTTTCCGCCCCTTAATATTAAGAGACACAAATTAAACCATTCTATAGAGGGAATGTGGGGCTACATTTCCATGCTCACTGAGTTGTCTTTTGACAACCGGAAGTGCTCAAAATAAATTAAAACATATATAAAGGTGTTTTATTTTCATAAAATTGTCATGTTTTTGCTATTATAACTTATCCATAATTTATTTTTTAATAGAAATAAAATATGCCATTCTGTAGAGGGCATTTAGGGCTATTTTCTGATACTAAATAATTCAAAATTTGATGACCGGAAGTGCTCAAAATAAATTAAAATGTGTGAAAATGTTGGGGTTTTTTTTACAACGCAAGCCGATATGTCTGCGTAAACGTTTTTCAGCGGCTAAAACATGTTTTTTTGTTTTGATTGAACATAAAACAGACTTATTACTTGTTTTTATAGTTGAATATTGTACTTTATTATATGTAAACTACTTTTTATATATAAATCATGTATAAAAAGCACAGAATCTAATATATTCCTTATGCGTAAGTATACAATTGTGGAATCGACGGGTGCCCATGGTAAAAAATTCTTAATTTCAAGGGGCATTCATATTTTCTGAACCTAAATATACCATTTTGTGCAGAAATGAATGCTGAATCCAATGGTGTATTACAAGTTATGATATCTCAAACCGAACCCAAAATCCAAAGGGGGGTGGTAACCACCCCCCCCTTGGTAGTCAGTGTTACAAAAAAAGCTTGGTAGCCTGAGGGTTAATCATTTATACAGTTCTTATCTCTTATCTCAGCAGAAGCCTTTCAGTGAGATGATTCCAAGAGAAAAGTCAAGATTTGAGGCGAGACTTCGTTTTAGATTTTGTGTCATCTCTGACACTTATCTCACATAGTTATCAAGACCAGATTTTTTATTGAATTGTATAATTATATGTATGCATGTACACAACAAGGACTCTGGAACAGGAAGGGAGGAGGTCTCACCATAGACTTTGAAAACACGAAATCACTCGTATTTGGTGAGAAGGATCTTACAAAGAAGCTCGTCATAGACGAGAGCCAACTGGAGAGCGTTGAAAGTTCACTTACCTCGGGAGCAACATGACATACGATCTGAACTGCAGGAAAGAAATCTTGGTTAGAATTGCAATGGCGACAACAACGTTGAAAGCGATGGACAAAATCTGTAAAAGCAAGTCTATAAAGACGGAAACACAAATGAGGTTGCTGCATACGTGTGACTTCAGTGGTATGCTGTACGGATGTGAGGCTTGGGAGATAACAAAGGATGCTAGAATCATGTATACCACTGCGCCCAACATTATTTCTATCCGTAGATGTGGTAGATGCATTGTTAAGAAATTAAAATTATTTAAGACTTTACTATTCATATCAAAACAGCTGTTCAATGAAGTTACCTCTATGGTCATAGTTTTAAGCCATTTATCTATGATAACCGTGGCTTGCCTGGTACCGCTACATGGTAGACTTCTTTATGAATGAATGAGAATGATAGGCGAAAAATTTCTGTGAACCGTCGGCTCGTTTTTATATTTTATTGTGTGAGTTCATTTAAAAGGTGTCTAATATTAATCACTTCACATCAATGGAATTTAGCAAACGAATTTTATATTGTTTATTCGTTTTAAATTATTCCTACTGAAAAAGGCTGTAGAAGGATGGGATTTGTGGAGCTTTGCATGGCTTCCGTATACAGCTAAAATTAATAACTCGTGATCATCTGCTCATTTTTGATTTGCATCAGTTTAAAAAAATAAAGAATATGTTTTGACGTGCATGGGTTGAAAGAATGCTTCTTGATGTTTAAGTTTACTGAATAAATGAATGAATTAATGAATTTACATTCAGAAACTAGTTTTCAATAGTGTTTTTTTTTTAATTTCCGGAAACAGTGACGAAATTTGATGCGTTGTTTTAAAAAGAAAGACAAAAATAATCATGAAGATTACAATTTTTATATATTATACGTTTGTATATTCACGAGTTTTTTATGACTGGTTTCAGAGCACTTTCGGAAGACAAGAACTGGTCAATTACTCAACAATTTAACATTCAGGTAAACATTATAATTATTTTATTTTTCATTATAATTATTATTTGTATTATTATCATTAATATTATATTCGCTCCACTGGGCTGACTGAGATCTGCTGGAACAGGTAGAAGGCTATTATTGTTGTTGTTTTTATTATTGTTTTCTGTTGGTCGTGTATTATTATTGTTACGTTGTTTTGTATTTCTTATTTCTTACACTCAACGATAATGGCACACGACTGTTTTCGTGTTTATCAATTTGCGAGTTGTCAATTCAAAGTTATAAAATGAAATTATTTCTTAAAAGAGGTGTTTAATGAAATTCTATTTATATGACTAAATTTTAAAGACAATTTCAACCACTCTCGAAGCTTCCAGATTTTATGCCATGTGTCGGTATCTCTCAATCTGTCTCTGTCTGTTTGTCTCTCTCTTTCAATCTCTGTTGATCTATATGTCGTTATGCGTCTATTAATGTAACAAGTGCACATACAAACATATCTGTCTGAATACTTCTGTCCCATCTGTCTCTTTCTTTCTCTGTGTGTCTTTCTGTCTGCCTCTCTCGCACACGCCCACACACGCGCGCAAACACAAGCACGCACACTCATAAGTCCATACTTATTAGATTTTAATTCCTTTTCTGGTTTTCTTGGATTCTCTATAGGTTGCCAGTTCTTCAAAGATGACACGAAGAGGTGGAATCTTGCACGCTTTACTGTAGTCTGATTTCGCCATCATCCAGCCCAGCAGCACAGTTCTTGGTCTTCCTCGTGTCTTTTCCCCTCCATTCTTCCTTCAATGATTTCTCTAACTATGATGTCATTGTGTTCAATTCAATTTCTCTGCAGTCCTCCGGCCGCGCAGCATTGATCTTTTATCTCCCACCAAAGGTAATTCTGCATATATTGTAAAACTCCAAAAGATCCGTTGCTCACTATTAATACAAATGAATTTAATAAGCGACACATTATACTTTCGTGACAACGCGTCAACTTGTTGTAGTCACTGTTAATCAAACTGTTTAACAATAATTTAAATAGGACCGCTATGTCACGTTCTTATATAGCACCGCTCTATCACGTTTAAAAGGTGTGTAATAAACCCTATTACATCGACCAACATCCAACCTCTCCAACTACTCCTCTTCGCCTTCTCTCCACGTTTCCATCTTCTTACACTTTTCAATTAAAATCTATTTGTTTTGTAACCAGCATAGAGTAGAATCTGTTTTGAAGAATAATTATCTAATAATAATGGTTGCTTCCATCTTTATATAACGAATGGTGACTACTTTTAAGGGTGTCTAGAGCACCCGCTCTAACAAACAAGATTTTAAATGAGTTTCTTCATGTTTTAAGCTTTAGATACCTTATACACTATGTTGGATTTTTAAAGTTGAAGCTACACAACAATCGATAGGCGAACATATCGCATTTTCTTTTACTAATTTGTATGCCCTTAGATCTTAGTCCCTCCACGTGCTGTGCGCACATTGGGTGATGCATAATTGTTAAAATTTATTAATTGGTTGATTTTACTGATTGATTTTTGATTGATTGTTTGATTGTTTGATTGATTGTGGTATTTGCATTTTAACGTGACTAAGTGGAAACAAAGACCACAAGCGACGCCCTCCTCTTTTATCCAGGCTTGGGACTAGCACTGGCAGAGTGCAACCAGTGGCGGAGTTCTTTCTCTTTCCACCTACACCTCTTCGTTTCTCTCCACATTTCTACCTCTCAACCTACACTTCAACTTCTCTTTCCACTTTGAATTAGCATGCATTTGTTTCCCGATAATGACTAAACTATCGAATTAAAGTGGCTGCTTACACTCTTATGTATCGTAACATGACTTCTTTTTAAAGGTGTCTAAGTTGACCGCTTTAACTATTACTACGATGTCGCTTCAGGAGGATTTGATTAGATTTGGACCTTTGGTTATTTAATCTATGTTAATTGAAATGTTGGCTTTTCTTCGCAATGAGTACAATAACAACCAAGTTCATTTGACAACAGTTATTTGAGATGAGACTTAAGCGGGACTTTGGATGCTCTAGAGGCATGGATGTCATCCAATAGACTACGCTTGAACCCATCTAAGACAAAATTTTTTTGGTTGGGCACACGGCAGCAGCTTGCCAAGCTTGATCTATTTTCTCTTGCATCTGAGTTTCCTCTTTGTCTTTGCAACCACGGTTCATGACCTCGGTGTCCAACTTGACCAAGAACTAACTTTTGCTCCTCAACTTCACCGTCTTGCTCGAGACTGCTATTATCAGCTGCGCCAGCTTCGCACTGTCATCCGTTCTCTTACGTCTGCTGCTACTCTTACTTTAGTGCATTCTTTCGTTACATCTCGCATCGACTATTGCCCTTCGCTCTACATTGGCCTCCCATCCAGCAGATTGACTTGTCTTGACCGGGTGTTGCGCTCTCCTGCACGCCTAATTGGGCAAATCCCTAAATATGATCATGTCTCAAACTACATGCTTGAGGTACTTCACTGGCTCCCTATTCGCCAGCGTATCGAGTTCAGGGTAGCTGCATTGGTATGGCGATGTTGTCAGGGCCATGCCCCAACTTACCTCCGTGAGCTATGCAGCTCTACATTGTGTATCCAAGGACGTCGTCAGCTACGCTCTGCTGATAGGGGAGTCCTCTTAGTTCCTTTTGCTCGTACTACTACCATGAAGGATCGAGCCTTTTCTGTGGTTGGACCAGTGGTCTGGAATGGCCTTCCTTTTGAGCTACGCCTACACCCTGGAACTCTACCAGGATCCTTCCTTACTAAACGTAAAACTGTTCTTTTTGTGCGCGCTGGAGTTGGGAGCGCTTCTGAGTAGTTTTTCTTGAAGGAGCGCTATATAAATGTCCGAATGAATGAATGAATAAAATCGTGCTTTTGTTACTTTATCTATGCCTCCTCAAGTCCTCATGTTCGTTACTCGTTTAGTGAGAATGTTTTTCGATTTGAACTGAAAACTCCTTTTCCATTGAGCATAATATGATCTCTTGTGGTCTGCCTAACTTCCTGAGCTTTTAGGCATCGTCAGATTTCATTTGTATTGTTTTCCGTTGAAATAATAAGTTCAGGTCATTATAATAATCCATTGTGAAATATGTTCTTATATCTGTTGATGAGTTTGTTTATCAACACTTCGTTCGTCCATCCATCTGCCCATTGTAATTTAGATCACCGTTAAAACTAGTAGTTTCAATACGACGATAGTGTGAGATTATACTGGGATTGCAAAGATCGTTGCGCCACCCTCCTCCGCTATGCAGGCTTGGGACTGACACCGTCAGATTGCAGGTAGTGGCGAAGTATACGTAAAACATTTTGTTTTTTAAAGATAAATTGGTATTATAAATCAATCATTCATTTCGAAAACGTATGCAGTGTCTCTTCAAAAATACTACACCGAAGCGCTCACAGCCCAGCCACGGCCAAAAATGCTATAAAGTAGCAGAATTATTCCGAGGCACCAATCGCAGTTCAAACGGGAGCCCATTGCATGTGGATGGACCAAGAACCGAGAAGGCTCGACGCTGTCTGGTAGCAGAGCGGGTTCGAGGGACCAGCAGCTCCCCATTGGCCGAAGAGCGTAAAGCTCGGGAGAGAGGCTGAGTCAGAGATCAGATAAGAAGGACGGAGAACAACTATAGTAAGACACCGCCAGACAAATAAGCGCAGGGTAAATCTCGATGGGAAGCTATGACAAGTTGGGCGGAGCACAGACAAGTAAGACACCGCCAGAAGGAGATGCGTTGCGATGCTGGAAGCCAGTGCAAAAATATCACGCGTAAACATATACATGTACGCTGAAATCGTGGCAGAGCGCAGGACCCGGTCATGACCCCTATTAATCTAGATGGGTGACCAACAAGAACTGAGCAGCAGTGATCAACTCTGCTGGTAAACGCGAAGGTCGGGGAATATTATTACACATATTTACTGCATAATATTTTGTTCTTTAGAGCTATTCCTAATATTATTTAATTTTTAAAAACACCTTTAAAACGAGTTCAACCTACGTTATTTATTAGCAGTGCTTGTTGAAAATGTAAATTAAATAAACATAAGCTCTTTATTTATATTCTAGTTTACCACTGTTTAAAAGGTGTTTGCAAAAGGTAAAGGGGAGAACATAACAATATTTTATCATCTATATCTATAAGGAAGGATGTGACTATGTTTGTATGTTTATATATTTGTATGTATGTGACTTTGTCCAGAATGCACGCTCACAGTTTTTGAGCTTTTCACTCAAAACCTTCACTACTGCGTAGGTCTTGGCACGAGACGCAAAGGCGAGGGGTTGGCGATTCTCTACCACCATGGGGGCCAGGGTGGGGACGCGAAACCCCCAATTTTTTTCCAAAAAACGCAGATATTTTTTTGATTTTTTTTCCTAGATAGAGGTCCATCAGAACCCCCCGGATCAGTGGTTGGCAAATCTCCACCACCAGGGGGCCAGGGTGCGGGGTCAAAAACACTGATTTTCGCTAAAAATTTTCATTCGCTTGCCACGTATAAAAGCAGTAATTTTAACCGTTTTAGAGGTGTCTAAAGTGGAGTGGAGGGATGGAGGTGAGGGGTGGAGGTGGAGGTGGTGGGGTGGGGTGGCGTAGGGGTCGAGGGGTGGGGTTGGGGTTGGGGTGGGGGTTGGGGTGGGGTGGAGTGAGGGAGTGGGTTGAGGTGGGGTGGAGGGGTGGGGTGGAGGGGGATGGAGTGGGAGGTAGGGTGGGGTGGAGTGGGGTGGTGGGGTGGAAGGGGGAGGGGGTGGGGGTGGGATGGGGTGAAATTTTTTGTCAAACCCAAATTTCTCCGGTGGCGTACTGGTATAGAGGTCGCAGTGTGGTGGGGTGTTGTGTGGTGGGGTTGTGGCCGGAGCGGATCGAATCCTAAACTTCCCGGGCAACGCCGGGTACCCCAGCTAGTAGGCCTACGTGATAATACGGTGTCTTCAATTATTATCTATCATATTATTTCCATTCTTGAAAACTGCCACACGTAAGCAGACGCCAGGGATATAATTCGCTGCGGGATAGGAAGGGAATGCAGGACATCCCGCATATAATCGTTGACATGATCAAATATTTCTGTATGAGGCTTAAAAAGCGTTAATTAAACGTCATATACCGGTGTATATTGTTCATTAAAATGACAACTTTTGCCAACAACGAGCCCATTTTCAAAAGCTGTCGTTATGCTATCAATCAATCAATTAATCAATTAATCAACATTTTCACTGCAACCAATTGTAACAGTCAGTAAAAACAAAACACGAATTAGTTAACACACGGCATAATAATTCACTGCCTACCTGGAGTTCTTCTTACCATCGTTGCTGCCGTAATTCAAACCGAACCACAAAATCCACAAATGCTTAAACGTTAGGCGCACTGTTCCAAAAGTCAGGGCTTTTTTTAGCGTGCAGTTGTACACAAAATGTGCAGTTCTAAATGGATTTGTGCAGTTGTAGAAGTACTTATGTACAGTTAAAACTAGCAAAAAAAATGGCCGTTGTCCTCCGATTGGAAGTGATTTACCATGGAGGATGGGAGGGAAAAGAAGGAGTTGTGCAGTTCTAAAAATTCTTTAAAAACAGCGTTAACTTTGGCAAACGTCAAAACGAATAGGCAACATCATAGGTTTCATAGCATTGACGCAAATCGCCAGGAAAATCAAAGTAGATGGGAAAAAGAATCTATTTCGCACTGACGCAACAATTTTTTTCACGAAATCATGCAAGAGTTGAAAAATGCAACAAAAAGAAATAAACGAATCAACGTGGCATTGGCGCCGGTGTCACGAAATAAAGTCTCCCACCGATACAAAGTCTCCCCCAGAAACAGAGTCTCCCCCTGGCTGGAACTCTGTATTGGAAGAAATTTTCTGAAGTAAAAGTATTATATGTTTTCTTGTTATATAATCTGGCAACGTAAACTAACCGTTTAGCCTGCTCATTTCTAAATTTGATGCAACTGTAGCCAATTTTACGCTGAACGGGGGAGACTTTATTTCGTGGACGGCGGAAATATTCTCTCCCCCACGGAGACTTTATTTCAGAATATAGTCTGCGGGGGCGAATTTATTCTGGAACAGATCCTCCGGGGGGAGAATCTGTTTCGAAATAAAGTCTCCGGGGGGAGACTTTTAGGGGGAGACTCTGTCACGCGACACCGGCGCAGAGCTCTATTGGGAGCGCCTCTGAGGAGTTCTCTTGAAGTGGCGCTATATAAATTATGCGCGATTACAATAACAATATTAAAACGTTTTCACATGACGCAGTATAAACGTGGGATGAAAACATAGATTTGGTTTCGAAGAGTCATCTTGCGGACCGTGTCCTGAGACACCTTTAAATGAGATGATGTAAACAAAAGAATGCGTGTGTTATAGTAATATCTCAGACACCTTTGAAACAAGTGGGACGGAGCACAACTAGTAAGACACCGCCAGACAAGTGCTGCTTTGGGATGCTGGAGGGCAGTGCAATATATCACGCAATTAGGTTGAAATCTGGGCATATTTTGCAACACGACCATTAAGCTGAGCAGCAGAGCGTAGGACCCGGTAAAGACGCCCTATTAGGCTAAGTGGGTGACCAGCAAGAACCGAGCAGCAGTTATCAACTCTCTTCTGGCAACGAAGGCGTGAAGATATATATATTACACATATTATTCTTTAGTGTTATTGCCAATAATTATTATTTAATTGTTCAAAACACCTTTAAAACGGGTTCAATCTACGTTACATAGCTGTGTTTTTGGCTGGAAATGAAGTTCTCTTAAAACAAAAGCTCTTGCATTTATATTCTCGACTACCACCGTTTAAAAGGTGTTACAAAAGGTACAATTACGAACATAATTATTATTCGTGATAATACTGTACCTTCAATTATTATCTATCATAATTATTATTTCCATTCTTGAAAACTGCCACACCTAAGCAGACATCAGGCACACACACACACACACACACACACACACACACACACACACACACACACACACACACACACACACACACACACACACACACACACACACACACACACACACACACACACACACACACACACACACACACACACACACACACACACACACACACACACACACACACACACACACACACACACACACACACACACACACACACACACACACATATATATATATTATTCGCTGCAGGATATGGAAAGAATGCAGCTCATCCCGCATATAATCGATGACATGATCAAATAGTTGTATACATGGCTGAAATAAAGGATAATATACAAGGTGGCGCATACAAAGTGAGACCACCTGGTTAAATCTTTTGTATTTTAATATTAAATTATGTTTTTGGCGGTTTTTAGACTGTAAGATTATCCTTGCTCATTAACTCATAGCGACTTCAGTATTTCGTGAACTTCCGTCGCCATCTTTATATTTTAAGTCAAAATTGGGGGGGTCCGTAGCTCAGTGGAGAGAGCGTTGACCGATAAACTGAGTCATTATCGCGACCCGGGTTCAAGCCTCGCTCAGGGCAAAAAATTTATTTGAATTTTTCTGTTAGCTTCCAGTGACGCTTTGCTGTTGCGTTGTTTGACTCGGGATCTGCTGAAAATAAGATCGCCCCTCCCACTCCTGGCTTGGCCGAATCAGGAGCGTTCCAACACTTAGGCCATTAGTGTTAAGTATATCGAGCCTGTTGTAGCCGACCTGCGTGTCGTGCGAAGCTTGCCGTATTTCGTATAACTTGTACCTGTAATCGTTCTGCGGTGTGTCAGATTGAATTTGAATAAACGAATATTATTATCAAAATTGATGCAGATGGTAGACTGCGACAGCGATTTATCAGGAAGCGGCTACCCTAAGTTCGTTAGAATGGTACGGAATATTCTGTGTGCGAGTGAGCTGATTTTCAGCCAGAATGATGATTCTCACAGCCACAAGATAACAGGAAATTTAAAGAGAAACTTTCGCATTATAATAGAGCAAAGTTTGCAACTTCAACCATAATAATATACAAACGCGTAATAGGGCAGGTTATAGACGAAAACCGCAAATTAAAGCACCGGCAGCGAAGTCAACAGTTAGTTGGTATATTTCAAAAGAGATAAGTATAGTCTGCGAGCATTTGGTTTACAGACGAAAAGACATTTACTCTTGTATGGGTTAATTCTCAAAATGATCGTGTTTTTCCTGATGCCAGAAAAATGTTCCAGCAACGAATTCGTCACTAATACGAAATTTCAAATTTCAAATTAGCACATTTCTGTCCAGGGTAACGGCGTCTGTTGTCATAGACCCTGGTCAAATCGGATCCATCCATCCATCAATCTCTTACTAGAAAATTTGTTTTGCGAAAATATCTGCATGGTTACAGATTATGTAGCTACTTTTAACTTGACGGTTACATTGTGCTCTTCTTGAGTTTTTCTTGAATTTTGTTGGATTTTTTCTTGTTTTTCTTGAATTTTGGTCGCGTTTCTCAGAAGGACCTCTGTTCCACTTTCCAAACCAGACCAGGTGTGTATAGGGGAATCAGTGATTGTATTGTTCTTTATTTACCTTTATTTAATCTTCTAACCATTGTTGTTCTTTGTTTCCTTTGTTGTTCTTTACTTATCATTTATCGTAGTCTATTTGCCCAGATCACCTTAATTGCTCTTTGATTACCTAGCATAACTTGATTGTTCTTTACCCTCTTTGCTTCTGGTTGGTCATGCAGTGCAAGCTCTATTGTTATATTGTTATTCTATCTCTTGGCGCCCCATGACCAAACGAAGCAAATCAGTTGATTATTTCGGAGAGCAGTCTTATACTCAGACTTGGAAAGGCAGCAATATGGTAGAATATGAGCGTGAGGTCTTCGTCATTTCTAATGCCGAAGTTTTTATTGAGGTCACATTGGACACCGTTTAAACGTTGCCAAAAGATATTATATAAAAATGGCAAACTCCTCTTTAGACACCTTTTTAGCGTTTGACAAAACGCTATATAAGTGTGGGATGTAGAAATAGTATTGGATCATCCAGTGGAAGGGTCAACAACGGAGAAGATTCGACGCTGTCTGGTAGACCAGCAGCTCCTCATTGGTCGAAGAGGGGAAAATGCAACGGGAAGCTAAGTCAGAGACAGGGCGATAGCGATCAGATAAGTAGGACGGGTCACTACCAGTGAGGCACCGCCAGACAAGTGCTGCTACTCTGTACGAAATGCGCTGCGAGACTGGAAGCCAGTGCAAAATATTACGCATGTAAGCAGAAATCGGGAAATTTAGGGTGGCACTCATCGTTGACCGCTAAATTTAGGGTTTTCGCCAACCCTCCACCACACCCCGCTTCCCCAAAAGGCCAAACATGACACCTGAGTAGTTTCCTTGAAGATAAATAATTGAATGAATGATTGATTTGATTCAAATCGGATTTCTTGGTTGATCAGGGTAGACCGGTAGCTTGAGGAAAAACGGTCAGTGTAGAGACCCTGATAAAATCCTACACTTTAAACACCTTTAAAATGTTTCAACTGAACGCAATATAAGTTAAAGATTGATTTTATGGATTTAGGATGGTCAATAAGTCCTAAGGCCCTTTAGATTAAATGATGCAAACAAAAGAATGGGTGGGTGATATAATATCATTATCTGGAAGAGAATACTTTATGGGTTTTGAGTAAGACACTCATTTTTCGGCGCCATCGCTAACTGTTCGCGCCTAATAAAAGCGTGAATGATCCACTCCTACATACATGTACATGTAGGTATGAATTCAAAAGCAGCTTTTCTTAAGCATTTCAAGAGGTTGCTGGGGAAAGTTCGGTACATTAAGATTGTTAGATAGTATAATTTATAATTTATAATAAGAATGATAATTGGAATCCTAGTAAGGTTAATAATACCGTCACTTGAAATTGTGGTTGCGCTTCATAATTTAAATACTAGAAAGGTTAATGAAAGTAACAATGCCAGTACTTGTATATTTTGGTTGCTCTTCATATTCGGACAGCCAGATGGAGTTGCAAGAACCTACGAAACAAGGGAATTGAGATGGGGCTGAACTCCTTCTCAAAGAAGGTCCGCTCGAAATGGGTTTTACATCTCATCCAGCTATTCAGGAACCTGCAGGCAACAACAGGCAAATGTCGGAATAGATGGTCACACTTCGGCATGGTTCAAGGTTTAAAAAGAGTTCGACAAAGATGCAACCTCTCCTCATGCCTGTTTAACATTCTAGCTGAACAAGCACCGGTAATGCGTAAGGCACTTGCGGAGTTTGCCGGTGGATATAGAATTGGCGTAAAAACCATAAAAATGGGGAGTTGCTACCATTATGCATGCTGTACACATGAGTGTATTGCTGTTAAAATGTCTCCTTATCAGTATCTGGACATTAGGCCTATAATAGAAATCGGTTTGGTGTCATAAAATTAGGATGAATAAATGAAATTGTCTGCAGCAATCGGGCCGCCATTTTTTTCCAGTTGTGGTTTCCTTGCAGTGCAATATAAGTGAAATTGGTTCCATCGCATTCCTTGACCTCGAAAATGCTGATTTAGACCCTGAGATCATATTTCCATTGCACATATGACTTCACCAATAACCATTTTAATATTCTGGCCGCCATTTTGTCCGCCATTTTGATTTTTGTGCAGTGCCACATATGTGACATTGGTTCCATTGCATTCCTTGACCTCGAAAATGTTGATTTAGACTCTGAAATAATGTTTCCATTGCATACATAACTTCACTTATAGCCATTTAAGATTCTGGCCGCCATTTTGTCCGCCATTTTGATTTTCCTGCAGTGCTGCATTTGTTACTTTGGTTCCAGTGCATTCCGCGAACCTTCTATAAATAACTTCTTTTAGTTTTATACCTGAAAATCGGAGTTTATCGTGAGGATCATGCGAATCACAGTGGGGGTATTTTTTTACCCCCCGGTGACCAAAATCGGTTGGGAAAAACCGTGACCCTATGAGGGTTAAACAAAGTCTTACGCTCTGCAGCACGTTTAATTGGACATATCCCTAAATTTGATCATGTATCCAGCTATATGCTGGATACATTACACTGGCTTCCTACTCGACAGCGCATTGAATTCAGGTTCGCTGCCCTAGTTAGGCAATGCCAGCTTGGAATCGCCCCACAGTACTTGCAAGAGTTTTGTTGCTCCACTGGTACCCAAGACCACCGCCCCCTCCGTTCTGCACAGAAGGGATTGCTATTGGTCCCTTTTTCACGAACTGCAACGATGCAGCATAGCATAGAGCATTTTCTGTGATTGGCCCAGTTGTCTGGGATGGGCTCCCACATGAGCTACGTCTACTTGCTGGGGTTATTACTGAAACTTTTTTTTATTAAACACAAAGCTGTCCTTTTTTGCCGTACTAGAGTCGGGAGTGCTTCTGAGTAGTCCTCTTGAAGACGCGCTATATAAATTCTTGAATGAATGAATGAATATCACGCATATGTATCATATTTCGGAATAAGCCGAGCAGCAGAGCGCATGACCTGGTCAAGACGCCATATTAAGCTGAATGGGTGACCAGCAAGAACTGAGCAGCAGTGATCAACTCTCTTCTTGTAACGAAGGCGTGAAAATTTATTACACATAATTATTTACTATATGATTAATTGATTCCTTAGAGTTATTGCTAATATTATTTAATTTTTTAAACACCTTTTAAATAGATTGAAAGTACGCTATATAGCAATATTGTCATCTTTTGAGCTATTATCGATCGTCATCGTCCGAAGCGTTCTTCACCAGGTCCTACATAATATTTGATTATTTGGAGTTATTACTAATATAAATTTATTTCTATATACACCCTTTAAACAGGGAAACCTACGTTATATAGCAATATGGTTTGACAAAAAAGTTATTTTTTATCCATAATCTCTTGTTTTTATATTGTCGCTTACCACCGTTTAAAAGGTGTTGCATAAGGTAACAGGAGAGGACGACGACGAACATGATTATTATTCGGTATAATTCAATTCCGAGACAGCAATCGCAGTGCAAGCGGAAGCCCATTCCATGTGAATGGGCCAACAACAGAGTAGGCTCGACGCTGCCTGGTAGAAGAGAGGGCAGTAGAACGCAATAATAATAATAATAATCATAATAATAATAATAATAATAATAATAATAATAATAATAATAATAATAATAATAATAATAATAATAATAATAATAATAATAATAATAATAATAATAATAATAATGACGACAATTTCTATGGCGCCGTAACACAGCACATGCTGTTACAAAGGCGCCTCGATCTACAAACACAAACATAATATATTCAGTCAAAGGAACGCCTTAGAAAACAAATATGTCTTCAGACGAGTTTTGAAAACCCCAACAGAGTTGGCAGAACGAACTGTGGAAGGCAGACTGTTCCAGCAGCGGGGGCCAGCAGTTGAAAAAGCAGGACCCGATCATGCTTTAATGGGTGACCAGCACAAGAACTAAGCAGCAGTAATCAACTCTGCTGGTAACGAATGCGTGGAAATAATATATTACACATATTTACTACGTAATATTAATTTTGATTCTTTTTGAGTTTTTGCTAATATTATTTATTTTGTAATATACCTTTTAAAATGTGTGCATTCTACGTTATATAGCAAAACGGCTGGCTAGATAATGAAATTAATCAAGCATTATCGCGTGACTTTATATTTTGGTTTGACGCCGTTTAAAAGGTGTTTGAAAAATCTATTTGGCGACGATGACGGACTCAGTAAATATTGTCCATCATATTATTTTCATTCTTGAAAGCTGCCACACTTAAGCAGAAACCAGGTATATGAATCGCTGCGGGGTAGGGAGGGAATGCAGTATTAATTTTTTTATATGAAGCTTAAATAAACGATATATATTGCCAATAAAAAGGGCAATTTCTAGTCAGAAACGACCCCTCTTGTCAAAGGCTGTCGCTATACTCTCAATCAATAAATTAATCAGCATTTTCATTGCAACCAATTGCAACAGTCAGTAAAAACAAAACAAACAAAAAACACGACTTAGATAACTGATTATATTACAGTATTGGTTACAACGGGAAGGCCAACAAGGATACCGCTGGGCAGGGTCACCCAAGTAGCAATTATAGCCTGCTATAAAAAAAACAGTCGCATTCAATAGAGTAAACAATTGTAACAAAACGAGCGAAAATCATCCTAAAATAACACGGTTATAACATGAAAACTTCATATATCTACGCCAGTTCCATTGGAGAATTAACTAAAGAACTTAACTACAGGTAGTCATATGCACCAATTATCAGGTGCTGTATTCATGTAAGAAACGAACGTTCCTCACTTAAATCCCCAGAAAAACCGACCGGTCTTGTGTAAATGGATGCAATGACATGAACAAAAATGGTTGATATTGGTACATTTTTGTCAGAAATGCTTGTAGTAGGTTATCAGTTTTTGAAAAGCGAAAATTTTATATTTTTCTGAAACCGAAACACTGAAAAAGGTCTTCAAAAAAAAACCGTTTTACCCGCCTACCATAAGAAACTCGAGCCCGCCCTCAAAGCAGAGGAAATAGATTAAGCACTGCTCTCTTACACAATCTATAAGCGACTGAAAACAGTTCTTATTGGTCGAACGGGAGTCGAGAGCACAACTGAGTAGTTTCATTGAAGATGTGCTATATAAATACTTGAATGATTTGATTAAAATCATATTTCCGTATTGATTAGAGAAACTTGAAGAAAAACGGTCACTGTTTAAGGACCTTGAAAAAATCCTTCACTTTAGACACCTGTAAAATGTACTAACAGAACGCATTATAAACGTAGGATGAGGTTGCAGTTTTATTTTAAAAATACAGCATCACTTAATTTACATGAGACACCTTTAAATCAAACGATGTAAACAAAAGAATGGGTGTGTTATAATAATAATATCTCTGTCAGGAAGAGAATAATATTTATGGGTTCATTTTTCAGCGCCATCGCTAACTGTTTGCGCCTAATAAAAGCGTGATTATCCACGCCTAATAAATGCATGATTGTTTGTATGTTCCTACAGCGCCCCTTCAAGCACTCTAGTTAGAGGCACTCCCGACTGCAGAGCGGACTCTGGATCAGAGTTTCACACCGAAGCGCTAAGCTATTGCAAGTGAAGGACTTGCCCAAGGACCTGAGGTGGATTCGAACCTCGAACCTTCCGGTCTCAAGGCAACGACGCCACCACTAAACCATCGAGCCCGAATGATGATGATCTACTCCTACATACAATCAAGTATTAATTCAAAAGCAGCATTTCTTAAAGCTTGGTGCTTCGGAGCCGGAAGGTTGCTGTTTCGTTAGATAGTATAATTTATAATAAGAATGATAATTGAAATCCTAGTAATGTTAATAATACCGGTACTTGAAATTGTTGTTGCGCTTCATAATAGTGCAGCCTGCTGGAACTACAGGAATCTACAAAGAAAGGGAATGGTGATGGGGCTGAACTTCTCATAGGAGCTCCAATCTCATTTCACTTACTCAGAATTTGTTCCATTAAAATATTACATACGAAATTAATCGAGGCAATATTTATAGTAAGATTGATAATCTTAAAAGAAGTGTCTCAAATGTCACGTTTCGAACCGGAAAATTATTTGCGATGGAACGAGATTTAACGAGGGCTTAATATGTCAACAGAGGCTGTACAGTGTACAGTACTCCTCGAAAATAATTTGTTTGGCACAATACAGCTCGAAAGTCGCTTAAACTTCAATTGATCGACTAATTGATTTGATTGATTTTACTGATTGATCGATGTATTGATCAACTTCTTAATTAATTTCCTGATTGATTGATTTGATTGATTTGATTGATTTCAGAACTGTAGTAGAGGTTGGATTCTCTCAGATTGAATCGATTCGATCTTCCGTCATCAACCTTCGTCAGCTTTTAACTCCCGAAGAATCTTTTCAATTACTAAACAATTGACTCATACCTTCTGTCGCCTTAACTCAAACCGACTCTTAACCCAAAACCATATGTTGCATTTGCATACGCAACAATTTATATGTTTTAAGCCCCTCTCCTGTTGCAACCTGTATATTTTTTGGACACCCTCCCCCATACGTACGTAGAAAAAAGCTTCTATCCCTCTGTAAAATATTTAATTTTTCATTAGGATACTATTTATATTACTGAGCAATAATTGAAATATACCAAAACTTTGTATTTATGAAAACAATTACTCCAAGATAATTGTTTTCATAAATACAAAGTTTTGGTATATTTGAATCGTTTTGTTTGTCCATCATTTTGAAATATAAATATAACATGTATTTGAATGTGTTTTTTATATTTGTTGTTTATCAATATAAAGATTCAATTCCTTTGCAAATTATTTTATGCATACGTCACATCTCTATACTTCATCTGGAACTCTGTGCCTCATCAAGTCCTCATGTTCGTTACTCGTTTGATGAGACTGTCTTTCTAAACTGAAAACTTCCCTTTTTCATTTTACATATAATGTTTATTGGTCTTCCGAACTTCGTCTGTATATGTCCTATATAATAGGTAACAACAGTGTCTTGGCACGCTTGCATACAAGGCTAGGCGTATACACATTTTCTTTACTGTTTATATTTGCTGAACGCAGTTTTTTTCCGCAAAAACTGGTCGTCTTTTCATTTTCTTATAAATAATGAGGAAACCGAACGGGATCATAATAAAATTTGCACCAGTATCTTTCGTTTGAATGATGCATACACTGACAAAATATTACACAGAAATATGAAACCGTTACTGAGATAACTCATTTTGAAAACGGTGAACCGTTTAAAAGGTGTTTACAAAAGGAACAAGGCGACGACGAACAAAAATAATTATCATTCGTGATTATCCAGCGCCTTCGATAATTAGCTATCATATTATTTTCATTCTTGATAACTGCCACACTCAAGCAGACACCCAGTAGCCTACATAGTACGCTGCTTGAAGTGGCGCTAAAACAAGTGCACACACAAACAAATTTACTAAAAAATTGTTGCATCGAAATATTACAGAATAAGTTAAGCGAGGAGAATTTTTATAGGAAGATAAAATGTCACGTTGCGAACCGGTAAATAATTTGCAATGATGATATTCCTTTCTTTCAAAAGAGGGCACATTATAGGTAACAAACCGCACCATATTACAAGTCATAGATGTAAAATAATACACAGAAGTAATAATAAAATTCAGTAACAATAAATGTCTATAATGCAATAAAGTTGCGTCACCTAACCATCATGTTGTTGATGTAATTTGTGAATGAAGCTAAACTTCTTCTTTGTATAAAGACATAAATCTTTTAAGAGGTGTCAAAAATGTTACATTGTTTTCATTCTAGATCATTGCTTAGCCAGCCGAAACAAAGCATCGAAGCAATGCTTTGTTTCCGAAACAAATAGTCTTTATAAGCAGGTTTATATCTCTAAAAGAGGTGTCAAAATTGTCATTTTTAGTCTTTATAATTTCTTAGCCGAAACAAATGCCTGGTTTCGCATAATAATTATATTGATGTTCATATCCTAAAAGTCCAGTTCTTTAAAACCAACATAATTAGAAAATTCTTGAATTCAGTTTCAGAATGTTGATGTTTGTCAATTTTGACTTCATTTAAGACTAGAAGTTATATTTGTGGGGCGCGGTGGTGTAATTGAATATCAATATAAACATTAAATTTCTTTGCATATTTATACATGCGTTACATCTCTATACTTCATCTGGAACTCTGTGCCTCCTCAAGTCCTCATGTTCGTTACTCGTTTAGTGAGACTCTCTTTCGCTCTAAGCTGAAAACTCCTTTTCCATTGTACGTATAATCTTTTATGGTCTGCCGAACTTCACTGTGCACTCATGAGCTTTGAGGTATCATCAGATTTAAGTTGTATTGTTTCGCATTGAAATAATAAGTTCAGGTCAATATAATAATCCATTGTGAAATATGTTCTTATATCTGTTGATGAGTTTGTTTGTCATCACTTCGTCCGTCCATCCATCTTTCCATTGAAATTTAGATCACCGTTAAAACTAGTAGTTTCAATATGACGACAGTGTGAGATTATACCTGGATTGCAAAGATCGTTGATCGCCACCCTCCTCCGTTATCCAGTCTTGGGACTGGCACCGTCAGATTGCAAGTAGTAGCTAAGTAAAATTAAAACATTTAAAAAAAGATAAGTTGGTATTACAAATTAATAATTCATTTCGAAAACGTATGCAGTGTCTCTTCAAAAATACTACACCGAGGCGCTCACAGCCCAGCCACGGCCACGGTTAAAAAGATGGGCCTTTAACAAATAGTAAAAAGTTGAAAGATTATTCCGAGACATCATTCGAGAAGGCTCCACGCTGTCTGGTAGACCAGCAGCTCCCAAAGAGGGCAAAACGCGACGGGAGGCTAAGTCAGATAGAGATCAGATAAGTAGGACGGGACACTGCCAGTGAGGCACCGCCAAACAAGTGCTGCTGTAACGCCCACCCCTATCGGCCTCCCCGGAGTCGCCACTTCCGGATCCTCGCTCGAAGGGACCGCGTGCTGCTGTGGACGAGCTCTAGAGATAGAGGGAGGACAGGATGAGGTGACTTCCGGGTTCGAATCCCAACGATGGAAAGGCGGCCAGTTATTTCGACTGCCGGACTCCCTATATGAAATTGGCGGCCTACTAGCCAATCTATCACTTCTTCGCAATATACCAGGGTGTGCGAAATCTTTAGGCCTAGCACCCAAAGTTTCTTCCAGGCCGATGGTCGAGTGGTATGGCGCGTCCGCAGTGGTAATAGCGGTGAGGTAACCAGGGTTCAAATCCACAGCAGGCTTGGGTACCGGCGATGCCTCTAGCCTTTCCAATCGTGATACAACTTCCGTCAGCGCTTCCCTGACATTATCTCTTACCGCCGAGATCTCTTCTCTTACATTTAATTGCACTGAGGAAATAGCATCGCTAACATTTGATTGCACTGAGGAAATAGCATCGCTAACATTTGATTGCACTGCCAGGACATTAAACTCCACCGTGGCAATCGCCTCTTGCGTGTCTCTGGCATTAGTCTCAATTGACGACTGCATAAAAGACTGCATAGAAGTCATTGCTTCATGAGTCGACCTAGCATTGGTCTGCATCGACGAGTGCATAGAGGTTATCGCCTCCATGACTCCCTCCAATGATGAGGAAGGCCTAGACGGCTGGGCCGGGGTGCTAGCCCTTGAACTATCCATAGCGCTAAATAAATTACTCCTATCTTTATAGCTCACAGTCAATATCGCTAGCAATGAACGAAGTAGTTATTCTTATTAACAATTCAAGCATTCAATCCACATCCGTCACATTCAAAGCCATCAATGATCAAAGTCAGTTGTCCAATTAATATTTCTTATTATTCACAATCAATTGAATCTTCAATTGACATCAATTATGTTCAAAGCAATCAAACATAAAAGTCAGTAAGTTTAATTATCAGTTCCTATCCTTTGTAAAGACATTCAATGAAAATCAAATGCAACAATTCAATGCAACCACCTATCAACCGGAGTATGCCTAAATTAAATCCCGATTGACTCTCAAGTCCCACAGCCAATTTCGGTTCAGCCCAAAATATCTAAATAACCGATCATATTAATTCCCCAATAAAGCGTACCTTATGTCCGAAGACAAGGGACAAAGCCGATCGTATGCGAAGAACATCGACGAAGTCGAATTCCAAGAGAGGCGACGAAGGCACAAGCAAGGCGTCGAGTTTGAAACGCCCGAAAAGATCAGCTAAATCCGTCGCTGATTTCACGCAATGAACAACAATTTCGGCTATGTATCCAAGCCGTTTGAGAAAGACGCCCTTAGGCAAATAATACGAACAAACGCTTCGCAACACAAATTCGAAGAACGAGAGCAGAGCGCTGACGATTCGAAGCCCACGATAAATCACTCCGTGTGACAGGGCGAAGAGAGGCCTTGACTGATTAATCCAGGAGTAGATCCAATGCGAAAGCGAAGGCAAAACTCGCAACAACGCTGGTATATTTCTCGCAACAAACTAACTCTCTTAATAATTCGACTCCATGTCGAGAGAGAATGAATCGCCAACAGAATTCTTGTATGCGCAACGACGAAGAAGACTAGTGCAAGCGAGCGCTTTATCTTGGCCACACTTCACCAACTCGATCGAGCCTAAAACTACCAAAAGCCGCAATACATCCAATTGCCTTGAAATTCCGTCCGCAACTCCATACATCCACTTCTCTTGAAATTCTGGCCACGTCTGCCTTTAGCTGCCCGCTCTCGCTTTTATAACTGCCTGGTCTGCAGAGCGTCCCCTTTACTACGCATGCGCAGCTAGAGAGCTGCACGCGCCAACCCAGCAGCAACGCAGCTGTCGCAAGGCGGCAAAAATCAGCTGCCACGTGCGCCCTCTCCTGTCATTCTGAAGTGATCTGTCTTTCTCCTTCTATCTCTCCTTCTGAAAAGCGTCATCTGCCGTCAGTCACGTAGACCACAGATGCACCAGTTTAACCTTGCGAAAACACACATACACAGGCCCACACGCCTACAGTGTTTCCTTCTCAATCCGTGTCTCTGTCTGTGCTTGTCTGGCTGGCTGTATTCCTCGCTCACTCTGTTCATCAGACCACCTCGGGCGAACCGTGTGATAATTGGCCGAGCGGGCGGCGACGTCTTTGAAGGCCGTCGACTAAAGCGTGCGAAAAATACACGAATATGAAACGGCAGCTGCAGGGCCTACATCAGCGGTCACTGTGACCCGTGTCAAGCGCAAATCAATATTAAAATCTAGGTCACACGAAGCACCGAAAGAAAACCCTATATATATATATCAGATCTCTGAAACCGATCCAAAAATTAAATAAAATAATAATATAATAATATTATCGACCGAAAACCCGTAGCGTAGTTCTACGATCGCTACACTATTCTCGACCCTCCTTGATTTCAGGATCCTTTTAATTGGAAAAATGGATCCTGAAATGTTAGTAAGGCCATACTCCAATTTTTACATCAAGGATTCAAATGCAAGAATTAAAAAATATATGCAATGAACAGTCATCAGCATCACCAAGTTCACATTTTAGCGTTGACTGCCAATTCAAGCGAAAGAAATACTTATTATTATAATATTTATATAGCTCCATCGCTAAGCGTTCAGTGAAGCTCAAAAGCATTTATATATATAGAAAGTATATAAAGGCTTCCTTCAGTTCAGTTATGTACCAAGAATCCTACGGCAAACATTGACTTAAGAACCCACGACACAGTCACAAAAACCATTAGGCCTACGTTACCTTTACAACAGGTCATCTTATTAATAGGCCACACATGGCATTTATCATCGATTCATCGAGACTCCTTTAGGCATTTCACTGTAGGAAAAAGTCTACATTTAAAGACACTCTAAGCAGTTAAACCTAAGTCTCTAATCCCATTAACCTCAACATCTAATAAAGATCGGTGCTATCATAGCAAATTACCTGAGACTGCGCACACAGCTAAAGTCTCTACATAGCTAATAATTATTATAACTATCCGTAGGCTCCCATCAAAGTTTACCGTAAGAGATTCAGCCTAACTTCAGCTCAATAGGCCTAGGCCTGCTTTCATAACATCTATCAGTATAGGCCTACGTAATTATTAAAAATGCCACCTATTATGCGCAGAAACTAGCTCATTAGCGATTAATTAGTTACACTTTGTAACACTAGGCCTACATTAATATATCAGCCTGCCTCGGCCCCAGCAAGCCAAATATTATTATATATGCGCCCAATGCACAGAATAATAACAATACAAAAGCTTAACTAGGTCAACTTAATATACTGTAATTAACGCTAAAATACAATGTTACACTGTTTAATCCTTAATCATAGAAAATCATATGCCTATCATAAAGACCATCATGATTTCAATACTAAGATTACAGTCTACGAATGGATCTATAGTTAGGCTATTTTAGTCTGTCTTTAGTCCACCATTAATCCTATGCGTTTTCTTGGAATGAATCAACAGGCCATGTTACTGCGCAATTATGTCGTCTTATTTTCAATCCATCATTGATGCGACGTGTACTATGGGACCACCCATGCGCCTGGGAAACGACGATCGATAATTAATATCGCCGCTCTTTGATGCGTCGACTCGTTCTCCCCCCTCTCTACAATTGGCTTCTGTAGGAGTCGTGGGAACGGAGACGACTGGCAGCACGACTAAACCAGCCTATAATTAGTCCATGTACAGCGTACAACATGGCAAAATTATGCCTACAATAAGGGAACTCAAAATTAGGTCATTCATTAATCCAAATATAAATCTGCACAGGATTAATAATAAGATTAAATCCAATGCCACAAAATCATTTAGGCTAACCTCATTTCTCGCACAGACAGAACTTCTAATTATTTTATGCCTAGTCCTAATTAATATCACTAGGCCTCGCAGTTTAACCATATAATTCCATTGCAGGCGGGAATCAGGCAAAACCGCAAAACTAATGCAAAAATTACACAGCATAACTAAATTATCGCTTATTCCTCCGCGTTGGGCTATCAAAACATGTAGGCCTACATTTTAATCGAGACCAACTATATATATAATCCCGTTGCGATCTAATATTATTCGTAAAGCAACAGCATAATTAAATATTATTGTCGCCCATGTCTTAACATTATTGAAACTCTTATGCCTACAATTTTAATCGAGGCATATTATTTATATATATAAAATGCCGACAAATTTTGCCGAACCCCAGAATAATAAGCCTATAGGCCTATACTCAAGGTAAACCATATATATATAGGCCTAATCCCGACAGATTGCAGTTAAGCGCTATATGGGCCTTAAAGCATTCATTCAGCGCCTCTTTAAATCATCAGTTATGCATCCATACAATTATATATATATATATATACGATGACAATAGTTACGCATATAAAAAAACTCTATACACAGAAATTAGGAGCATTAAACTTTAACTGTGCAAATCTCTTAAAATTATTTTTCATAAATCAGATTATAGATAAAGCGGAATATAGGCCTAATGCAAATTTCACCTCCGAGCATTAACTCAGAAACATATAGGCCTACTATTTCACCGCAGGTCATAATATCACATAATCACATCATCATGGCTAATTCCACTGCAAGTCTAAGTTCAAGGTCACATAATCGTCATCAATGGCCTTAACTAAAATAGGCAACCTTATATATACTGTAACGGAAACCGCCCGCGCCCTCTAGCGGCTGACGGGAGAGTGGATGACGATCTCTCCCACCAGGTGGTAAGGCTTGCGTGTCGCTCCACGTGGGCGCAAGTCCGGCCTCCGTCGTCTTTCGAAGGGCTTAACAGTGTTCGTCGACCGCACGAAGACACGAAGACAACATACGTTTTCAGACGATATATTGTCAATCACAACTCCACACGTCAGCAGCAGGCATGCACGTGATATACCGCGAACTATCGTTCCCCAGCAGCGGACGGTCATGTACCCAACGGCAGCTCCCACAGCAATGGCTGACAACGGGGGCGCCACACTGCGTCGAACACGGAAACTACACGGCAGCGGCAGCGACGTTCTGCGGCGGCGGCAACGCCGAGCCCCAACGACCGATTCCCAGCGACGGACGACTCGGCGACTCGCTCAACGACTGACGAACTCGAGCACAACTCCGGAACTGAGCTGGACTTCTAATACGGACGGAGCTCCCGCAGACTTCCCGGTGACAACTGAGCTAATGCACGCGGGCAGCGATCCTATTTATACATGTCCAAGGGGACAGGGGACTTGGCGCCAAAAGATCCGCGCATGCGCACTAGAGGGGGTCCGACGTCAGAGGTCCGGACAGGTGCGAGGGGACCTGGCGGGCAAAGATCCGCGCATGCGCACTACAGGGGGGACTTCGCGCCAAAAGATCCGCGCATGCGCACTACAGGGGGGACTTCGCGCCAAAAGATCCGCGCATGCGCACCAGAGGGGGGACTTCGCGCCAAAAGATCCGCCGTCAGAGGTCCGGACAGGTCGTTGGAGGCGAAGAAGGAGGGGAGGGGACCTCTAGGCACGAGCGAACGACGACGCGAATCGACCGCCCACGAAGCCAATCGACGGCGTAAACAAGACCGCGGAGGCGGCTCAGGCGAATTTCGCCACATCTTCCTCCCACCACGATTCGAAATGTCCCTATTTCGAGGGGTCAGGGCCCACACACCCTCCCGGAAACAAGGAACCCCCTAGACCGTCCGCATTATACAGTAACCGGCCAACGGGCCAATGGCAACAATTCTGCCCTCGTACGACTTGCAAGTCGTAACAACAGAAGCGGAACCAAACAAAAGAAAGGACCAACGTCCACGAAATGTCCATCGTTCATTATGCAAAGAGTCCATAAAAATGGGCCAACGAGCCACAACACTTTACACTAAGTTTCATGGTAACGAGACACGGCCAACGGGCCAAACTGACGAAAAAGCACGAGTTATACACATTTCAACAGCGAGAAACGGCCAACGGGCCACACATAGCAACGTACAATTAAGCAACGCAACAACTTGAGCGTTCACAAATGTCCATAGTCCATTTCACGAAAAAGAGTCTCAGAGTTCAAGTCTCTTTTCACAATAAACGTCTATTCGTAGCGAGCCGGACGACGGACCATACGCTTTGGTCGGCCATCCTGGAAATTCACAGTCACCGGCGACGAAGCATCAACATCGGCGGACTCGTCAGGCGGACGAGTGGCAATGTCACACTCTGATGGCTGCTTGCGACTTTCCCCAAAAAAGATCCCGTCAAAACTTGTCTCTTGATCGGTCAGGATTTGGAGTGGCACCCCATATCTTACAATTACATTTTCCACCAGGGCCCGAGCCACGGACGTAGCCTCCTGGTTAGCCATTGGAATGGCTTCTACAAATTTAGTGAACCCGTCCATCACCGTCAAAATTCTACGCCTACGCGGGTGGGCACCAGTAATATCCATGCTAAACCGTTCCCAAGGCTTCCCACAGCATAATTGTTTCAAGGGACCCTGCCTGGGCAGTTGACCTCGGTGGTATTGGGCAGAGGGAGAGCATCGCTGACTAAACCTCTTTACGGTTCCCGACCAACCAACCCTAAAGGCCCTGCGTCGGACTTTCCACCTAGTCCTACGCACACACTCGTTAACCGCTGGTTCCACGATTCCATCAGCAAGCATACTGTCCAACTGGTTGTCAATAACAACCCTATGCGGCAGCGGGTCACGTCTTAACGGTTGTCTCACCGGATGGGCATCTCCTGTCTCAATCTTATGGGTGCTCACCGACGTCTTTCCTAATAAACTTCTCATCCGCTCCTGGATTTCCGGCGACACATCCTCGGGCAAATCTGCCAACATCAACTCACTAGGCGAAGCGTCTTTACTTCTATTAATCTTCCCTTCGTCCATCCTAACGGGATCAACTTCGACTGGGTGTAACCCTGCAAGGAACGTATCCTTGTTAAACCTAACCGGACTATCACTCAGGTTCACTATTCTCACATGCGAGCTAGTCTTATCGCCTAACACAACACGGGCCAGGTGAACTCCAGGACGGATCTCGTGAGCCTCCGTCATCCACGCGGGAGCCACCGAGGTCAAATCTCCGTATACGGTTTTCACAGGCACCTCACTTTGGCATTTGGGCTGTAACTCTATTTCCTCGGCGACCATTACACGCCGGCACCACATTGAGCCATTCCCTCTCACCAGGGGGACACGTTTGCGACCAATAAACAGAGCCCCGTTACCAAAACTCAAGCGACAACGCTGTTCCCTCAAGAAATCCATTCCTAACATCGGTTCGGAAATCTGGTCAGAGACTAAAAAGTTAGCATGGACCTCAAAACCATCCCAAAATCTAAGGGGTAACCGGACCTCGCCCAAAACATTAATATTCGAGCCATTAGCTGCCATCAACAAGCGTGTACAAGAACGGAGTTCTAACCCTTCCACTGCTGAAGACGGGACCAGGCTCACTTCGGATCCGGTGTCGATGAGAGACATCTGCAGTCGGTCGTTGATCCTTCCACGAACGTAAACGGCATTACTGCTGGCGCGGTCGGGCAGCTTCGGACGTGTCGTGTGGTTCACCACCACGGATGTCGATGGCGCAAGTGCGTCTCCTCCTGTCGTTTCCTCGTCACTCGGCCGGTTCCGGAAACGGCGCGGCTGACGGCAATCTCGGACCACGTGACCGGCTCTACCGCATCCATAACAGGTCACGGTTCTCCTCGTAGTCTCCGGCTGGCGATCTCCCAATCGGCGGTCCCCAGGCCGTTGATCTCGTCTCGATCCATCGTCTTCGATCGTAGACTGGTTCCGTAGCTCCCGGAACTGCTCGTCCATCTTCCGCTCCATTTCTCGCTGCCAACGACGCTGATCGTCACGCTGTGTCGCCAAGAAGCGGTCCAGAGTCGACTGGAGCTGGTCGGTCGGCTCGACTTCTTGCGTTCCACGGACACGGTTCGACGGTCTCCGATGATCGTCATTCTCAGAGGCTCTCTGGTAGGCCTCTAAGCGTAGAGCGGTCCGATAAGCCTCATCCAGAGTCTTCGGCTCACGCTCCCTAACTTTCAACGAAAGCTCCCTGTCTCGCAAAGCTTCCAGGAACGAGTCTCTTGCGATAATCTGCGTCGTCTCGTTGGACGGGACAGGATAGGCCAATACAACGAGTCTGCGAATCTCGTGTAATAAGTCGCTCAAACTTTCTCCGGCCCCTTGACGTCGAAAATACAGCTGACTACGGAACGTCTCAGCTTGTCCGTCCGTCCCATATCTCTGTCGGAGACGCTCCACCAGTTGGGCGTAACTTACGTCAGCTTGCGCGCCGAAATCCCAAAGAAGTTGCGTCGCAGCCTTCTCTAGCGCGCAGCGTAGATGATCCACTTTGTCCGCGTCTGTCCATCGATTGTGACGAGCGCATACCTCGAATTGTACTATAAAGGATTCCAGGGACCCAGTCCCGTCGAATCGACCCGGCTTCATTGGCGTCGGTCGGTTCCGCAGGAGACTTCCGAAGTTCTCCAACAACTCCTTCGACGAATCCGTTGTCTCCGTCTTCACACGGGGACTCGTCTCCACCAGCTCCTCACCATCGTCGGAAATGAGCTCGATCAGTCGGCCACGGCTCGGCTGCTTCTCCATCGTCGTTCTTCCCACAGCAGGCGGAGAGACATCAGCAGGCGTGCTGAACTCGAAAAGTCTCGGCTGCCGGAACGTTACCTCGTCGTCGTCCATCATCTTCGGTAGACTCGTCTATTCGTCGGCTGGAACAACTGCGTACCCCACTTCTGGTACCAGTGTAACGGAAACCGCCCGCGCCCTCTAGCGGCTGACGGGAGAGTGGATGACGATCTCTCCCACCAGGTGGTAAGGCTTGCGTGTCGCTCCACGTGGGCGCAAGTCCGGCCTCCGTCGTCTTTCGAAGGGCTTAACAGTGTTCGTCGACCGCACGAAGACACGAAGACAACATACGTTTTCAGACGATATATTGTCAATCACAACTCCACACGTCAGCAGCAGGCATGCACGTGATATACCGCGAACTATCGTTCCCCAGCAGCGGACGGTCATGTACCCAACGGCAGCTCCCACAGCAATGGCTGACAACGGGGGCGCCACACTGCGTCGAACACGGAAACTACACGGCAGCGGCAGCGACGTTCTGCGGCGGCGGCAACGCCGAGCCCCAACGACCGATTCCCAGCGACGGACGACTCGGCGACTCGCTCAACGACTGACGAACTCGAGCACAACTCCGGAACTGAGCTGGACTTCTAATACGGACGGAGCTCCCGCAGACTTCCCGGTGACAACTGAGCTAATGCACGCGGGCAGCGATCCTATTTATACATGTCCAAGGGGACAGGGGACTTGGCGCCAAAAGATCCGCGCATGCGCACTAGAGGGGGTCCGACGTCAGAGGTCCGGACAGGTGCGAGGGGACCTGGCGGGCAAAGATCCGCGCATGCGCACTACAGGGGGGACTTCGCGCCAAAAGATCCGCGCATGCGCACTACAGGGGGGACTTCGCGCCAAAAGATCCGCGCATGCGCACCAGAGGGGGGACTTCGCGCCAAAAGATCCGCCGTCAGAGGTCCGGACAGGTCGTTGGAGGCGAAGAAGGAGGGGAGGGGACCTCTAGGCACGAGCGAACGACGACGCGAATCGACCGCCCACGAAGCCAATCGACGGCGTAAACAAGACCGCGGAGGCGGCTCAGGCGAATTTCGCCACAATACATCAACAGGTAAAACCAATATTTATATAGCGCAATGCAGGCAATGACAGTCCAGTTTTCTGTCTACAGCAGAGGCAATACTGAAATTGTCCATCGCTGAAGTACAATGCAAGGCAATACAAATATTAATACTATGCAATACATATCTGAATGCACAATATACGATGCAAGAATACAGTTATTTACACAATAACACACACATGTAAAGACTTCCACATGTAAAGTAAACGTATTCATCACAATCAAAATAAAACATTGTTACAGATGCTTCTGCATTCATAACGGCCGCCATTATGCGGTCATTTAAGAACAGTACCGGGCCGGCCTCGTAATGGTGCGGCGGGGTCTTGACAGTTCCACAGGGCGTCGTTAGTGTCCTCGGTTCCTGGGAACTCGATCGGTTCCTGCGGTTGTAGGTCAGGTTCGGTCCAACCTGACGGAGGTTCACCCAGGTACGGCTTCAATTTGTCGACGTACACAAGCAGCGCTTGTGAACTGGCGGACTTCTGGATCCGGAACAGGACCGGACTCACTTGCTCCATGATACGGTAAGGGCCACAGAACCACTTAGCCCATTTTTCCTTGATACGGGTGTACTTCCGGGGATAGTAATAGTACACCCAATGTCCTTTCGTAAATGACGGCTTTCTGACTCGCAGGTCATACCGGAAAGCTCTGCGAATGGCCTGCTTTTGCATGCATTCCCGAGCTAACTGGAACACGTCTCGCATCTCGTCCGTTCTTTTCTGTATGTAGTCGTCCACGGATAGCTGTTCATTGTTCTGGTTGCAGTCACCTAGTACAAGGTCGATGGGGAGGCAGGTTTCCCGTCCGAGAAAAAGTCTGTTTGGGGTGAATCCCGTACTCTCATGCTGACTGGCTCTATACGCTCCCATCACCCACGGCAGATGAACGTCCCAGTCTTTCTGATTTTGAGAGACAGCTTTACCGAGCATGGAATTCAAAGTTCTGTGTAGACGTTCGACTGTTCCGTTTGTGCTCGGTTTGTACGGGGAAGTCCTAATCTTGTCAATTTGCATCAGGCGGCATAGGTCACGGAATAAGGCGGCCTCGAAGCAGGGACCCTGGTCGGTCAGGAGCTGTTTAGGGCAGCCGAATCTAGGAATCCACTGGTCCATCAACATCCGGGCTACGGTCGCGGCTTCCTGGTTGCGGATAGGGTAGGCCTCCGCCCAACGGCTGTAGTGATCGATCACGGTCATGATATAGCGATATCCACGACTGGATACAGGATGTGGTCCGGTTATATCGACGCCGAGACATTCCATTGGTTCTCCGACGGCCATGTCCTGTAATTGTCCTTGCCGAGGTGGCTTTCCTCGGATGTACCGGGCGCAGTTGTCGCATCTCTTGAGTTGCTGGTACACGTGGTCTCTCCAACCCGGCCAGTATGCTCGCTGCCGTACTTGCGCCGTGGTCCGCCGAACTCCCAGATGCCCTCCGGACATCCCTTCGTGCGCAATTCGAATGATGATTTCTCGTCGCCCGACTGGAGGTATTAACTGGTAGCGAATCGGTTCACCGTCAGAGTTCAGCCAAACTCGATGCAGTAGTCCATTTCTGACAGATAACTGAGGCCATTGATGAATCAACGTCTTAGTCATTGCACTGCAACTCCGTATCTCTTCTCCGGTCGGCATCTCGGTCGATTTCATTAACCGTTGCAAGACCCAGTTTAGATCAGGATCCTGTCGTTGTTCCTCCGCGATGACGGCCGGATCCCAATCCACACTTTCGGTCGAGCCAGGTTGAGGTGGTTGACGTCGTTCTTGAATGGCACCGACTAGATTCGGCCTCCGAGACAGGGCATCAGCATTTTGGTGCGCAGTTCCAGACCGATGTTGTATCTCGAACTCGAACTCCTCCATTACCGACAGCCAACGAGCTTGTTGTCCGATGGGTAATGGTGTCCGGCGTAGCCATTGAAGCGCCGAGTGATCAGTTCGTAGAATGAACTTGCGGCCCAAGAGATACGGTCTGTACGTTTTGAGAAAATGGATCACCGCAAGAAGTTCCCTTCTGGTCACGTCATAGTTTTGTTCAGCCACCGAGCACACTCGGCTTCCGTAGCATATCACCCGTTCTTGCGATTCTTGAACTTGTGAGAGCACACCGCCAATTGATTCGCCCGATGCGTCAGTATCTAATATGTATGTCCCGGTGTCATTTGGAAGCGCTAAAATAGGAGATTCCGTTAGGCAATCCTTGAGTTTCTGAAACGCGCTCTCGCATGGGTCGGACCAGACGAATCTATAGCCCTTCCTGGTCATTTGGTGTAGCGGCCGTGCTATCTGAGCGAAACTCGGGACGAATTTGCGATAATAAGAACATAATCCCAGAAATGCTCTCACATCTTTGACTTTCCGCGGCGTGGGCCAGTCACGGACGGCTTGGATCTTTTCCGGGTCGGTAGTTACTCCGTGTTCGCTGACCACGTGACCTAGGAACAGCACCCTTTTCTGTAGTAGTTTACACTTGGATGGCTTCAGTTTTAGATTTACTCCCTCCAGGCGAACGAGAACTTGCTCCAATCGAATCAAATGGGTTTCCAGATCGCTGGCGAAGACGATGATATCGTCGAGATAGATTAAACAGATCTCGAAGTTTAACCCCGCCATGACCAGATTCATCATCCGGCCAAACGAAGCCGGAGAATTGCAGAGCCCGAACGGAAGTACTTTGAATTGAAAACTTCCGCGTCGGGTGACGAAGGCAGTTTTGTGTTTATCCCTTGGATGAACAGCCAACTGATGATAACCGACCCGGAGATCGAAGGTGCTGAACCATTTCGCTTCGCCAAGTGCGTCCAGGCTCTCGCTGATCAGCGGAAGTGGGTACGCGTCCTTGCGCGTCTTGGCGTTCACCGCTCTGTAGTCGACACAAAAGCGGGGGGTCCCGTCTCGTTTCTGGACCATGACCACGTTGCTGGCCCACGGCGACAGTGACGGTTCAATCAGTCCTTGATCGAGCATTGCCTGAACTTGTTCGTCAATAATAGGGAGCAGCGAGAGCGGTTGTCGTCGTAGCGGTTGACGAACAGGCGTTTCGCTGCCCGTTTCTATCTCATGTTGTAGGATGTCGGTGAAGCCCAGATCCCATTCACCGAGAGAAAAGGCGGCGCGACGATTCATCAGAATTTCACGTAGTCTCTGTTGTACCTCCAGTGGAACGTCCTCAGCGATGTTTGACCATAATGGGCTCAGAACTACATCTACATCTTGCGAGTTGATACGATCTTTGACTTCACTCACCATGGCGCAACCTACAGCGGAACTGTTGTCTTGGTCCACTTCGGCTACTGTCACTTCTTCCAGAGCACATTGCATCCCTTTCGACAATTTAATTACCTTGTCGGTCGGATTCAACACTCTGATGGTTAAGTCGATCGCTCGTTCCGGTAACAGCGTTCCGGCGATTATGAGTCCCGATGTCAACACATGTGGCGGCGTAGCCCATTGAGTCTTGGTCGGTCTCAGGTCTGGGAGTATCGCATATACCTCCACGTCCATTTCTGACAATGCTGGAACATTCACGTGTTGCGCGGCCGCGATCCTGCGGCAAATTCCCATTCGATCTCGGCGGAGAAGTGGAAAGACGCGATCTTGAAAAGTTATTGTTTTATCCCCGAGGCACAATTTGGCCTGGTGTTCCTCCAACCACCCGAGCCCCAGAATCAGTTCGCTGACTTGAGCCGTTACCAAACAGGGTACTTCAAATTGATAGTCTCCCGCTTGACAGTGTAGCACGGCTTCGCCCAGTATCCGGATATCCGTCCCATTCGCCGCCTTCAACAGTTGCGTAGACGCCGACATATCCTTCTGTCTGACGAGGGATGCAGGTACCAGCGATAATTCACTCCCTGTGTCCACCAGCGCCATCACATCCTTACCGTTGACTTTCAATGCCCAGTAAGCATTTGAACTACCTTGCACATGATAGACATTCGCTGGTTCATTCGGAACATCGTTATCTTCAGCCTCAGTTGCCTGTCGGTTTGGGCAGTTGCGCGCTAGGTGGTCCGTCGCAGAACATTCGAAACAGCTCCGCGGCGATGGTCCTACCTCCGTTTCCACTTCTCTCTGTGGTCGACTTCTACAGGCCGAGCTCATATGACCGAGCCGATGACATAGGAAACACCGTGGATTTCCCCGCCCGTTACCTCCATTGGTGTTCGACCTATCGTTTCTTGTTGACTCGTTCTGACCTCTCCATGATCCACGATTATTGTATCTGGATTGTGGCGCCGACAATGGTTGTCGCTCCAACTGTCGCATTATTTGCTCCACCTGCCGTTTCAAAACCCTCATTTCCGAATCTTCTTCCTGTTCTTTAATTGCGTTGACACGGCCGTGTCGTCGGTCTTGTTGTTCATGGCCGCCGGCTTCTGCTTTCTGATAGCCGTCCAACCGCATCGCCACCTTGTAGGCTTCGTCGAGGGACTTCGGTTCTCGTTCTCGGATTTTCAGAGCAAGCGTTCTATCTCTCAGGGCATCCAGGAATGCACAAACAGCAATTGCTTCGCTGTGGACAGTCGAAGAGCCCGGATACGCACGCGAGGTCAGACGGCGCACATCATCGACCAAGGCTCCTATATCTTCATCGGCTTTCTGCTTTCGAGTACTCAGCTGTGTCTGAAATAAAGCTTGCTGTTCAGCGTTACCATATCGTTCTCGAAGTCGCTGTACCAAAGCCGTCCAAGTGTCCAAGCTATCTGCGTTCGACTCGCTCAGCAAATGAGTCGCCGGTTCAACCAATGAGACTACTAATTGGTTCAACCTCTCCTCGTCCGTCCATCTGTTATTCCTGGCGCACACGGAGAATTTTCGTAAGAATGTTTCAACGTCCGTCTTTCCGCTGAACGACCCGAGTTTCAGGAATTGTTTTGGCTTAGGAGGAGAAGTCGATGTCTGTTTAACCTCGCCCTCTTTAGCTGTTGCAGACGCGGTCGGTTCAGTTTCTTTGACTGTTCCCTTTGAACTGATCGACGGTAGCTCCCAGTCGCTGGTCGTTTGCGTTGCGACGGTGGTCGTCGGGACTATTTTGATAGGACCGACCGAAACGTTGGTAGGCGCCAGTGCTTTCGTTTCACCAACCGCAGACGTCGCTTTATCATCACCCGTTGTTTCATTTCTCTCCAGAGGTGTCGACTTCATTACCACTTGACATCGCGGTAGTTCGGCATCACGGCTGAATCCAAAGTTTTGCGCGCCGAGGCATGAACTCATCCTCGCCGATTCCACGACCGTTGGCCACCGAGGAAAGACGCCGTCGATTGGTCGAAGCGGGTCGAGACAGCGAAGCGGGTCAACCCAAACCCGGTTATCGCTGCTACCGTAGAAAGCGCTCGGAGTGTAGGTCGGAGCATACCTCCACGGCATGTTTGAATGATCGGGGCGAGCGTATGGTTGCATCCAGTCGACCGTTGCCATCGCCGCTGGTCCAGGAGGAAGGTCGGGTCGAGCGTAGTCTCGACCAACCATGGTCGACGTTGCACGACCGTCGAGGACGCAGTCAGACATTGACTGATAGGTCGGCATTACCGACGCTGGTTGTGTAAAGTCGACCCGACTCGGTGCCATTTCCACTCTTTGTTGATCGACATGTGCGAGCGACGCATGCAGCCTCCATTGCGGATCAGGTCGAGGATACTCGACGTGAGGGAGCGACGAAGAGGCCAAAGGAAATGGGTTGACCTTATCACCCCCCTCCCGTGACAATTTATTAGCGATCGGTTTATTCATTTCAAAATTTCTAAACTCCGGTTGCTGTGCTGCATGCATTCTGTTATCAATTATTTTAACAGTTTTAGGTCTAGATTCCATTATTTTGCTGATTTCAATGTCTACACTACCATTATCAGACATTATTTCCACATTATCAGCAAATTCCCTTTCCTTCCTTCTTTCAAAAGAAATTGCCATTTCTCCTCTTCTATCATAGTCAGTTTCCTCTTCTAACCTATCATCCCCAAAATCTCTAGAACTAATTTGACCCCACTTCTGGTACCAATTGTAACGCCCACCCCTATCGGCCTCCCCGGAGTCGCCACTTCCGGATCCTCGCTCGAAGGGACCGCGTGCTGCTGTGGACGAGCTCTAGAGATAGAGGGAGGACAGGATGAGGTGACTTCCGGGTTCGAATCCCAACGATGGAAAGGCGGCCAGTTATTTCGACTGCCGGACTCCCTATATGAAATTGGCGGCCTACTAGCCAATCTATCACTTCTTCGCAATATACCAGGGTGTGCGAAATCTTTAGGCCTAGCACCCAAAGTTTCTTCCAGGCCGATGGTCGAGTGGTATGGCGCGTCCGCAGTGGTAATAGCGGTGAGGTAACCAGGGTTCAAATCCACAGCAGGCTTGGGTACCGGCGATGCCTCTAGCCTTTCCAATCGTGATACAACTTCCGTCAGCGCTTCCCTGACATTATCTCTTACCGCCGAGATCTCTTCTCTTACATTTAATTGCACTGAGGAAATAGCATCGCTAACATTTGATTGCACTGAGGAAATAGCATCGCTAACATTTGATTGCACTGCCAGGACATTAAACTCCACCGTGGCAATCGCCTCTTGCGTGTCTCTGGCATTAGTCTCAATTGACGACTGCATAAAAGACTGCATAGAAGTCATTGCTTCATGAGTCGACCTAGCATTGGTCTGCATCGACGAGTGCATAGAGGTTATCGCCTCCATGACTCCCTCCAATGATGAGGAAGGCCTAGACGGCTGGGCCGGGGTGCTAGCCCTTGAACTATCCATAGCGCTAAATAAATTACTCCTATCTTTATAGCTCACAGTCAATATCGCTAGCAATGAACGAAGTAGTTATTCTTATTAACAATTCAAGCATTCAATCCACATCCGTCACATTCAAAGCCATCAATGATCAAAGTCAGTTGTCCAATTAATATTTCTTATTATTCACAATCAATTGAATCTTCAATTGACATCAATTATGTTCAAAGCAATCAAACATAAAAGTCAGTAAGTTTAATTATCAGTTCCTATCCTTTGTAAAGACATTCAATGAAAATCAAATGCAACAATTCAATGCAACCACCTATCAACCGGAGTATGCCTAAATTAAATCCCGATTGACTCTCAAGTCCCACAGCCAATTTCGGTTCAGCCCAAAATATCTAAATAACCGATCATATTAATTCCCCAATAAAGCGTACCTTATGTCCGAAGACAAGGGACAAAGCCGATCGTGTGCGAAGAACATCGACGAAGTCGAATTCCAAGAGAGGCGACGAAGGCACAAGCAAGGCGTCGAGTTTGAAACGCCCGAAAAGATCAGCTAAATCCGTCGCTGATTTCACGCAATGAACAACAATTTCGGCTATGTATCCAAGCCGTTTGAGAAAGACGCCCTTAGGCAAATAATACGAACAAACGCTTCGCAACACAAATTCGAAGAACGAGAGCAGAGCGCTGACGATTCGAAGCCCACGATAAATCACTCCGTGTGACAGGGCGAAGAGAGGCCTTGACTGATTAATCCAGGAGTAGATCCAATGCGAAAGCGAAGGCAAAACTCGCAACAACGCTGGTATATTTCTCGCAACAAACTAACTCTCTTAATAATTCGACTCCATGTCGAGAGAGAATGAATCGCCAACAGAATTCTTGTATGCGCAACGACGAAGAAGACTAGTGCAAGCGAGCGCTTTATCTTGGCCACACTTCACCAACTCGATCGAGCCTAAAACTACCAAAAGCCGCAATACATCCAATTGCCTTGAAATTCCGTCCGCAACTCCATACATCCACTTCTCTTGAAATTCTGGCCACGTCTGCCTTTAGCTGCCCGCTCTCGCTTTTATAACTGCCTGGTCTGCAGAGCGTCCCCTTTACTACGCATGCGCAGCTAGAGAGCTGCACGCGCCAACCCAGCAGCAACGCAGCTGTCGCAAGGCGGCAAAAATCAGCTACCACGTGCGCCCTCTCCTGTCATTCTGAAGTGATCTGTCTTTCTCCTTCTATCTCTCCTTCTGAAAAGCGTCATCTGCCGTCAGTCACGTAGACCACAGATGCACCAGTTTAACCTTGCGAAAACACACATACACAGGCCCACACGCCTACAGTGTTTCCTTCTCAATCCGTGTCTCTGTCTGTGCTTGTCTGGCTGGCTGTATTCCTCGCTCACTCTGTTCATCAGACCACCTCGGGCGAACCGTGTGATAATTGGCCGAGCGGGCGGCGACGTCTTTGAAGGCCGTCGACTAAAGCGTGCGAAAAATACACGAATATGAAACGGCAGCTGCAGGGCCTACATCAGCGGTCACTGTGACCCGTGTCAAGCGCAAATCAATATTAAAATCTAGGTCACACGAAGCACCGAAAGAAAACCCTATATATATATATCAGATCTCTGAAACCGATCCAAAAATTAAATAAAATAATAATATAATAATATTATCGACCGAAAACCCGTAGCGTAGTTCTACGATCGCTACACTGCTACTCTGTACGAAATGCGCTGCGAGGCTGGAAGCCAGCAGTGGCGGCGCCAGGGGGGGGGCTCCAGAATACAACGCGGATACTGGGAGATCGGCAGTATAAATAATGTCTGTATGTATGTCTCTCTCTCTCTCTCTCTCTCTCTCTCTCTCTCTCTCTCTCTCTCTCTCTCTCTCTCTCTCTCTCTCTCTCTCTCTCTCTCTCTCTCTCTCTCTCTCTTTCTCTCGCACGCACGCACGCACACACACACACACACACTTATCAGGTCATAATTTTTTTTCTTCGATTATCTTTAGATTGCTGAGATCACGTGCCATACTCTTCTCTTTATAGACGACAAGAAGAGGTAGAACATTGTTGGTTCAGTACCTTGCTCTAAAGTGCTGTAATATGCCGAGCAAATTTCTGTCCAGGGTAACGGCCTCTGTTGTCATAGACCCTGGTCAAATCGGATCCATCCAGAACATTGTTCATATCTTAAACAGATTTATCACTATCGTCAATAGGACAAGATATATTATCAAAATCAACTTCTTTAATATAAATATATAGTTTGTGGAAATTCATAAACGGGTGTTTTATATTGCAGTTTCTGCATGCTGTTTTCTTTTAGGTGCATTCGTCTGTTACAATACTTGTAGCTTATAATATTAGTGATAATTGACTGGAAGTTTTTGTCTCTTATTTTCATATAAAAAATGAACTCAGACGCACAAAAAGGTGTCTAATTAACTAGTTTTATTATTATTCTCGTTGAGTTTACTTTGCGTTTAGATTTAAAATCTGTCCTTTCTGCTCTCATGTGTTAGATGGAAAGTCGCAAGATGACGAGAGAAATTTCAGTCAATAAATAAAGAGTCACTCATCCGAATCTATAAACTCGATGAATCGCTGAAGCATGGCAGAAAGTCAGTGACATGCAGCTCAATGATAAGCGTCACTGTTCAGTTGTTTGGGGTGAGATTTGTTTTTGGGCGACTTGCTTGGTTAGACCTTTTAAGATGGGTGAATGATCGGAATTTGAATAAGCACTTAGGCACCTTTTAAACGCAGTCAGTAGAAGCTCTATAAGCTTGGATGCAGATACCGCTCTTAAGTGCTTGTAATATGCCAAGCAAATTTCTGCCCTGGGTAACGGCCTCTGTTGTCATAGACCCTGGTCAAATCGGATACATCCATCCGCAATTGAATGCCAAATGTTTGCATGTCTGTAGCTTTAATTATCTGTTTAACATGATTAACGACACAGCCATTTCAAAGATGATTAGTGTCGCCACGCCGCTTTGGACGGACCGTGCAAGTCCGAGTTTTTTGAATATCTGAAATACATGTAGCCACCTTCTGGAAGCGAACCTCGACCGGCACCCTTTCTTTCACAGAGTTGCGTACCGACGCGCGGCCAGCGCTCTTCGGAACCGATGTAGCAAAGCGTGCCAGTGTACGGATGTATGGATGGATTAATGGATGGATGGATGGATAGACAGACATACAGGGCAGACAGACAGACGAGCAGACAGACCGACAAACAGACAGAGAGACAGACAGGTTGAGTAGGGTAGAGAAGAGAGTAGATTCCCATTACAGCACCCCCTGTTTTTCATCGAGACATGCGAGAACGTTAAGAGGCCTCTCCTTTCCTAGCCTGCATCACTTCAAATAGAACGCAACTGTGTTGCGTAGTACAACCAGCTGCCACAAACCAGGGTGGTCAGAATAAGCATGTCAACCTCACTCCCACCTCAGCCTCGTTCGAGAACTGCTTCATCATCTCTATGCCAAAAAAGGCGGCACCGAATTATTATGCTTCGAGCTATGTTCGAGTGTGGACGTCGTTTAGATGTGGAACAGAACCGAGTGATTCTGTTGAGATAATAATTAATTATGGCTGAATATTGACGACCACGTAAGTCATTTGAAACTAGTATCATTGTTGTAGTTTCGTAAAGAATCGCTAGATGAAGACCTTATGATTAATGAAATTCTTATTCTACATTTATTTATAAAATGAATGAATTTTTAGAAAAGGTGCCCAAATATCAGTTTATAATAGCGTAACGACCGCATAATATCCTTTATAACAGTTTAACAAATTCACTCGGTCTTGCTCCACATCTACTGGCTAAACTCGAGTCTGGGCTCTTACCTGCATCCTCTCTCCCTCACAAGACGTTTCTCCCCATCCTGGGCTTCTGTGCTAAAATCGACTCCGAATAATTTTATAGAATATGCTATGAACGCGCTCCATAGATTACTAGATGCGAATGATACGATGCAAGTTAACGTATTCGTTTAGTTGAATCGCCATTTGGGAGATGGTCATAGATTGTTCTTGTGATTTCATAAAATTGTCTATCTCCGCCACAGGTCGCACTCTGCCAGTGCCAGTCCCAAGCCTGGATAAAGGAGGAGGGCGTCGCTAATGGTCCTTGTTACCACACAATGATGTTAAACTGCGACTACTACTACAAAATTATGTAAAGCATGTGAACTGAAAGAGATGCACACTCTACCGAAAGCCCTCGAGTTGTATTAGCGGATTTTTTAGCATAGGTTATGAGAGTAATAGATAAATATAGACACTATGTTGTAAATATTTCGGTGGAGAAAGAATGTAAGTAAGATTATAAAGGATGGTGCCTTTGGCAATAATCTGCTATGACAATGCGCTTTTTCAGCAAATAACTAAAAAGATAACTATGATTGGATGGATCCGATTTGACCAGGGTCTATGACAACAGAGAACGTTACCCTGGACAGAAATTTGCTTGGCATATTACAACACTTAAGATCTTTCTTCTTACGACGTTTTTTTCCCGAATAAAACTGGTAATTGCGTCTACCTTATATACATTGATTTGATCCAATTTTAAGGGTGTCTAATTGACTGTGTTTTTAGTCGCCCTTCCCTTTTATACAGGCGTCTTACTGGCACCACATAATATACAACTATGCTTATCCTGAATATGATTTCCTTCGTATTATAATCACAATGGTTCAACAGCCTATCGTCTGTATTTTATTATAAAGAATTCGAATAGAACGGATATTTATAGCAAAGGCAACACTCATTAAAAAGGTTTATAAACTAACAACTTTATGTAATTGCCGCTTACGACCACAAGACAATGTTGACCCTCCTTTCCTCATAATGTCATTTGTCAAAGGGAGCGAAATGGTGTGAACGAATAATCCACTTAAGGGGCGCCGTTCCTTGCAGCCGGAGGGTTGCAGGTTAGAATCCACCTCAATCTGACGCGTGAAAATCCGATGCAGTTTCCGCGCTGTAGTCTGGAGCGGCTCTGAGTAGTGAGATTGAAGGGGCGCTATAACAAGTGCACATACATACACATATATGTACATACATCGGGAATAAAGGAAGGGCAAATTTTACCGAAAACCTTATTTCACGGGTGGCGTATCGGTGGAGGGCAGAGTGTGGTGGTGGTGGGGTGTGGGAGTGGTAGGGGTGGGGGGATGTGGGGGTAACGATGGCAGCGATGTCAAATTATTCCGATTATGAAAGCAAGGTTCTGCATAGTGAAAGTTCGAGCAAAAGGGACTGAGAGCAGACTTTGTTCAGTCGAACGAAAGGAGCGGAAATGGTGAGAAGTAAGAGTAAGGCCACAGAACTTATTAAGGTCGGCAAGATGCAAATTTGTGCAGTTTTATATTAATATAGACATATTTTAAAAAATTTAGAAGGTGTTTAATGCTGATAATAAAGATAAGATAAGATAAGAATATTCTTTAATATACCAATTGCTATCCGCATTTTGGTGTACATACAAAGTATAATAAACAAACGTACATAATTTCTATATCCAAACAATGTCAAAGTGTTTTAGAATAGCATAAAATCCTAAGTCCAAATCCAATATAAATTTTAAATTTAAAAAAGAAGTTCTTTTAATGACCAACAATTTATGCTGCACTTTTGTTTATATAGTATTACATTTAAATATGATAAAGCATCCTTGTTATAAATGATTTCCTCGTTAGGTTGTCCGCCCTAGGAATGATTCGGTCATGTAGTCTTGGCCTCATGGAATAAGGCTGGGGCCTCAATGGTGGGAGGAGTGGGTTCAATACATGTCCTGGATTAAGTAGGAGGGCAGCGAAGAGCCTCCCGTCCGCCGTGCTACACAGAGCCTCGAATGTAGGATTGTCCTCAGGAAGATAGTGCAGTCGGATCAAACGGTCCAATATGGCCTGCAGTCTGCCGCGTTCCTGTTGCCCTGCAAATCCCCACCATGCCGGGGCCGCATATAACATGCGTGCCACTGTGGTCATCCTACAAACGTCATGCAGGCTTGGTCCCTTGAGGCCGTGTGCAGTCATGATTCGCAAGGCATAAAGCGACTGTCTTGCCTGGATGCATATTCGCCTGATATGGGCGTTGACCTTCTTTTCATCATTATATTATTTGCAGAAATATCTACTACGCTAATCACTGTTTAGACCTGGTTGAAAGATTCAATTATATGCAATCCATTTTTGAGGCACCGTTTCTTGTAGACGGAGGGTTGCAAGTTCGAATCCAACTCTACCTGACGCGTAGGAACCTTGATGCAGTTTCCGCGCTGGAGCGCCTCTGAGTAGTCAGCTTGAAGGGGCGCTATAGCAGGTGCACATATATCATATACATGTAGGCCCTACATACATAGGGAATAAAGCAGGATGTGAAGTTAAAGTAATCCACAAAATAATGTCAGCCTATTATAGATCTAACAATTGCCACACCACTTTATAGGATACTCTGGTTGATCACCACATTAAAAATACTTCGAATCAAAATATTATTTATAGCAAAGGTAGCTTCCATTAAAAAGGTTTCTAAGAGAAACTAACATCTTTAGATCTAATAACTGTCACAGATGCTCCTTTTATTATTATTTGCCAAAATATCGAATACAATAATCACTGTTTCGGCCACGGCGAAAGATTCCAGGGAAAATGGAGCTAGTGTGATAGAGCAACTCGTTCAACGTCCAATATCAATACTTCCCGCCTGCTATGTATAGGGACTAGTTGCACCCTACCAGCGCCAGTCCCAGCTTGGATAAATGAGGAGGGCATCCCGCATATGATCGGTGACATGATAACATTTTGGAATATTGATAATAAGGCTTAAATAAACAATATAAATATATATCCACATTTTTTTGTCGACGGCAAAGATGTCAAACCTGTCGTCATATACTATGAATCCATTCAGAAAAAACTTTCTATCTATTTATATATAGACATCCCTGTACAACCTTATATATAATATTATGTGTATATATATATATATATAAAATATTATGTATATATATATATATATAATATTCATTGAGTACACAGTGAGGTTCGTTCGGGATATGGAAACCTGACTCGGATCACCGTATAAGCCTTTAATTCGTTTGCGCTGAGACAGTTTCTGCTCGCAGGTCTTATTGTGTAAGTCTCGCATTTATAAATGGCTATTTAATAGGACAACGTTCATTAATTAGTTTAGTAATTAAAGAAACAAAGACTTCGTGCGTGGTCTTCGCCTGGAAAAGAAAATGTCTTTTAATAGAAGGGATGGTACGTGTATTTTTATTAATCCGAATTAAAAATCTTTGCGTGGGGATTATTATAAATATAGCCGACACATGAATAAATTAGGTCTATAAGTATTGGGACTCCACACTCTATCTGTCTATATGTATGCATGTCTGTCTGTCTGTCCGGCCGGCCGTCCGTCTGTCCGTCCGTCCGTCTGTCTGTCTGTCGGTCTGTTTGTTTGTCTGTCTGTTTGTCTGTGTGTCTGTCTGTTTGTCTGTGTGTCTGTGGGTCTGACTCTCTCGAGAGAGAGATCACAGCGTAGATGAGAGCGTCGATAAAAACATCAATAAATACATTACATGTATATTTTATGGACACGTAATTTCTCTCGATGCCTCGGCGCATGAGGTTGACATACGTTGGTGTACGCTATTTTAGACACCTTTAAATTAGAGCAATTAAATATATAAAAGTTGACGACGCAGATGCGAATAAAATTCGTGAGTGCCAGCTTGAATAACAGTACAATAACAATTATTAAAAAATATATATTACGCAACCATAACACGGCTGCTGTTTTGTGGTGTAGCGGTGGCGTCGTTGCCTTTAAGCCGGAAGGTTGGAGGTTCGAATCCACCTTACGTCGCCGCGTAGGGACCTTGGGCAAGTCCTTCACTCGCAATTGCTCAGCGCTTCTGCGTGAAACTCCGATGCAGTGTCCGCTCTGCAGTCGGGAGTGCCTCTGAGTAGCGTGCTTGAAAGGGGCGCTATAACAAATACACATACAAACAAGTCCTTACACATGACGTATGCATAATTTCATTATGTTCCTCCTACCGACAGTGAGTTTAAAAATTGATTAAAACCGTCTATGTCCCACACGTATATATAAATTTTGTAGACAATCTTAAACAGGTGTTTAAAATGAATAGGTGATTTTGAATGATGTGTAGCACTTCAATGCTTGTAGCTATTCAACGGCATTGTGTCATAATATGACAGATGATCAGAGTCAGCCCCTCCTCTTTCTCCAGGCTTGGGACTGGCACAAACAGAATATTTGTGGCTTCCTTTATTTACTGTCGCAAATAAATCCTCCAGGAAGCGAACCGCGGTCCGTGGGCCAGACTCTCGGCCTATTAACTTTGTTGTATTGACCGCTTGTGAATAAGCTGGTTCCCGCGACTTCGGGGATAACGATTATACTACTCGTGATTACGTACAACAGTTGCCTCGTGGTAAACAACTTCATTTATATTTCGTTCGAAAGATTATCAATAATGTGCACACCCGTTTTTTAAAGAATGCTGTTGTATAAATAAATAGATTGACGCCGATGTTTTAATGCAGTATTATTGGCTTTAGTGCTGTAATATGCCCAAAAAAAAATTGTTGAGGGTAAAGGGCGCTGTTTATTCAAGAATCCGTTTGACAGAGTGCAACCGGTTACAGTGTACAATTATAAGTTTTGCCTTTGTAATTAAACAGATTAAGTGCCACAAAGAAATCAAGAAGAGGATAGCGATGGGGAAAGAAGCGTTCACGAAAAGGAAGGAGCTATTGAAAGGAGGATTGAATCGAGACATCAAGAAAAGAATGGTCAAGGCACTGATCTGGAGCGTCACACTGTACGGAGCAGAGACCTGGACGATGAGAAAGGAGGATGTCAAACGAATAGAAGCGTTCGAGATGTGGATATGGAGAAGAATGGAAAGGGTCAGCTGGACAGAGCATAAATCAAACGAAGAAGTATTGAAGAAGGTGAAAGAGGAAAGATCCTTGATGAATACAATTAGAGCAAGGCAGAAGAACTGGATGGGACATATACTGAGAGGCAACTCCTTGCAAAGAGACATAGTGGAGGGCAAAATGGAGGGGAAGAGGGGAAGAGGAAGACCGAGGGAAAAGCTCTTGGACTGGATGATGGAGGATGGATATGGGAAACTTAAAGAAAAGGCACAACACCGAGAAGAGTGGCGTCGTTGGGCATCTGGACCTGCCGAGAGGCAGCAGACCTAAAGAGAAAGAGAATTAAACAGAATGTATTGAACTGAATTGACTACGATAAATATGATTTTTCCGCAGATCGAAGCGCTGCAATACCGGTAATTATTATAGAGAGAAAGTGAAACCTAAACGAGGTGTTCAAAAAGCATTGAAGTTTATAATATTCTCCTTATATTCAAGAATCGGTTTGACAGACCGCAACCGGTTACAGTGTACAATTATGCAGTTTAAACAATTCACCAGAACGGAGATCACAGAATACACAAATCTTAACTATACTAAGTGAGCAGACAGCATGCAATACATGGCGCTAATAGCAGCCTGCAAAGCAAATCCGTCAAACGAGAATTCGAACTCGCTACCTCTCGCACTCTACGCCAGCGTGTTATCCATAACTCTACCGCCTCCCCTCCGCCAACCCCCCCCGCCCCTGTTGTCATAGGCCCTCGTCAAATCTGGATCCATCCATATTTTAATGATCAATAATGTGCACACCCGTTTTTGAAATAATGCTGTTCAATAAATGAAGAGATTGACGCTGGTGTTTTAATGCAGTCATCATACTCCTTTCTTACCCGCAACAGTGACACTGCAACTACATTTAAAAATCACGTGTTTGGTTTATGGGAATTCGCTAATGTAACGTGCCGGTGGCACTTAGGCCTACTATACGCATTCCAAGGTCAAGTTGGCATCCAGTTCGCAACAATGTAAATACGTACAGAAGCAACCAACAATAAAATATAATTCACAACAAACTTTCTCTTTATTCTTAGAATGTGAACCGTCGGCAATGACTTGAATATACATCTATGTGTGTGTGTGTGTTCGTGTGTGTGTGTTTGTGTGTGTGTGTTTGTGTATGCGTGTGTTTGTGTGTGTTTGTGTATGTGTGTGTTTGTGTATGCGTGTGTATGTGTGTTTGTGTATGCGTGTGTGTGTATGTGTGTTTGTGTACGCGTGTGTGTGTGTGTTTGTGTGTGTGTGTGTTTGTGTGTGTGTGTTTGTGTGTGTGTGTGTGTGTGTGTGCGTGTGTGTGTGTGTGTGTGTGCGTGTGTGTGGGTGTTAATTTATATACATTCATATAAACGCATTTAATACATGCATATACGCATTTATATAAAAATGAATATATATATATATATATATATATATATATATATATATATATATATATATATATATATATAATCATATATTTACACATTATATATGTATAAATTTTTTATGCGATCATATATTTATAATAATTATTATATACATTATAAATGCATATGATGCAGTATAATATTATGTCATGCGCACAACCATGTCTCCTGAAGTACGTACAGTAACTTCACACGTCATTCCACGATGACAATGTTCACCATAGCAACGGTCACTACGGCAACAACAGCGACGATCGGAAGCGGCTACGTAAAGTTGTTTCAGAGGCGTCGTCAGTATACACTCGAAAGGCGCGAACGACATTAGCATGGAGTGTAGAACGGATGTTAGGACAAGGATGAAGGTCAAAAGGGTAATCGGGGTGGAGAGCGTGGAATGGGAAGAACTGTTGGAGACGGCGTTGGCGGAGGGGGTGCGGTTTCCGGATTTCCTTTCGTGGGAAAAAGAAGAGGAGGAGCGAGACCTTTCCAGGTTGTGACTACCGTCTTCCAGGAGTGTCCGTTTCGGAGAGGAGGAGGAAGAGAGGTGATGTTTGGAAGCTGCGAAGAAAAGCATGGAAAACGGTAAATGGTAATAGTTATAATAGTAGTAGTAGCTGTGAAACATTGGGAAAATTATAGCATCCTGGACCGAATGACGACACAAACCTTTTTTTTGAGTCCTAAACCTGATCCTAACCGACCCTCACGAGCCCTAAACCTGATCATAGCCGACCCTCACAGTTCTAAACCTGATCCTAACCGACACTCACGATCACAAAACCTGTTCGGTCCCAGATACTATAATCATTATGGCAGATACTGTAATAATGGAATTCTGATAGTGATAATGCGCTGAATATGTTTACCCGGGAGGAGTTCCGCGTTATATGACGTCGTTCCGAATGCATTTTCGGAGAAGAGCGTGTATTTGCGGAATGTGTCGGATTTAACGATTCTAGTGAAGAGTTTCGTCACCAGATGTCCTTCCTCCTTCACCTGTTTCGACAGGTAAGCAGTTGATTGATTGATTGATTGCTTCATGGATTGTTTGATTGGCTTATTTTATGATTGTTTCGTGTGGTTTTGATTGATGAATGTACGGACGGTGTACATACAGATAGGCTGTTGGCTGGATGACAGACTGGCTGACTTATTTGCTTAGTTACTTACATACTTTCTTTCTCAGACCTACTAACTCTCAGACTTGCTTGCTCACTGCTTTACTCACTCGTTCACTCACTTGCTTGCTTACTTACTTACTTACTTACTTACTTACTTATTTACTTACTTATTTACTTACATACTTACTTACTTACTTACTTACTTACCTACTTACTTACTTACCTACTTACCTACTTACCTACTTACTTACTTACTTACTTACTTACTCACTTACTTACTTACTCACTTACTTACTTACTTACTTACTTACTTACTTACTTACTTACTTACTTACCTACTTACCTACTTACCTACTTACCTACTTACTTACTTACTTACCTACTTACTTACTTACTTACTTACTTACTTACTTACTTACTTACTTACTTACTTACTTACTTACTTACTTACTTATAATATAATTGCCTACCAAATACTTGTTGACCGACAGACAGATTGACCTACTGATTCACCTACTTTCTTACATTCCTATTTTACTTACTTACTTATCTACTTGAGTCAGACCATTTTGCTCTTTCTCAAATAGTTGAACACCTTTCCTACATGTATTTACAATTCCTTAAATAAAAAGCATTCTTCCAAAATTGATATTCAAACATCAAAATATGTTTTCTTCGCCTTTATAATCCGCATTTGACTACTTTCTTCCATGATTCCCTGTCTTGTGTCCTGTGTGTCAGCTCCTGCGCATTCATTCCACACCACTCTTATAATTATGTCCTGCAACCATTCTCTGCATGGTCTTCCCATTCTCCCCAATCCCTCCATGATTCCCGTCATTATATAAATGTACGATTACAATTACAATTACACTATACTCTTTATCTTTCTATCGTCACTCATTCTTTGCATCTCCCCGAATAGTTTTCTTGATATAATAAACATTTCTTACCGTAACCATTGTCCAGTATTCATTGATCACCTCATCGCTAGACACTGTTGTTCCGTTGGCATCTATCACCCAATACAGAACGATCAATTCTGGACGAGACCAAACGCTGCACTCGATGTAAACGTCCCGGTCGCCGAGCTGGGCCAACGACGGTTTGCATCGGATGCGAGGAGCATCTGAAATTTTGTAGCGCATATTTTGTTATGAATTGCCGATATCGGACTTTTATGTCATTATACGACCTTCACCTTTTAATAAGATTGGATCTTAGTATTTTGGTGTGTAGATTCCGTTTGGAGCGCAGTGATGTAGTGGTGGGTTAAGTGACTTGGTACCGAAGTGTTCCAGGTTCGAATCCGTCTCAAGCCGCCGCTTTGGGACCTATATGTTATTCTAATACATAGCGCAACGGCTAGAAAAAAGGGTTCGATTTAGACACCGTAAAAATATTGTTTCCTAATATTATTTTGTAATTGTATTGTAATTGTAATTGTAATCGTACATTTATATAGCGCCACTTCAAGAGAACTCCTCAGAGGCGCTCCCGACCTGACACCTAACCACAATCAAAGAGAATGGTTTTCAAACGTTTGCGGAAAAGGGGCAAAGAAATACAAAGAAGTTCATTGCGGAGACTAATAGGTAACTTATTCCAAAAAGACGGACCAACCATAGCAAAGCTACTATGAAGCACTGTGGAAGATCGAGCCCTAGGGACAACCAGGTCACCATGCGTAGCAGAGCGAAGGAATCTATAGTATACGGCCTGGGATGGACAGCACAGGTACACAGAGTTCCATAAGATAGATCGGAGCTTGGCCTGCTAGGCAATTGCGCATGAACATTAAAATCTTAAACTCAATACGTTTTTGCATTGGCAACCAGTGCAGTTCTTCCCGTATAAAACTTGATATATGCCCAAACTTTGGTATGCCACCAATCAGGCGGGCCGCAGCATTAAGGACAGATTGCAACTTATTAATGCGTGAAAGTGTTAAGCCCGCATAGATGGCACTACCATAGTCAACTCTCGTGCATATAAATGCATGCATCAGAGTAGTGGCAGCTTTGGTTGTAAGTGAGCGACGTACCGAGCGAATTTGACGAAGATGGTAGAAGCAAGTGCGACATACATTCCTCACGTGATATTTAGACAGGACACGACAATATGATTAATCGCAAAATATGGAATCTCAAAAGCCATAGACACCTTTCAAATGTTTTCAGTCGCTGTTATATAAAAAAAGAGACCCGAGAGTGTATTAATTACCTCCTCAAAACCAATTAAATTTCCAACGCCATAGACACCTTTCAAGTGTTTTCAAGTGCTGCTATATAAGAAAGGGACCATAGAGTGCATTAATTACCAGGTCCACTTCTAACCTCATGACTGAGAAGCGCTAAAGACCCAGGCAAAACCTATTTTTCAGTGCAAAATTCTTCCAAGAGGATAATTAATAATAATATTTTCCACAATTATTCTCACATGCACTGGCAACGACATCAGCAACAATATTAGAAATGACGAAGAAGATGATGATGATGTTAAACTTACAATGCACGTAGAGTCTGATCTGCGTAGCGTTTCCCTCCATCCCTTGTCTCTGAGCGACCACACATCTCAGGTATTTTCCATCGTGATGTTGTCCCAGCACAAGCGCTCCAGTTGACCTCCACGCCGTGCACTCCATCACCCTTAACCCCTCCACCCCGGTCACCATGACGATGGGATGGGATCGGTGGAAGAGGGGAGTGAGGTCGGTGTCTCCCGTCTGGAGGGTGAGGTCCGCTGAGGGGCAGGGACCCCGAGTGACGCAGCTGAGGGAGATCGGGTGACCGTCCTTGGCTGTGAGGTTCGTCAGGGGTCGTGAGAGGTTAGTTGGGGTCAGGTCAGAGGTGAGGAAGAGAGAGGTCAACGAACCTGGAGGTCGAAAGGAAAAAAAACATTTTATTTTTTTTTAAATTTTTCTTATTATTTATTTATTTATTTTGAAATTTTATTTATTTATTTATTTATTTTTTATTTAATTTTTTTATTTTTTTGAAATTTTATTTATTCTTTTATTTATTTAATTTTTATTTTTATTTTTTTTTAATATTTATTTATTTATTTTTTATTTTTGAAAATTTATTTATTTATTTATATATTTATTTTTTTATTTTGAAATTTTATTTATTTATTTATTTTGAAAATTTATTTACAATCATTTGTCTGGGTGCTTTGTCTTCTTATTTCTATCCGAATCAATTTAATTAACAATTTACTCGTCCACTATAATTCTGTATACATTTCGTCTAGTCTATCCTATTCTAGTCTAGTCTAGTCTATTCTATTCACGTAAATATAATTATGTACATACAATTATTACATTAATTACAGATCTGTAAATAATTAATTAATTACAGATCTGTAAATATTATACATTTGCCTGTGAATAATTTCGGTTTTTCGTTTACTTTTTTGTAATTCGTTTATTGATTGGGAGAAGAGCAATACGTACTTAGAGCCATAGAAATATATATAGCCTCGGTAGAAAACTAAAAGGAGGTGTAAAAGAAACGCAAAACAATCGGGGTTGCATGCTTAGGGATAACGCACTGCGCTCTGCTGTCCATGGTGACTTGATGGTTCCTTTCACTCGCTCTGCAACAACGTAGAGGCGTTCGTTCTCTGTGGTTGGTCCAACAACCTTGACTATGCGACACCTCCCAAACTGTTCCACATTTCGCAGAATTTGTTGAACACTGTTTTTTCCGCTTGATCTCGACCGGGAGTGCCTCTGAGTAGGTACCTTGAAGAGGCGCTATATAAATTACGATTGATTGATATGAACAGATTCATCCATTCATTCAATGTCCGATGTGTAAATAAATGTGACCGCGCATGAGATAACCCGGCCAAAGGTGAAAATTTCATAAAATGAGTTTAAGTTTGTTTTAAATAGTACAGATACAGTTGATCAAATTGGTAAAAACCGCATATTTGCATCTTTTGAAATGAAATTTTTATGATTTTTTAAAGATTTAGAGTCTTAGCATTTTGAGAAATCGTTTTAGGGAGAAATCGCCAGTTGAAAATTACATCCATTATATGAATCACACAAAAGTCAATAGATTTTTCATCAGAATTTAGTAATATGTTCTAAACTTAAAATTTTCTGCTCTTTCCAATGGTGTCAACGGCTTTTCTTTGAGAATTAAATTGAAGGAATGGTACAGATTTAAATAGGAGTCTCCGCTCAGTAGCGTGCATTTCGCTATCTTGGTGTAGCCTACGCGAGACAGCTATTATCGGCATCAGGTTTTTCATTAAAATCACTTGAATCGTCACTTTTCACATCACGTTTGCTCAAGTAGACATTTCTAACTTATAGGAATTGATGTTGTCGTAAATTTATATTCAAATAAGCTGTAAAATCATTTTAAACATCGCGCGATAAGGTTTGTTTACAAGACTTCGGCCGTGCTATATCATAGTTATTTCGTATTCGTCAGGTGGCGCTAAGGGTCATGGGCTCAGTCAACGCTAGGGATCTCTAAAATTTATTTATTGCTAATTATTAAGGCATTTAAACTGCTTATTTTGTGCACAGTTGGGTTGAGAAAAGAATTCTGCACATTGCAAAACAAAATCCGCTGCCATTAAAGCAAAGCTTACTGACCAGAATTAACCATAAGGGGACACCCGGCCAAAGTCGCGGCGCATGATGACCTGTTCACATTTTAATTCATAGTAAATTAGACTGTATTCATACGCACCTGCTAAGGGCACAGATCGATCCAGCGAAAAAAAGTAGTTCAGGACATGAATAATTAATTAATCAGCTCTCATAAGAATATCGTTGGCGAATTTTAAATAAACGCCCGCTGGACTCGGCCAAAACAGGGATATAATTAAGACACCAGACGCACAAAAAATTCAAATTAAAATATTTATACTGTTCTGTTCGTCATGCAACTTTTGAATCTAGTAGTTGAAATATAAATGATTAATATTATCCAAAAAACCTTTTTTTGACCGATTCACCCCGTCATGACCTTTCCGCTCGATTTACTCGGTTTCAATATTAGCGACTTTGGCCGGGAAATCTCGTGCGCGGTCACAAATCTTTCGTTGACTCTTATCGTTCGTTTGTAAGACATAATAGAGATACAGACAGAGAAATGGAAAGAGACGGACAGACAGACAGAGACAGACAGAGACAGAGAGAGACATAGACAGACACAGACAGACCAAGACAGATAGAGACATAGACAGACACAGTAAGACAGAGACAGATAGAGACACAGACAGACAGACAGACAGACAGACAGACAGAGACATACATAGACAGACATGGAGAGTGACATATGGCGATGTGGAGCAGGTGGTCGTAGGTCTCCTTCTGGATTAGTCGAAGATCTGCAATCGCTTTTCCATCTGTCCTTCCCAATCCAGTCCTTAAACAATCAGTTCTCCATCTCCCACTCTCCTCCTCCTCCTTCTCCTTTTCCTCCTCCTCCTCCTCCTCCTCCTCCCCCTCCTCCTTCTCCTCCTCCTCCTCCTCCTCCTCCTCCTCCTCCTCCTACTCCTCCTCCTTCTACATATCCTCCTCCTACTCCTCAACCTCCTTCTCCATATCCTCCGCCTCCTTTTCCGCCACCTCTCCTCCTCCTCCTCCTCCTCCTCCTCCTCTCCTTCTCCTCATCTCCTTCTCTTCCTCCTCCTCTCCTTCTCCTCCTCCTCTTCCTCCTCCTTCTTCTCCTTCTTCTCCTCCTCCCCCACACAACAACACACGCTCATTTATTAAGGCAATCCATCTGTATGTGCTTCTGTACCAGTTTGTACAGCAGCTGCTGTGTGACCGTTACGGTGTGTATTAGTATTAGTGTGTGTGTGTGTGTGTGTGCGCATGCGTGCATAATTATGCTGTATGTGTGCGCGCGCGCGTGTGTGTGTATGCATATATGAGTGTCTGTATGTGTGTATATGTGTTTATGCATGTGTGTATGTGTTCATTGGTCAGTGGGACCCTCCTCTTCCCTCTCCTCCCCTCCTCCCCTCCTCCTATGCCGTAGACAGAGATCGCTGACCACTTGACCAGTCGCCGGTCAAGACAAACCCTGTGATCAGCGTGCAGTGTTTGATGACTCATTCGCATGACTTCTTCTCGTTGTCATCGTTGTTCATGGAGACGATTCCCCTCCACCCACATCTAGTGATCTACCATCGCCAATCCCACTCCCTTCATCATACTCAGCTACACGACTCGGTTAATATCTCGTTCCAGGGCTGGAATCGGTCTGCTCTGTTCTAAGCTATTCTATTGTCGTCTATTCTAGTCTAGACTTGTCTAGGCGATGCAGTCTAGTCTATGTTAGTCTCTTCTGGTCAATTCTATTCTATTCTATTCTATTCTACTCTATTCTATTCTATTCTAGTCTATTCTATTCCACTCTATTCTATTCTATGCTATTTTATTCTATTCCATTCTATTCTAAGCTATTCTATTCCATTCTATTCTGTTCTATTATATTCCATTCTATTCTATGCTTTTTTTTATTCTATTCCATTCTATTCTATTCTATTCCATTCTATTCTATTCTATTCTATTCCATTCTATTATATTCTATTCTATTCTATTCCATTCTATTCTATTCTATTCTATTCTACGAAAGTGGAGGGAGAATTAACTGGAGCTATGTGTGATGCTTTTGAAATGTGGTTATGGAGGAAGATGGAGAGGATTAGTTGGACTGAACATGTATCAAACGAGGAGGTGCTACAGCGAGTAGAAGAGGAAAGAGCAATGTTGGATACAATAAAGATGAGACAAAAGAAATGGATAGGACACATCCTGAGAGGAGAATCCCTTCTGAAAGCGATCATTGAAGGAAGAAATGAGGGAAAAAGAAAAAGAGGAAGACAAAGACAGAAACTACTGGACTGGATGCTGGTTGAAGGTTATGGGAAACTGAAAGAAGAGGCTCAACACCGGGAAGAGTGGCGCCGTCGGAAGTTCGAACCTGCCGTGGGGCAGAGAACATGAAGAAGAGAAAGATGTGTGATGCCAAAATGCCAATTCAGCTTAAAGGAATGGTATAAAAAACAAAGACCGGTGATGATCTACGCAGCAGAGACCTGGACAATGACGAGAAGGGGAGAGGGATTACTAGAGAGGACGGAGATGAGAATGCTACAACTGTGGATACTGGGAATTTCGCTCAGGGACAGAAACAAGAACGAGGACATCCGAAAAAAAACTCGGAGTGGCTTGTTTAACTGACAAGATACGAGAGACCAGGTTGAGATGGTCACGCGACGAGAAGAGAGGAAGACAGCTGCCTTAAAAGAATCATGAATTCAGATGTCTATGGACGACGCAGTCGGGGACGACAAAAGAAGAGATGGGAGGATGCGATACGGGAGGACATGAAACATCTCAAACTGAAAAATGAAGACACTAAAGACCATAGATGTAAAAAACGATGAAAACGGAATAAAAAACGGTAAAAACGTCGTTTTTTTCGAAACAATAAAAAACGACAAAAAAACTATAAAAAACGGAAACGGTAAATAATTTGACTTTGCTACATCTAAAACCGCATTTTAACCTTAAAAACATTGATTAGGAACTTACTACACGTAGGCTATCTCTTAAATGATGATGTTAAACGAAGAAATAATGACTTTAGTTAGCTGAATCCTTGAAAGTTGGCGAAAAACATAAGGAGTATCAGAAAAAATTAAAATTAAGGAAAATAATAACAGAAAGTAAATGAATAAATAAAGTTAAAGAAAAGATTAAAAAAACGATAAAAAACGATGGGAAAAATAAAAAACGAAAAAAACGACTTTTTTGGGAGAGAATAAGAAACGGAAAAAAACGTTTTTTACAACTATGCTAAAGACAGAGGAAATTGGAAGATGGGGATTCGAGTGACTGACCCCTCCGCAGAGAGGGATTAATACTATCCTGAACGATCAGAAAAAGTTGTAATCTATTCTATTCTTTACTAACCATGTCTAATCTAGTCTAGCCTTGCCTTGTCTTTTAAAATCTTATTTGGATTTATCTTTACTCAATGACATCTTCTCATCTCATATCTTACATGATTGTATTATCACGATGTTGCCTGATGGATCTCAACTCAATCTGTTGGGTTTACATCTCATATAACATTTATGTCAGCTTAATAAAGGTATGCAAAAACATATATGAAAGTTTTCGGTTCTAGAAAATGTTCCGTATTGATTCACGTTACTAAAGCTCAGTAACGTTGAGAAAATCGTGCGCCGAGAACTAGGAACTATTTCTTACCGCGGACGTGTACCGTGTGCGTCACCTTCCCAAGCACCCTCGACTTTCGACCTCTCACCTCGCAGGTGTAGTTCCCACTGTCCTCCGCCGAAGTGTCTAAGCAAAACAGCAATTAATAAATATAAATTAAAAGTTAATAATAATCGATATTAAATTAAGTCCAGGATAATAGCAAGTTTTTAAATTTTAATTAATTATAAGTATCAATTGATAACTTATTACACTCACGATTAAATCATCAAAGGCAAAAAGTCGCTTGAGGGCGTGTGGCGCATTAAATGAGGTAGATTGTCGAGAGTCTCCACTTAAACACCTTTCAAGGGTTTCGCAAGTTTCTATATAAGTAAAAGACGAATCTTTTTATTTGCAATGCCATTGTGAATATGTTATCGTAATCATAATCGTAATCTACATGGAGGGAGAATTAGGGTGGACCCTCAATGTTTGTGTCGGGGGGATCGTGCATGCATTTTTGCTTCACTTTATATTATGTGTATTGGTGACTCATTATCTTGTTGGGAGTTTCTTGATCTTCCACATTTTCCTATGTGCAAAAACTAAATTTGTAAATTCGCCAGCCGAGTCTAACCGGGTCTTTTAGACCTTTGTGAGCTGACTCATTGGCCGGCATTAATGTTAAGTTTACAGCCTAACAATTCGTGTTGAATTTTTGGCAAATGTATGCTACTGTTATGTGAACGTTGATGTGACATGAAAGTCAATAAACAATAAACTTGTGAATAATACCAGCCTCATGACTGCAAGTCGTCATGAAATGCGTAAATTGGGCTACTTTTCAACTCGATTGCGTAAAAATTTCTTCCTTGCCACCCATAGGCGCAATCACGTCCTCAAACATTGGGGGACCAAATGAATCATGTCCTAAAAGTTGGGGGACCATAATGATAAAGTCAATGGGACCACTCAAAGTTGGGGGGACGCGTCCCGTGGGTCCCATAGGGTGGTTGCGCCTATGTTGCCACCCCATTGTATTCGGGCTGCTTTTGACATGTCACGCGGGCGCTGTGTCGATAAATACAATAAATTGATTGCAATAGGTCACTATGTTACTTTCATAAGCTACAGTGTACTCTAGACATGACTTTTACCGTAGTTTGACGGTGGTGCCTAAAGAACCTAAGAACCATGCCGCCTTACATTTTACGTCGATGGTTTCATCGTGTGTTCTATGACGCGACTAACGAATTCAAAGAATTATGCATTTGATGTTCCTATCAAAAACTTATCAATGTTTTCTCACAAAATGAGCAACTCGCGACTTTTGAGTCACTTTTTGACTACGCGCAACTGGTCGAATTTATTCGTGATTTTGATAATCTTCTGAAATTCCGAAACCTTGCTATAGCTTGGTTTGGGATCGCGAGGTTTTGACGGCATGTCCGAACTCATTTGCTTATTCGCAGCTGATTCGTGGGTCAACAGAATTATTGCGTCATTGCAAGCTTTGTAAAGGTGTGTAAGCATTCACTATCAGCTGTTTCCACAAATGGATCACGCACAATCCTACAGGTTCTATGATGGGTAGACAAGAGTTCCGGAATCATAAGTTTTTCTTATCGAACAATAACTTCAACCTTTTCAATGTAACACTAACTTCCGTAAGTTTATCTGCTCGACATAATTATTGTGCTACAAGCAAGCTTTTCAAAGGTGTCTACATTCTTTATTAAATCTCAAAGCGCCTAGCGCTATCTGGTGACTTTATGACTCGGATAGTGGTCGTACACGTAACAAGACCCATCGCTCAAGTAATTATTGCATTGCGTGTAACCTTTTAAAAGGTGTGCAAATGTTTATATTCAATTTCGAAGTGTCTCGCCATCTGGCGGCTCTTTTGACCGTCCACATCTGTTACAGTAGTCATTCAATTAATTGATTGATTAATTAATTAATTAATTAATCGCACTACCAGCAGCAGTCCGGGTCAAAGGGTCACTTGAAATGACTATAAAGCGTATGTTTGTTTGTATGTATGTGCACTTGTCATAGCGCTCCCTCAAGCTCTCACTACTCAGAGGCGCTCCCGAATGCAGAGCGGACACTGCATCGGAGTTTCACGCCGAAGCGCTGAGCAGTTGCGAGTGAAGGACTTGCCCAGGGTCCCTACGCGGCGACTTGATGTGGATTCGAACCTCGAACCTTCCGGCTTCAAGGCGACGACGCCACCACTACACCACCGCACCCCACATGTGTTCATGATTGAGGAAACAGGCGTAATCCCGTCATTTAAGACACTTTCAAAACAAATAATATGATCCTCGCCGCCCTCCTACTTTTTCAAACTTATGGACTGGCATGTCTTCGACGGCGGTGTCTGGCGTCTGTCCAATTCATAGCGATGTAACTTGAATGAAAGGATAATTAAGACGCAGAAATCTATAACCGCTGAGTCATAACCGGAAGTGACACGACCCAGGCAAAACAGGCTCAGATCCGAATCTTGAATATCTTCGCCCGAACCCAATAACCTTTTTAACGGGTCCGACTAATTGCGCAATGGCCCTGCAAATGACCGCAAGCCGCGTATCCATTACCGTGTTGCTGCGTAGAGAAGCCCATCTCTCTCTTTTGGCGTTTTCGCTTCATTTACCGTAATTCCGTCCAATCTTTCGCAGCGGAGAGAATCACAATGGAGAGCAATATCTATCTTGCGGTGGGTGGCAGCTGTCGCGTCTCATACATATTCATATTAACGGACTGATGAATGAATATGGAAATAATGTGTATGTAAGTACACACACTCGCACGCACACACACACACACACACACACACGCACTCACACACATATAGACACACTCAAGCACTCATTCAACACACGCACACAAACACTCAAAACATACACTCAAACACACGCGTGCACACACGCACATATACACGCATACACCCACACTCAGACACACACATACACACCCACTCAAACACACACTCACATACACACACATACACACACATACACACACATACACACTCAAACACACGCATACACACACACACACACACGAAAACACACTCACATACACACACATACACACAAACACACACATACACACACACTCAAACACACGCATACACACACATACACACACACACACATGCATACACACATATTATACGCCTCTATAATACTACAGATAACACAATTATAATTAATTATTTTTTACATTCATGTTTATAAATAATGTATAATTATTATAATATATTTAATTATGAGCATTTTTATCATACATAAATTATTTGAAATAAAATTTGTGATATTTATTATTATAAGTACATGGGCTTGGGTTTTGATAACACAGTAAAACTCTTCTATTCAAGTCCAGTATCGCATCCAACTGTCTGTTTGAATCTCTGTTTGCCTTTCTTTGTCTGCATATCTGTCTGTCGTTGTCTCTGTCTTTGTGTCTTTCTGTCTGCCTGTACTGAGGAAAGCAAGGCCTTCTGGCGAAATAGACGGTCGACCCTGGCGTTAAAACGAAACTCCTCTGCGAGATAGACACGTGAAAGTAACAAGAGATTTACGTTGCGTCGCTGCGAGAAAAAGAAACAGAGACAGAGAGAGGAAGATAGAGACAGAAGGACACACACACACACAGAGGGGCAATGTTTTTATCTTGGCGTTCTTTGCTAATTCGCCGTTTTACGTAACAAGATACTTATATAGAGCCACCACCAGAGAGAGGGGGAGAGAGAGAGAGAGAGAGAGAGAGAGAGACAGAGAGAGAGAGAGAGAGAAAGAGAGAGAGAGAGAGAGACAGAGACAGAGACAGAGACAGAGACAGAGACAGAGGCAGAGACAGAGACAGAGCAGAGACAGAGACAGAGAGGGGGAGAGAGAGACAGAGACAGAGACAGAGACAGAGAGACAGAGACATAGACAGAGAGAGAAAGAGAGAGACAGAGACAGAGACAGAGACAGAGACAGAGAGGAAGTGAGATAAATACATAGAGGCAGAGATAGAGAGTGAGAGACAGACAGTGAAAAGGAGAGTGGAAGACCAAGTTTGACACACAGTGTCAAATGCATAAAATAAACAGATAGAGTGGGTTAGGGTAATTTTGGCATTACATGTATGTCTAGATGCAATATTGCTAATATCAGGAGGCAGAAAGAGCGACATACAGAGATTGAACGGTCGAGGCAGAAAAAGACAGAGTCAGCAAGAGAGACTGAGGCACAAAGGTTTACAAACAGCTATTCAGACAGACGTACAGACAGACAGACAGACAGACAGACATAAAGACAAACAGGTAGACTTACATATGCAGAGACAGACAGACCAAACCCACACAAACACAAACAGACAGACACACAAAGAGACAGACACACAGGCACAGAGAGAAAGGTATACCAACCTCTGACTGATAATCTCATTCTATATCTCGGTGGTTTGTTGAAGAATTCGATATCGAATCTTCTCGTCGCTGCAAACGGTTCCTGGACGACTCCTGCCATGTTGATCCGCGTTCTCTCTTCCCTCTGAATCTTCTCCCAGATCGTCGGATTCTCGAAGACCATGAATGCTTCCATGTGGAACTCGCAGTCGAGTGACAGCTTTCCACCGGATGTCACGTGGTAGGTCTGGTCACGTGACAGCATCGATATGGAGGGCGAGACGTTGGCGGAATCTGGAAAAAGAGGTGGAAAAGGTGGAAAAGGTGAGAAAGGTGGAAAAGGTGGAAAAGGTGGAAAAGGTGGGAAAGGTGGAAAAGGTGGGAAAGGTGGAAAAGGTGGAAAAGGTGGAAAAGATGGAAATGGTGGAGACGTGGAGAGTTTGAGTGATGGGGATGATGTGGAAAGGGCTGAGATGTGGACAGGTGGAGAGATGGAGAGGTAGGGAGATTGAGTAAGAAGGCGAATGAGAGGAGTATCTGGAGATTTGGAAAGGTTTTTGGGAAAGTGGAGGGTTGGAAACATGGGGTGGTGGAACTGGTGTGTAAGTGTAGATGTGGGCGGCGGAGATTTAGGGCTGAGAAGCGTATCGGTTGGAAGGTAACTGTAAGAAGGTGAAGCTATTGAGAGATATGGACAAGTAGTGACGTGTAGAAAAGTGGCGATGTAGAGAGACAGCGGGATAGAGAGGTGGAACGGTCGGGTGATTTAAAAAGGTGATTTTAGTTTTATATTTTATATCTATTTGTTTACTTCGTTTTTAAAGGTGTATAATGTAACTAATTTAAATAATGCATATTTTTATTTTAAAGGTGTGCAAGAAATGCGTTCAAAACAATCGGTGCCGCAGCAATGTGATAGAGAGACTGAAGTCGAGGGCGAGAAGTAGGTGGACAGATGGGAAGATTGGGAATTGAAGAAGTGGAAAGGTCGAAAGGTGCAGAGATGGAACAGTAGAAAGACGGAGTACTGGAAAGATGGAGTGGTGGAAAGATGGAGTGGTGGAAAGATGGAGTGGTGGAAAGATGGAGTGGTGGAAAGATGGAGTGGTGGAAAGATGGAGTGGTGGAAAGATGGAGTGGTGGAGTGGCGAAAAGGTGAGGAGGTGGAGATGGTTGGCGATGAGTGGCAAGAGAACAAATTGAGGCAATTAAATGAGACGAGGTCGGTTTACAAGTCACGATTCAACACCGGTGGGACTTGACTTGAGTCAAGGTAATGGAAGACGAGGCAACATGTCGTAGGGTATGGCGAGCTAAGCTAATGCCATGGTTTGGCAATGTACCATGGTGAGTCAAGGTAAGTGAAAACATGGTAGGTATGTTTTTGGGTATGGTAACGTTTTGAAAGGCATTGCAATAATTATAATGTGAGGATGTGTAGTGTATCATAGATTAATAAGGTAAAGGCTCTAATCTATTCTATCCTTTTCTATTCTGGGATTTATAAAGCGCCTCTCACAATACAACCTAATCAGAGGCGCTCCCAGTGCGGTAAAAAATTATATGGTAGTCTATTACACGGAATGAAGGAGTACTAAGATATCATGATGGGCAAGCTTCTCCAATGTGATACGGAAATCTTGATCCATATTTAAATCAATGTTTAAAGATAAACTAAGGTAGCTAAAAAAAAGATATGGTGGACCAAAAATTATGCACTTACAATGTATTCCCAAACTAATGGACTCCTTTGTCTATGAAACTCATACTTACTTATTTTCGCACCAATTTCTATATTATTATTGTTCTCAAACAGATTTGAGTCGTGCGCTATAAAAGAACAATATTTGATCTTTCGTCACGCTTCAAACGACAGCCCCGCACGAAATGCGTAATTTGACCAATAAGAATAATGATAATAATACTAACGGCGTGTCACAGAGAGCGATAATAGCCACCCGTGTTGATTGCACAGCTTACACCAGAATCGATCCGCGTAACTCGAGAAGCTTTTCCTTAATTAGCTGTCTTTCCGAGTCTCGAATTCGCAGATTTTTCTAGCGCCCGATGTGATTTATTCTTAAAAGACCAGACAGGGGAAGATCAGACTGTGATTGATCACCCTCATCCGCGCCACTGTATCACTCCGCGCCAACCGGACGGATTTTATATCCCTCTTCGTCTTCCAACCGGACTTCATAAACTTCATTACTGGAGTCAAGTGATATTTGCACTTTGCTTCGCCATTGGTAGGATCGCGTTTTGTCGCGTGGAGGAATATCAAATATCAGCCGGGACTATTTTCCATGCGACTGGATACCGATGCGCCGACCCGGGGAACCGGTTTAAGCTGGATTTTGCTCTCTCTCGACGAATTGGTGGAATTGGATTAAAACTGGAACGAAGGTTCTATCCAGATAGAGGATTGAAGTGTGTTGGGAAAATTAAAAAATTGGAATCGTTCATGAATTTCGGTAATTTTTAAATTTGTTTATTTGCCTGTCAATAATTTCAATTTTTCGTTTACTTTTCGTCATTCGTTTTTTGGTTGTGAGGGGCGGGAGAAGAGTACTGCGTTTTTAGAGCTAAAGAAAAATATATGTCAACGTTTAAAACCTAAAACGAGGTGTATAAGAAATTCAAATAAATCGAGTTTGCCTGGGATATCATTTTTTCACCACAATTATCGTGTACAAGTGACACAAGTCATAAAAATCACGCTTAGTTGCAATAAATTCCCAAATGCAACAACGACAATTGTTGAGCTACAATCATTAGACATCTAATTATTATTATTATTATTTTAAAGTTAATTCTGAAGAAAGAGATTGATGCTTCTGTACTAAAAAAACCACTACAACTTGTGCACCGAAACGACCATACTGTTGTTGTCGTTGTCAGTTTAATTATTGTAATAATAATTTTCGTCGTCGTCGTCACTGTCATCATCATCATCATCATCATCATCATCATCATCATCATCATCATCATCATCATCATCATCATCATCATCATCATCATCATCATCATCATCACCATCATCATAATCACCATCATCGTCGTCGTCGTTATCGTCGTCTTCGTCGTTGTCGTCATCATCATCAACATCATCATTGACAATCGGACATGTAGAAACTAGCGCCTTTTCGATAAGCGTCTCTACAGACCATAATACTATAAATGTTGACTTGTAAAAAAATCTCCTACTTCTTTCTGCAGCTGTGGTTAAACCTGCGACGTATAGAAGAAGAGTTACTGCTGCAACCATCTCGTTCTTCGTTGCGCTGGACAGGTGAGGTTCTTGCGGGTGCATGACCGTGTACTTGACCTTGACAGGTTCTTGAACTTCAACGAGCAGCTTGTCTTTGGAATCGAGGTTGGGTGGATTGAAAGATAGTTCGCTGAAGCGATAATGCGATGTTAAGGAGCTTCTACAATAGATATTGTTATTGTAATTTATTATTATTATTATTATTATTATTATTATTATTATTATTATTTTTTTTTTTTTTTTTTACCCGAGGTATTTATGATCCCTCGGGATTTATGGCTCTATTCTATGACGTTAGTGGTCCTCGTCCTCGGTGCGTTGTGCGAATGTGCCTCTGAATGCTACGGCATTAAATCTTTGCGTGCAAATGGATAGCTGCTGAAACAAGTGCACGGTCTCCAGAGGGTCACCTGAGACGGCGCCCCAACTCTACCAAGAACTCACGGCCTACGCGGTTGATGGGGCCCAGTGATTCTACGGCCACAGGAACGAACTCGTGAGTAGCAGGGAGGGATGAATATTTGGTCTGCTTCCGGTCAGCGGCAAGTTCGGCCGCCCCTCCTGGCACTGTTGACGTCAAATGGACGTATGAGGCAGCGCAAGTGTGAATGGTAGTCGCGTCCCAAGCGACGTACTTGCCCCTCGCCCACGGGACCAACGTGGCTCCATCTGGTCTCTTGCCGTCACTCCGAATCAGACCCGGTGATTCCTTCGAACTTGGGATGTTCGCTTTCGTAAGAGCTCTCCAGATAATGTCATTCACTGCGAAATGACGCGCTGCTCTCCCGGTCGCTTATTAGCATTCTCTAACCGATTTCGTAACCCTGCTATAGAGGAATACAATGATTACATTGTGGAAGACGCGAAGTCTTGCGAAGACCATATAGGGGGGAGAAGGTTGTGGAGTACAATTTCTGACCATCCCTTCTAAACTGTCAACAACACGTGCGCGTCGGCAGGCTCTCACGATTTTACACGAATTGCAATGTAAAACGTTTCAAATTTCTTGCAAATAATTACCCTACGTATGGAGGAACATTTCGACAGGTAATTATGTGTCACTTTACGGCTCTTTATAGGTAAATTTAAGCATGGTGTCGTTCGCGTGTAGGGTAAGGTTTCGCGTCGTGAGGGTCGGTTAGGGTTAGTGTTAGGGTTAGTGTCGTCATTAGATTCTTCAGATTTTTGCGTCGTCAGGGTCGGTTAGTTAGGCTTAGCATTAGGGTTAGTGTCGTCATTAGATTCTCAAGATTTTTCCGTTGGTTCTTTAGCAGTTGTTGGTGAAGCTAATAGCCTACAGCTTCACCAATAACTGCTAACATCAACTACCTTCTCCCCCCTATGGTCTTCGCTTCTTCCACAATGTAATCATTCTATTCCTCTGACCGGCTTACGAAATCGGTTAGAGAATGGTAATATGCCTCCCGGTCGATCGCCTGCAGACTAGACCATGATGACCTCCTGGATCCACGGTCTCCTTGCACTGGTGGCACTGATGCGGCGAGCAGAGGTCGAGGCCCAGCCGAAGGCCAATCGCCACCCTCACGGCCTCGTTGCTCAGGCCTAGCCCGCAGGAGATAACCGGTATTATTATTATTTTTTTTATTTTTTTATACCCTGAGGTATTTAGGATCCCTCAGGGACTTAAATATTAATTAAGAACAGAATAAAAAATCTGGAACGGCACCTAATCGTCGTAAAGCTCCTGCGCTGGAAAGGCACCGCGAAATCCAACCGCATTGAATCGCTGGATCATAATACTGAGGCGCTGATGTAGGTAGGAGGTCTCGCGTGCATCATCATTCATTGTGCTGAGTGCCTGTCCCAATGCTGAAATAAAGACCAAGCCCTCAGCATTCACTGGGCCCATGGTTTCGAAGGCCAGAGGGACAAAGTGATGGACCGTTGCGATCTGTCTGTATTTGGTGTTTTTCCGAGTAGCTGCCATCTCGGCCGCTGCTCCGGCAGTCCGAGAGGTGTTTTGGAGATATGAAGCTGCCAGGGTGTCTGTGACCGTCACATCCCAGACCAGACTGCGCCCCGCACGCCAAGGGATGAGAGTGAGACCGTCAGGTCTCTTGCCGTCAGTTCTCAGGAGGCCAACCGGCTCTTTGGCTGAGGGGTAACCGGCTCGAATCAAGCTGCGGAAAATCAGATCGTTCAGGGACGCATGTCGGGATGAACGTCCCGGACCCAACGCGCAGGATAATCCGTGCGAGCCCTCTGCCGAAACAAGAGAGCCACAGACGCAGCTGTGCGGCTCGCAGAGAGTCGCTCCAAGGCGCAAGCCAACCGCGACTCTGATGGCCTCATCATCGAGTCTCAGCCCGCACGACGTGATGGGGAGAGCGAATAGCCAGTCGCTCGAGTGCGGGGCAGAGACTGCTTCAAAGCGTGCCTGATGGTAGGGGTCTGTAAGTGTGGCTTTCAGATCAGAGGTGACCTTGTCAACAAGTGGCTTATCCCAGTATGTTTGCTTGTGGATAAGGATGCTGTCCAGTTGCTTAACTGGACTTAAACCCTGCCATTGGACCAGCATGGTCTCGTATCGTGGGTCGGCGGGTAATTTGTCGCCGAGCATGGTGGACTGGAGCGAAAGCGTGCCTGCAGCTGAAGCCAAAAAGGCGGGAAGTGCAAGCGAGGCAGCTAATCGAATTCCCAGACCACCAGCTTTGATGGGCAGTGAGGCCTGCATCCACTGACCATCCGACAAAGACAAATTGAGGACTCTGCAAAGGCCCTCCCTCATGACGGAATCGTATTTCTCAAGACCCGGGTGACCAGCGCACGGGAAGCATCGCAAGGTGGGGAGAAGTCTGCAAGAGCTCAGTGAGTATCTTAGAAGCACTAGAGCGTCGTGCCTAGAGATGCTTTCCAGTCTGTCCATGGCCCTAGAGAGCTCACGAGTGCGTGCTTCCAATACACTCCCCAGCGCCCCCAACTCAGAAAGAGGAGCACCAAGAAGTGTGGCCATTTCGGGTTCGATGTAAGAGAATGACTTAAGAGAACTGTGTTCATTCACGAGTCCTGCATCGTGGCTGATAACTTCACACTTTGATCGGTTCAATTGTAAGCCCAGTTCTTTGCATTTGCCCTCCAACATTTCTACATCATCTGCGACTGTCTGCGCGCATCCGCCCAGGGTGAGGTCATCCAAGTAACCAAGAGCCAGGGAGGACGATAGATCAGTCAGAATAGGCTGGAGTGGAAGGCAAAATAACAAAGGGCCCAACGGATCTCCCTGCTGTGGACCGACCTGAGAGAGAAGGCTGAATTCTCCATATTTGAGATTTGATGGTTCGGAGTAGGCAAGATGGCAGAACGGTGCCAGTTCCGGCAGCAGTGTGTAAATGGATTGTAGCATTCGATCCCTGTAGAGGGAGTTAAATGCGTTGGAAAAATCCAATTTGACCAGGATTGAACCCTCAGGCATGTCTCCGAGAAAGCGTCTAGCTGCATGCGCCGCTGCTTCACATCCACCCGGCACGCCCACCCCTACCTGCCGAGGTGACAGATGCTCCACGACCCTGGGAACGGCAAAGGCATTGGCGCATTTAGCAGCTAATCTGCGCCAAAAATATCCGATCACTATCGGGCGCAGACCACCTGAGCTCTTGTGGAGGGCAAACAGGGTTCCACCGAAGAGTGAAGCGCGAACCTGTTCAGGGCAGGTTCCGGCCAAGAGCAGATTGACAAGAGCAGTGATTGCTGAGAGTAGCTCAGGACCTGATTGTGCACCGCTGACCAGTTCTAAGACATGCTGGGGGCGAAGACCATCAGGACCCCCGATGAACCTGCCGGGAAATTTCGAATGCAGGCCATCACCTCCACTTCTGTTGCCTGAAAAGGAGTGCTGACGGTGGGTAGATGGATCACTGGGCGGTCCGGAGGGGCAGCGGGGTGCTTCAGACGAAGTTCCTCCAATGTCACTTCGTTGATGGGAGCCGGACTGTCGTCAGAGCATAGGATCCTTGCGGCCGCCCTAATGTTGCCGTCTTCCAGCTTGGCGGCAACAGCTGCTGCCATCATCTGCTCTCTGCCCGGACCCAATCGCCGGACCCCACCCGAATCCTGACCGCTCTGAGGAGCGAATAAATCCATGGTCCTTAAAGGCGCAGTAGAGAAAAATTCATCCACGCGTCCCTTGATCTTAGATGTAAGATTATGGCGTTTGCCCCCTCTGGTCGGTTGTGTCAGCGTGAAGGCCCCAAACGACAAAAGAAGCTGCCATGGCATGACGGAGAGTGGGGTCTGAAAGGATGCGATTGATGATCGACGTCAACAAACCGCCCAAACTGTGCCTAGCAGCCTTAGGTATATGCTTTAGGAGTCTATTCTGAAGAATAGGGTGAGGTATTGAGTCCGATGGGGACATGTTGGAATCCATATGGTCAGACGCCGAGGCAGCAGGCACGTCCGAGGAGCCCCCGGGTGACCCCTGATCAACGAACCCGGTGGGAGGCTGTGCTTCTAAAGGTGGTTTGTGAGAACCTGGACAAGGCTTATCCCGAGGGCCATGCCGATGCACAAAGCCATTTTTGTGATGCAGCTTTCTATTCATTCGGCAGACCGCACATGTACCCGTAGCCTTCTGCGATGCTTGCGTCGGTGAAAGTGAAAGTGATTGACTATCCATGTCTTCGTGTACACCGAATAAATTATGCTAAGTGCGAGGCCTGTCAAAGTAGGTCACCAGACGGGGGTGTGGCAGGCGGCCAAATGCCGTCGCCAAAGAACGACCAAAACTTGCGTATATTCGTGCAAAGCGAGATAATTTGCAAACTTGCCTCTTCCTGAACCTAAAACCTGGCATTCGACGAAAAACCAGGCCGAAAACCTCTCTAAAATCTATTTAAAACCAAGAAATGACGACAGCGATAAACAAGGCAGCCATCTTCGACTAGGGCCGTTCCAGAATTGTTATTATTATTATTATTATTATTATTATTATTTAAAAATATTAATATTATTAATTTGGGTTGCCCATAGTTAAACTCTCTGTCAGTCAGGCAACTGCAATAACATTAATAATTATTATTAAGTAGTCAATCAAAAGTACACGTGGAGCTGAAACTTGAAAACTTGCCAAAATCGCACATTTTCACACCTCTTTTAATGATCAGTAGGCCCTACAAAATTGAAGGAACTTGCATATCAATATCGATGGTGTCTTCGAACTATAACTATAATTACGCCTTTACTGACATCAACGTATCTGTTCTCGACCATCATTATTGTATAACTGGAATGTTAGCATTAGGTTTCGATTTAGGTTTCACAGATCAATTTTAGTTTTTGCTTTTACGGCGGGGTCCAGTAAACGGCGTTCTAGCGTTGGATAGTGACTGAGAGGCTCGGGAACAGAAACCCTGTTTTGTGTAAATCTCCAAAATACCTCTACAGTCGGCCTCCTTTCTCGGACACAAAGGTTAGGTCTTCGCTTTTGATGTGTTTCAATAATATTTTATTATTATTAGCATTATTTTTATCATTATTATTATTTACCGCCGCCTTAAACAACAAGGCGACAGCTCCAAAATTACTATAATATAGTCATTTGGGTAGTCCGAGGACTGTGACTTTTCGTCCAATCTCAGTTATCTATCTATTTGTTGACTTCGTTTTTAAAGGTGTATAATGCAACAAATTTAAATAATGTACAGTTTCATTTTAAAGGTGTGCAAGGAATGCGTTCAAAACAATCGGTATCTCTATATACGGTATATTAACCCTTAACACTGTAAATGTAAATGCAATCGGGTTATTATATAGCGGAACCTGTATATTCACGAGCGATATGTCTAGCCAGAAGGGTTGTCATAAGTAATAGTTGAAAGGAGGTCATTGTCCAGTTACCAAAGGATCAGAGGTGACAGAGTGCATGTAAGGGTGTGAGGCGTTAGGTTGGAAATTGGTAGATTAGGTAAGTCGGAGTAAGAGCTCCTAAGGGAGTGAGTCTTAGATAACTATAGAGACTCCTAGATATGTGAGGCGAATAAATCTATTAGACTTATAGTCTACTGCTCAAGTCTATAGCTTCGAAGGAAAGAATTATATTCTGTTTATCCTCGCAACCAATGCTATTGTCGATCGACACAGACTTTTATTATAAGATTAAGAGACTTAAAAGGGTGTCTAAGACAGATCACTGTCATTTGAAACGTAGTAATCGCCGACGTAAAGGAAACTTTCGAAAGTGGTGATCATGAGCGAGAATAACCGTGATCATTTTGAATGGAACTGCTAAAACACCGACTTTTATTACAAGTCTATTCATTCATTCATTCATTCATTATTAGCATTTATATAGCATTTATATAGCATTCATTATTAGCATTTATATAGCGCCCCTTCAAGAAACTACTCAGAGGAAACTACTATGTTCGGTGACCTGGATCTCGAAGGTTGAAGGTTCGAATTCACCTCAAGCTGCCGCCGCGATACCTTCTCTAGAAAATGCTCATGCTCTTCGAAGTGAACCACAGATTCAGTGCACGGACTGTAGTTGGGAGCGCCTCAGAGTATAGATTTTATGAGCGTTATAGCGAGCGCTCATTCACACTTAATATTGTCAGTGTGTTTTAGACACCTTTTAAAATTGAATAAAATTGTCTATAAAAAGGGATCGCCTCTAATCTATGACTAGTTGACTCACGATGTTCCTTTTCATAGTAATTAGCAACTACTTCGAAAGGTATTATCGGATTTCGATTGTAAAGCAAACAATGAATGGTTATTGAATTTAATCATTTATAGAGCGCTTTTAGTAGGGTGGACCGCTCAGCGGCGCTACTAGTGCGCAAGGTATCCCGCGAGAAGAAACAGGTTTTGAGAAAAGACAAGGAAGAAGCGAGACTGGTAGACAAAAGTGTATATAGTGAACAGAAGGAGAAAGAGCATTCCAGAAAGAAGGAGCAATTGAGGCAAATGATCGAGACAGATCGAGCAGTAGTTCAGTAGGCATCTGAGTAGGTACCTTGAAGGTGCGCTATATAAATTACGATTGATTGATTGATTGATCTTGATGTAGAAGATCAGGTCTTTAAGCTCTTAAGGAACTTTTAAGTTTTACCCCGACTCACCTGACTGATCTTCCAACTTAGAAGCCTATAATTATATATCAGCTATTGCTCAGCACCTCTAATACTTTTGGTATACATGTATACTCTCTTGGACAACCCTTCTGACTAGACACAGCGCTCGTGATTAAGCTCGTGCCATGCGCTTGACCTTCGAGTGGCGCTTTGGAAATTTTGAGTTTACAATACGCGTTGAAGAGTGCGGTGAAAATAACGATTTATTTCTAACACCTTTTTAAGGGTATAGTAAAATTATTATAGAAGTAACTGACGCTCAACGTGCTATAATTTATCTTGAATGTACAGCAAAAAATGCCTGAACTTCGCTTATGCATTCATGCTCGTTAAAATCGATAAATATTCGGACATACAGCCACTGTTTGATAACAAGGATCATTAGCGACGCCCTCCTCCTTTATCCAGGCTCGGGATTGGCACTAACAGAGTGCAACCAGTGGCGGAATTACAACTGTGCTGATTACAATATGCTGCTTATAATTATTTTTATGTACAGGGTGCGCCAAAAAAGACCCCAAATGATTTTTGCCAATATTTCGACCAAAAGTAAGAATTTAAAAATGAAATTTTATTGACTCATAGACAATTCATATTTACACATTATGACCAGATTTCATCAAAATATTTCAAACAGAACAAAAGTTATGCCACTTTTAGTGAGGCGACCCAACGTTTTTTGACGATTCAAAAAAGAAACGCTAAAAAATTAGGTTTTTTGCCAATATCACTCCCAGAAGTAAGAATTTCGAAATGAAATTTTACAGAATTAAAGGCAATTCATATCTGCACATGGTGTTCAGATTTTATCAAATTATTTCAGACACAACAATAGTTATACCACTTTTAGTGAGGCCACCCACCGTTTTTGATGATTCAAAAAAGAAACGCAACAAAAAGTAACAAAAACACGATTTTATTAAGTCGATGTATTATAACGCTGCTTACATAGGTGCAATAACATTCTAAAAGTTGTGGGTATCAAATGAATCACGTCCTAAAAGATGGGGGACCATAATAATAAAGTTAGGGGACCACTCAAAAGTTGGTAGGACGTGTCCCGTGGGTCCCATAGGGAGGCTGCGCCTATGGTTGCTTAATATCCTTATCAAATGATAAAGAACTGCCTACTATAATAATTATAATAATAATGACGACAATTTCTATGGCGCCGTAACACAGCACATGCCGTTACAAAGGCGCCTCTACAAACACAAACATAATATATTCAGTCACAGGTACGCCTTGGAAAACAAATATGTCTTCAGACGAGTTTTGAAAACCCCAACAGAGTTGGCAGAACGAACTGTGGTAGGCAGACTGTTCCAGCAGCGGGGGCCAGCAGTCGAAAAAGCACGCTCCCCGAAGCGTGTCTTCGTCCTTCGCACATACAGATCTCCTTTCACACTGGATCTCAGCGTAAGACCAGCACCTGACGCCGCCATCTGCACGCAATAGGATTTGTAGTAGTCTATATACTGGTATTTTCAAGGAATGCTACCTTGGCCCCGGTTCTTCCACTCTGTTCGAAACGGTGATTGGAGCAGACGATATTTGGCAAGTAATGACTACACAAATTGTGGGGCGCGGTGGTGTAGTGGTGGCGTCGTTGCCTTGAAGCCGGAAGGTTCGAGGTTCGAATCCACCTCGCCGCGTAAGAACCTTGGGCAAGTTCTTCACTCACAATTGCTCAGCGCTTCGGCGTGAAACTCCGATGCAGTGTCCGCTCTGCATTCGGGAGCGCCTCTGAGTAGAGAGAGCTTGAAGGGGCGCTATAACAAGTGCACATACAAACAAACAAACAAACAAACAAACAAAGGAAGGTCAGGTTTAGTCATAGAGGTCGCATGTGACATTTAGTAGTAAAAAGTTAAAAGTTTGCTTAGACACCTTTAACGTTAAACATAGTTGACAATAAAAGCACAGAACATTGTTTACTTTTCTAATACCTTTTAAGTTGTAACACGTAATTGTTCAATCATTTAATTATCTCAGTCCAGAATTAATTTAGCGATTTTTCATAAGGGTTACTCAGATGCGCTCTAGGCTCTAGCACGGCAAAAAGCAGTCTTGAGCAAAATAAAATAATCATAATTATTTGTGAGGCGCGGTGGTGTAGTGGGTATGCGTGTTGCCTTGCAGCCTGAGGATTGCATGGTTCGAATCCACCTCAAGCAGGGACCTTGGGCAAGTCCTTCACTCGCAATGGCTCTGATCTTCGGAGTGAAACTCCGATTCAGTGTCCGCGCTGTAGCCCTGAGCGCTTCTGAGTAGAAATCCTGAAGGGGAGCTATAGTAAGTTCACATACATTCAAAATCGTTAACGTCATCTCCAACGTTCCAAAGCGTCGCTCAAAAGCCAAGCGTAGGGCACAAGCGTATTCACGAGCGCTGTTTCTAGTCAGAAGGGTTGTCCGAATGAGGTAATTGTCCAGTTATCAGAATAATAATGATCATAGGTGGAAGCTGTTAGGGTGGGCGGTGTTAGTTGAGAATAGGATGAACAGGCGAGTCAGGCATAAGCGTTCCTGTGTCGGTGAGATTTAAATAGCCAGAGACACATAGAGTAGTGATGCATATAATTTATAAGCCTATAAGGCTTAGCGTAACTGGCCAAGTTAGCTACTGTAACACCGGTAAGCGAGAGCGGCATTCGTCTGTAGGTTGCAACGGATTGCGGTTCAAGCCCCGGGTTGGGAGTTGACATTCAGAGATTTAGATATCTCGGGCTAGCACGTGTGGGACGCAGGGGCGCAAGCTCTTGCGGAGCGACCTTGTGCAAGTTGCCTACCCATCATTGTCTGTGGGGAAGGCAACGGGAAACCACCTCACTCATCTCATCCCCAGGGGCGTAAAGCCAATGAACCTGCCTTCGGGTAGAGCACCACCACCACCACCACCACCACCACCACCACCACCACCACCACCACCACCACCACCACCGCCGCCGCCGCCGCCGCCGCCGCCGCCGCCGCCGCCGCCGCCGTCGTCGTCGTCGTCGTCGTCGTCGTCGTCGTCGTCGTCGTCGTCATCATCTTCATCATCATCATCAAGGCTTTGCCTACTGCTGAAGGTTTCGAGGAAAGCATGGTATAACATTATTGTTTGAATGGATATATACAGACTGTACGAGGTCTTATGATTATTGTATAAAGGAACAACTAAATATACCTCTCGTCAATCCCACCGATAATTACCACAAGTTTAAAATATTAAAAAAGGTGTCTAATACAGGTCGCTGTCATTTGAATCGAAGTAATTGGCAACGCAAAGGAAACTTTTACAGGTGCATAATATGGTGATCAGGAAAGAGAAGCATGTCGTGTTTTTTTATACAATACGTGCAAAACATTAGAATTTTCGCCACAAAGTCAGGGTGATTTTAAGCTTCGACCCAAAACACTGTGTAACATGAGAAACGGGGTTTAGTGTATAGTGGTAAAATCCACTCTATCCTTCATCAGGCAGGTTAGCGTTGGTAAACTGGACGTGATGGCCGCCAGAACAGCTGAATTCAACTTGTGATGATCTATTCATACCTTTTTCAATCAACGGGTTTGGATTGAGAGGTTGGAGAGGGTCCACCGGGCTGCCGCGAGACGTACTGTGCCTCACCAAGTACGACCGCGTATCCCAATATATGCGCGAAGTCTTGCACTGGCTTCCTTTCCCGCAGCGCATCTCATTTAGGATTGCATCTCTGGTGTGGCGATGCTTATCAGGCTGGGCACCCTCTTATCTGTGTGACCTTTGCCTCCCCCTTTCCACTTGCATAGGCCGCCGCGCACTGCACTCTGCTGTCCATGGTGACTTAGTGGTTACTTTCACTCGCTCTGCAACAATGCAGAGGCGTTCGTTCTCTGTGGTTGGTCCAACAATCTGGAATGGACTTCCCTTGACTATGCGACACCTCTCAAGCTGTTCTCAATTACACAAACTATTGAAGACTTTTTTCGCTTGATCTCTAAAGGGAGCGCTTCTGAGTAGGTACCTTGAAGCGGCACTATGTAAATTACGGTGGATTGATTGATTGATGAATAACTGTGATCACACTGTATTGTATCTGTTGCAATTAAACCAATATTATGATGATCGTTATTACTCAGTGATAGTTTTAAATTTATTCTTAAGCAATATATTTATATGAGAACGATGTTAATATTAGTAATCAATCTATTTTTTTCATATAACTTGTAACTCGTCGAAGTGTGACAATCTTGATTGTTTTAAGTCCCAGGGTGTAGGCGTAGCTAAAAAAAGCCATTCCGGACCACTGTATCAACCACAGATTGTGTATGATGCATCATGAATAATTGTAATCATTATGCGTTTTATCAGTTGAAGATAAGCCAATATTATGATGATCGTTATTAATCACCAACATCTAGATGTTTTCAGTTGCCTCACTTGCCTGCCGCCCCTTTTATCACAAAAGTAAAATATTAAAAAAGGTGTTGTAGGCGAACCGCGATTTCGCCACGAAGATGATTAGCGTAGCCCCCCCCTACCTCAAGACTGGGGACTGGCATCACCCGAGTTTATAGAAAGGAATGCAGATTCATCGGTAGTGTTTTTACTCCACGATAGATGGAGAGAGCGGCGGAAGAGAGAGTGTGTTGGAATAATGAAATTCACTTTCCCGTTAATCTCATTACGTGTGACCCGTGTTTGCAATGAGACTGCAGGCTGCGTGTTCGAAATACGTCGCTTGTGCGGACGTCGCCTACGCGCATGCGCAGGTCGATGCCGTCGTTTCCATGGCAACCGATTTGGACGGTGTTGAATTATGGTGCAGCGTATTTCTGGCTTGTTGCTATAGATACGTATTTGTGATTTCACATAATTATGCGTACATGTGTGTACATGTGTGTGTATATTCAAATGTTTACGTAAGTAAGTAGGTCTAAGTTTCATGCAAACACGCATGTGTGTTCATTTATTTATTTTTATTTCCAGCATTGCTATAATATCGCCCCTTCAAGCTCCCACTCAGAGGCGCTCCAGACTACAGCACGGACACTCAAAACTCTCAATATTATTGCTATTAGTTTTGTTAGGTAAACGCTTGTTGGTATGTGCACTTGCTATAGCACCCCTTCAGAGGCACTCCCGAATACAGCGCGGACACCGCATCGGTGTTTCACGCCGAATCGCACGAGCAAGCTAGTGAGGAGCTTGCTCAAGGTCCACTGGCGGTTTGATTGTGGATTCGAACCTGGACGCCTCTGGCTCCAAGGCACCGGACGCCACCACCACACCACCACTACACCACCAATACACCACCACTACACCACCAATACACCACCAATACACCACCTCTACACCACTACACCATTACACCATTACACCACCGCACCCTTAACGATGTGTATGTGCACACTACGCTGTTCTGAAAGCCAAAACCAAGTAAGCGGAAAGCAATGGCAGTTTGTCAATGTCTTTGCAGTTCTGTCATTTTCTTCCAAAAATAATAGCTCCACAGATTTAAAAAAATTCTAAATTAGATTCTAATAATAACAATGGAATGTAGTCACCATGACAACTTACGTTAACGCTGCGTCGTTCCTATGGCAACGCCACTATCCTCCGTCTTCGTTCGATGATGAATTCTTATATAGCGCTACGAGTTGTTTACGACTGTCCAAACCCCTTCTCCTTGACGCCTTGACGAGAAATAGCAACTACACACTGGAACAGCTGCGGTGAATGGTCACCCGGTAGGTCATGGAATTGGCATTGCTGAGTGCGGGCAGGCTCTGAAATAGGTTGCGTAATAAGCTAATAGGAGCTGAAATAGGTTGGGATATGTTAAGCTTGCAATGAGATTGATGGAGAATAGACTGATGTGTAAGAAATAGGTTTTGAAATAAGTCTTAGAATAGGTTTGCCTGTCTTTTGGAAAGGTGTATCTACTAGAAAGAGTCTCGTTTTGACAGTGGGATAGGTTTGTGGAATAGCTGTATATATGCACTGAAAAAGACAGTGGAAACGATAGAGGTTGTTGAATAAACTGAACTGGAGAAGATTGTGGATTGAACTGTGGAATCGGAAGAACATCTACTGGAAAAGATTACGAATAAGTCAGCATAATAGTCTCTATAATTATAGACTGGAAAAGATCCCTGACCATGTGATATCCACCTCTGGAAAGACTGAATACATCCGATCGAAAACCTTGGGTCGTGCTTAGTACACACACAAAATCAAATCGCTCTTCAGTTATTCTTTCCGATGCGATTTATTCCTTTCTTCGCCCTTCTCCACTGAGTTCGTGATCTTTGAAGTCGCCGCTAGACGTCGTCGCACTCACCGCGTCCGCGCCGGCGACTGTGCACCTCCTTAAATAGACCCTCGTTGGCATCAGTGGTGGCGGTGGCGGTGTCGCCCTCTGCTCCTCCTCCCTCTGCCCCTCCTCCCTCTGCTCCTTCCGCTCTTCCTCCGTTCGAACTGTCGCCCTCCTCTACCGCTGGGAATCGATCCATGCATCGGGAACGACCACGGAAGACGACGTCTGAGGTCGCCTATGTACCCTACGTCGGTTTGTCTGTCTGTCTTTCTGTCTGTCTGTCTTTGTGTCTGTCTTTGTGTCTGTCTTTCTGTCTTTCTGTATGTCTGTCTTTCTGTCTGTCTGTCTTTCTGTCTTTCTGTATGTCTGTCTGTCTGTCTGTCTGTCTTTGTGTCTGTCTGTCTTTCTGTCTGTCTGTCTTTCTGTCTCTCTGTCTTTCTGTCTCTCTGTCTTTCTGTATGTCTGTCTTTCTGTCTGTCTGTCTTTCTGTCTTTCTGTCTGTCTGTGTGTCTGTCTTTCTGCCTTTCTGTCTGTCTGTCTTTCTGTCTGTCTGTCTTTCAGTATGTCTGTCTTTCTGTCTCTCTGTCTTTCTGTCTTTCTGTCTTTCTGTCTGTCTTTTTGTCTGTATTTCTTTCTGTTTGGCCGTTCGCGTGTTCATGTAATCATGTGTGGCTGTCCGTGTTTATCTATGTGTATTTGTCTAAATATGTATGTTCTCCGTCTGTTGCATCATCCTCATCCTCATCCTCTTTCTATTCTCATCAGTTGTTACACCCTTCCAGCTTTTTCTTTTCCTACTCCATTTCAGTTTTCCACTTTCTCCTTCTCCGCCTCCTCTTCTTCCTCCTCCTCCTATTCCTCCTCCTCCTCCTCCTCCGCCTCCTCCTCCTCCTCCTCCTCTATCTTCTTTTTCTTCAGGTTCCATCATTCTCTCCTCTTCCTTCTCTTCTTCAATCTCCTCTTCTCATTTTCAACACTTCAACTCACTCATCCATTTAGCCTTTTATCTCTTATCCTTCATTTTCCCTTCATCGGCCATTGATACATCCTCCTCCTCCTCTTCGTCATCATCATCACTATCCTCTCCTCCTTATTCTCAATATCAACTTCTTCCCCTCAATTTTCCCCCTTTCACCGTTTTCACCATTCCTCCGCATTCTCTCTACTTCTTTCTTTTCCTCCTCTTCTTCTCAGTCTCTCTTCTCCTTCTCCCCTTTATTCCCTTTCTCTTCTACTCATCTCCTTCGTCCATTTCCTGCTTCCTTTGCTGCTCCTCCTTCTACTCCTTCTTCTCCTCCTTCTTCTTATCCTCATCCTCCTTCTACCATCCCTCCTCTTTTCATCCACCTTCATCCGCACTGCCCTCCCTATCAAACGCCAACCATGGATGATACCCGCCCAAACCCTATTCCGCACTGAACGGCGTAAGATTCTCTCCACTCTACCTCCTGAAAAACACGCAAACAACAAACCTTACTCAACGCGATGCGATTGTCCGTTGACCATCGGCGCCTCGTCTCAGCGTCTATTAGTTCCCGATCACTGAAATCCGAGCTACAGTGGCGCCTCTGGTGGCGACGAAGCACGCCGACCAATCGCGTCTCTCTTCTCGTTTTAAGACAATGGTAGACCAATGCGAGGGTGAGACGCAGTGAGATCTCCTCGATTTATCTATACTCCCATCTCACCAGATAGTGGACCGGGTGGGACCACGTGTGTATGTGTGTGTGTGTTTGTGTGTGTGTGTGCGTGTGTATGTGTGTGTGTGTGTATGTGTGCTTGTGTTTGTGTGTGTGTGTGTGTTTGTGTGTGTATGTTTGTGTGTGTGTGTGAGTGTGTGTGTTTGTGTGTTTGTATGTATGTGTGTGTGTGTATGTGCGTGTGTATGTGTGTGTGCGTGTGTGTGTATGTGTGTGTCTCTGTCTGTGTTTGTGTGTGTGTGTGTGTGTTTGTGTATGTGAGTGTGTGTGTGTGTTTGTGTGTGTGTATGAGTATGAGTGTGTGTGTGTGTGCGCGTGTGCGTACATGCGTGCGTGTGTGTGTATGTGTGTGTCTCTGTCTGTGTCTGTTTGTGTGTCTGTGTGTGTGAGTGTGAGTGTGTGTTTTCGTGTGTGTGTGTGTGTGTGTGTGTGTGTGTGTGGGTGTGTGTGTGTGTTCGGCAATGAACCGTGACCCCCGCATGACCCCGGAGGACTTTAAAGCATATCTTCGTCTGTTTTGGATATAATGGCGCTCGATATAAAGTCGTATGTTGAGAGTCTACTTCCAAAGCGGGAGCTATATAAATCTCGACTCTTATTACAGACTGATGGTCGACGACGGTTTCGCGTGAGTTCTCTGGAACCGGTTTCAGAAGTGGATTCGAATTCGAGGCCGCAGATTGAATGAAGATTTTTTATTTGATAAAATTAATAATAATTATGTACGTTACGAGGTCTCATATCACGATGATCTCAGTTCATGCAGTTTACCTAAGGCATAATTATGTGTAAAAGAACATTAATTTCTCTTATAATTATGCAATGTTTCTCTTTTGATTATGCACAGTTTCTCATATAATTATGCAAAGTTTCTCTCATAATTATGCAAAGTTTCTCTTTTAATTATGCAAAGTTTCTTCTCTTATAATTATGCAAAGTTTCTCTCATAATTATGCAAAGTTTCTCTCATAATTATGCAAAGCCTCTCTTATAATTATGCAAATCATATCTCATAATTTTGCAAAGCCTCTCTTATAATTATGCAAAGTTTCTCTTATAATTATGTAAAGCCTCTCTCATGATGATTTTTCCATGGGATTTAAAATCCCTACGCTCGACACAGGAGATTTTTTCCTCCAATATCTTGGTTACATTATCTACAGCATAAATTTATAGTGTTTATGCTCAGTTACTGTACTGTTGCGTTAAAACAGGATGGACATCAATATTATTATGCTGAGCTATTTAAACTTATAATGCAAGTATAAAGCTTAAAACAGGTGTTTAGTAGCAGTTTCAGTTTTTCAACACTGTGTATAATACGATAACAGAGATCATTAGCGTAACCCTCCTCCTCTTCATTCTGTTTTGACGCAACAGTTCTGTAGTAGATAAGCATAAACACTAAAAATTTATGCTGTAAAAATGTAACCAAGACATTGGAGGAAAAAACAACTTCTGTGTCGAGCGTAGGGATTTTAACTCCGTGGAGATAACCTACCTCTTTTGAAATATTAAACAAATATATAAATTAGGTGTTTCATTAGAATCATTACGATTGCTCTATTTGTGTGGTATTATGGTAGTTCAGCTTAACGACAGAAATAATAATAATTATGATTAAAAAATTATCACTAGCGTTGCCATCCTACTTTATCCAACTTTAGAACTGGCACGGGCAGATTGTCACCAGTGGCGGATATGAATGAATGAATGAAGAAAAGAAACATGTTTCAGAGTAGAAACTGCTCTGTCTGTCTGTCTCTCTGTCTGTCTGTCTTTCTGTCTGTCTGTCTTTCTGTGCCGGTATTGGAAAGCGATGAATGTCGATTTTGTTTCGAGTGAACGCCTGTTAATAAGCGGGTTCCCGCGACTTCGCTCTTGTGAAAAACTCGAGAGTACGATTAGGAAGAAAAAGAAGACAGACCATTATAGCGTTATCCGGAGAAATGTCCTCATACTTGTCAGGGTTTTATATAGCCAAAACAATTAAAACAGAACGAGGCATGAAAAGATGAAAGCATTCCTCAACTTATTACAAATAAACATTAAGTCCAACACCTCTTTTTTTATCTCATAACGTCTATATAAGTAGCTTAAGTTTACCAGACTTATCAGTGTGACAGAGCAATAAGGAGTTACGTATCAACCGGATACTCATGTTATTCGGCTCTAAAGTGATTATCAATTCGACTAATAATTGAGGAAGTAAAGATTGTAAATATCAATTGACCGATGATAGATCTTTGTGGCACTTCAGCAGTGGGCTCAGACCGAGCGGTCATCGAAACGATGCATATGTACATGTAACTATTTTTAAATTATATATATATGTATATTTATGTATATATATATATATATATATATATTCTGGAAAATGCCTACATATTCCCAAAAAATGTCATAATACAATATATGGTCTAATTATGGAACACAATTATTTTCTGATAATATACATGCCGCATACTTATATATTTGTACATTTTCTCATGTATATATACATAAATATATATATATATATTTATATTATATGTTGACGCATATTTCAGAATTACGATATTGACATAACACTTGACAGCTTTAACAGTGTTGGTATGCACAGCACAGCGTGGAAATTCTGCACAAGGATTGCCAGCTCACGATATCCTAGCATTATATACGCTCTTCCCGGCTCTATAACTCGCCGCCAGAGGGCAGATGACCCGGCTAAATTTATCACCGCGCCTCTTCCCTCCTCCTCCTCCTCCTCCTCCTCCTCCTCCTCGTTGCGGTCTCTTTTGCCGCCTCTGCGTCCTTATTTACCTCCTTGTCGTACAGTGCCCCATCTACCCTGCGCCGTTTTGGCGTTGGTGCACCGAGTCTCATCTTCCTCCGTGCAGCGGTGACTTAAACACTGGAGGCTGTAACCTATGTACACATCGCAACAAGAGTGTAAAAATGTCTATTAATGGAGTGTCTGTTATACACACTCAAAAGAGAATATTGGATATACAAGTGACGTTTATGACTGTGTGAGTAAACGCTCGTCCATATAAAAATGTAGACTCTCTACTCGTATGTAATAATGTTCTTTATACACATATAATTTATATATAAATATAATTTATATATAAATATAACATAATATGTATATGTTTTACTCATTTCAAGTGGATAAATAACCTTTAACAATTTTTTTGGCTAGGCCAATGGGGGTTTTAACCCCGAAACCCTCTTGTCTACGCCACTGTTGTAGTGTAATGTAAATAGTTATCTCAAGAACGCCGCTCACACCGGTGGACATTCAGTAGTGCTCCCAGTGTGACAAACCCTCGAGAAAAAATAGGTCTTAAGAAGAGATAATGATGTAGATAGTGATCTAGAAGGTAGAGTCCCACGAAGTGTGGAGCTATATAGGGAAGAGAATTCCACAAAGGGGGCATTCCAATGATGGTTAATGGTCGAGTTGGATCGTGGAACAAATAAGTCAGCTACAGTATGTCGATGAGAAGATGCAGAAAGATGGTTGTTATTATTACTATTATTATTAGGCCTACTTTTTAACTGTGTGTCAATTAATCTCTTCTATGCCACATCGTTCTCTTTATACCGGCCATTATCTTCGCATTGTTGCAAATAAGTGCTGTATTATATCAAACACCTCGTTTTATAGTTATAACTTCTATATAAGTACGTTGCAACTTCTGTCTACAGCAATTATACATCAATATCCACAGCAATATCTACAGCATTATCTACCGCAATATGATATTGCGGTAGATATTGCCAATATCTACAGCAAAAAAACTGGTTCAGAGGCGAACAAATTTCTGTCCATGGTAACGGCTTCTGTTGTCATAGACCCTGCAGTCAAATCGGATCCAACCATCCATCTACAGCAATATAAGAAAAATAGGAGCTGTATTATTTTGCTCCTCACTCTAATCCACTGCATAGGCTGCGACACTCCATTTCAGGAATCGACTTGAAAGTACACTAATTTCGAGTAAACTATACTCTCTTGATTATTAAACTAATGTTTTCACGGTACTGGTGTGGTATACCTGATACATTTGTGTATAGTAGAAAACTGTTAGGTATATATAGAATAACTTGCAAGTTAAGTTCTTAAAACTGTTTGAATGCTACCTGTACTGGTACCTGATACCTTTAGGCAGGTACTATTTGGTTACTCAAAGAAGAGTACACTATTTCAACTGATTATCATTATTATGTTTCCTGACTTCGACTAAGTTACATAATTTTGTAATGTTTTTGTTCCCCGTAAGCTCAGTCCCAATTAAAACTTGTTGTAGCTGAAAAATATTTATAGCATGAAGAATAATCTTTAAAAAGGTGTATTAAAGTTCCACCTTTTTGTGCAGTTTTTCGGGTTTATAAATGTCATTGCTTACTAATCAGTTCTATCGAAGTATTATAGTTCTGTTTTGCGCCGCTCCATTCATACGCAGTAGCACATAACCATCGCTCTGCCATCGTAGAGAGATACAGAAACAGATAGACACAGAAACACAAACATACAGAGGCAGAGACAGACAGACGGACGGACATACAGACGCAGAAGCATTAAGGCAAAGAGACAGACAGACAGACAGGCAGACAAGAAAACAGGGATAGAGACAGAAGAGACTGGCAGACACATACAGACAGAGATGCAGAGACAGCATTGAGACACATTGAAACAGACAGAAAGAACCAAAAATATATCGACAGGCACAGGCACAGATACATAGGCATACTGACAGTATGACAGATAGACATACTTAGACAGACAGAGACAGACAGGCAGTGCGACTGAGACAGATGCATAATTGGGACATAGAGAGAGACAAAGAGCGAGACAGACAGGCATAGATACATAGGCATAGTTGCAGACTGACAGATAGACATACAAAGACACACAGAGACAGACAGAGACATAATTGAGGCATAGAGAGACAAAGAGAGACATACAGACAGACAGACACGGACACATAGGCATACCGACAGACATATGGACGTATGTTGATACAGATCATGGAAAGAGATCCCGGAAGGAAGTAGCCTATCAATCGGAAAATGGAAACAGTCCGTTAGCGCCGCCGTAACAGAGAACCAGTACAATTGAAGCGGACGTCCGGTCTCCGAGGCAGCCTCCGAGTCCGATCCGAACCGGGTTTAGCCTGCAGCGCCTACTCATTCTCTGCTCCTAATGAACTACATTCATTATCGGGTGACGTTCGGGCAATCCTGGGACCACGCCCGATTCTAAACCGACGCTCTTAACGGACAGATCCGCGTTCGATGAAGAGATAGTTTATGTGGCCAAAGCTTCGATTCGCATGTCTGAATGGACGCAGACATTGCTGAAATAGAAATCTGGACAATTTAATATAAAAATCGTAAAAATGAAATTTAAGACACCTATTTTAAGGTTGTCATTTTTGCTATAGAGGACTTTTCAATGAATGGTTAGCTTGTATCAACCCAGGCCTTCATAACACTTTCTTTGGGAAAGCTGGTAATATTCGTATAATTGTATAATTATATAATTTTATTCGTTTTATTGACAAAATAACCGGTCGACATAACGCGAAAGTTTACAAGCACAAAGAGAGCAGCGAATAAAGCCTATATTGAACGTTTTTATACAGCATCCGTGTTATGAAGTTTTTATTGTTTTTATTGGTTTGTTCAAATGGATGCGGACTAGGGCGCAGATTGTATTTATCAGGACGTCGTACAATTTATAACATCAGCTATAGCTAAACAATGCACGGTAACCCGAATTTTCTACCAGTGCATAGAACCAGCAGCCTAAGAGACATAATTCATTCATTCATTTCGATAATTTATATAGCGCCTCTTCGAAGAAACCTACTCAGAGGCGCTCCCAGCCCAGCCACAGCTAAAAATTTGATTATAGAGAAACTTATAAAAAGCAGGAGAATTTAGTCTAGGCGTAAGTCGCAAGGTTAGTGGTAGGCCATTCCAAATAGCGGGACCCACAATAGAAAAGACTCGGCGGTGTCTGGTATAATAACGCACACAGCCGATAGATAGTCTATGTGACCAGGGGATGGAGCCGTGTCTGAATGGCCACAGACACTGCCACACTGCAGAATTGAAATGCAATTTTGAAATAGAATGAAAATGAACTTTTGCATAAATGCAGCATAAAAAAAGCTCTCAAGTGCTGTAATATGCCGAGCAAATTTCTGTCCAGGGTAACGGCCTCTGTTGTCATAGACCCTGGTCAAATCGGATCCATCCATAATTTTGCAATTATCTTCTCTACCGATTCTAGCCTTTGATACTCGAGTATTAAGTTTATTTTCTAACATCAAGGTATGCCGAGAAGAGTCACCAGTGACGACCCACGCAGACGTGTGTAACCAGCAACTTAGAGTGATTTTTTTAAACATTGCGATTGCCCGTATGTCAGTCCAACGCATTTAAAAGGGAGGAGGTTGTCGCACATAAAGTTTTTGATACGGTGCTGTGTTATATCAGCAACTTGTGACATTTTATACGCCCTTAAATTTTATTCCTCTACTAGCTGGGATACCAGGCGTTGCCCGGGAATTTTTAGGATTGAGGCCGTTCCTCGCCAATCCCACCCTCCGTCCACCCTCCATCCTACCATCCCTCCTACCCTCATTCCATCCCTCCCACTCTCCCTTCCTCCCTACCACCCTCCCTCCCACTATCCCTTACATACCACCCTTACACTCTCCCATTCTCCCTCCCACCTCCCTCTCTCCCACCCTCCCTCCCACCCTCCATCTCACCCTATCACCCTCCCTCCTTCCCTCCTACCCTCCTACAGTCCCTCTCACCCTCCATCCCACCCTCCCTCCCACCTTCCCACCAATGGCGGCAGAAATTCGCCGATCCCCCAATGACCAGCGTCGGGCCAGCCCCGACCCTTGCGAAGGATTGGGATCGATTGCTTCAAAACTGTTCCCGTGCGTTGCTAACAAGCAAGACCACAAACACACAGACTTATGAAAATACATATAAGATGATGGTGAGATGTTTGCAAGCTAGATTGGTCTTAAAGCTGTTTTACTGTTGCAGTTTAACGTTGCTGTCCGACACCAAGACATTCTGGACCAATATTAAAGATCATTGTAAGCTCATGGTTCTTTAATGAAAAATATAAACCTTAAAAGAGGTGTCTACAGTGACATAATAACTAATTCACGGCAATATTTAGACTAGGCCTATATCTTCGACCCACGAGACAAGTTTGAACTCATAGAATAATGTTTTGTTTTAAATGAACACAAAATTAATAAACGTCAGCATGTTGGAATTGCTTGTGACTAGACTTTGAACAATGTTTCAGCGTCTATAAATAATTATGACATTTTCGACACCTGTTTTAAGCAGATCAATCTTGCTACAAAGTTCTCCAATGTTCTTTTGATGATTGTATCATGTTTCGACCTACAAAGACCGAACTTTTGGACAAGGGTGCAACGCTGTATTGTAAAGGATTGCAGCAAATAGGTTGATGTTACTTCTTTTATTTCACAAAAATGACTACTCACTGGCGCTGTCAGTACAAAAACTTCCATTGCTCAGCAGACTGCATTTCGCATACCGTCATAATATCTTGACGTCATTCTCATCTCTCTAAAACCTGCAATCGTTTTTTGTGCGAGTATCAACAGCGATCAGACGCTCTTCCCTATAGTGTTTCTCCACACACCGTTAGCATTGGACCATACGGATGACATACCATCTACAGTTGCATAAGAACATCTTTGCAGGATTCTAAAATCGCCCGTTATATCGCGAGTACGATACATTTGCAGCAGTAACCCATGAACCCATCATTTCCCATAGCACAATCGTCATTTTGACAATCAATATGGAACAACGTTTGAAAGTATTTGTAGCAAGAATTATACTCCTAAAATAGGTGTTTTAAGTGTAGCTAATCAACATGGATGGATGGATGGATCCAGATTTGAACAGGGTACATGCCAACAGAGGCCGTAACCCTAGACAGAAATTTGTTTTGGCATACTACAACAAATCTGGGACAACGTTTGAAAGTATTTGTAGCAAGGTCTGTGCTTCAAAAGGAGGTGTTTCTGACGGAGGATGTCTGTGGTGACTGCCACTTTATTAATACGCCTCTTCCCTCATTCTCGCCAACGCCTTTTTGTCACCTCTGCGACCTGTCTTACCTCCTTGTCCTACACTTGTGGAGCCAAAACTTAACAGTCATTTTTGCAAAACAAGTTCTGTTGTGCCTGCCACAAGCGTTGATGAAGGAATTTTTACGATGCTGTATTACAGCAGCAATTTGTGTGTCCTGAATGCGAGAAGTTTGCAAGTTATAAAACTGTATAAAGTTACACTTGCATTTTTTCAATATAACGTCACATTCTATTGCCAAGGTGTGTTGCTGCATTAAGCATTAAAGATCATTTATTTAACCAAAGTTTAACGTCGTCGTATGACATCAAAGGCCGTTGACGACAATTTACAGCTTATACAGTGTAGTAACAATGAATTTATGATGTCCGTCCAAATTAACCATAATTATAACATTGTCATAACAATATCATTGTTCATCAAGTCTTAACATGATATTATTGTACGTCGTCTTATAGCGTTCATTGTTTAGTAGCAGAATGGTTAACAGTTAATAAGCTTACAATTTATGCCAAATATTTTGCTTGGGTACATTCATTAATATGTTGCAATAATTGTCACATGCAAGCTATTTCACAAACTTTTCTTGATTACCATTCTTAAAACAAGTTTGATTCTTAGCTTCTACATTTCAGTAAAAGAAATTCTTAAACAGGTTAATATGAGATATAATTTTGCTCTAACAAGAGCAAAGACGACTAACAATATCCAACACAATCATGTTACAATGGCATGACATACAATATTAACAACAACAACAACAACAACAACAACAAAGCACATTTACGATCAGTTTCTCAATGCATTGTCACATCAAAGATTTTTTTTTATATCTTATTTTGTTATACTAAACAATTGTACTTCACAATTTAATCTATTGATTCACCATATCCTTGAAGTCAACCATCATATGAAAAATTGTCATTAGACACATGTACTTGACAAGAATCAACAACAACAAATATTTAGAGAAGAAATAAACTCAGAAGCAAAGCAGAGCTGCAGGCACACGAGATATGCATCTTTTGGTAAGTTGGTCATGCACCATATACAATTTCTTACATGGGCTTATAAACACAGTATTTACACAATTTTTCCTTTAGTTATTTGGTTTATCAGCCTATAAACTACACTTTGCATATAACCGTCATCAAGTAAATTCTTAGTACTGAAGTCTAACTTAAAAGCAGCACATGCATTTCTTAGTACGTCAGATATATTTTCTTTTTTACAAGTTAACAATAAATGATCTATGTTCTCTGTAACATTACATGAATTACAAAGACCACTGTCATGCTTCTTCATAAGATAAAGTCTTTCATTTAGGTTTACTTTTCCTAACCTTAGTCTTGACATTTGGACCTCTTTCTTTCTATTAAGGTCAGTAAATTTCAGACTTGTGTTCACTACTGGGCATATATATTTATAGTGATAACCCTTAGATTCACTATCATAGTAGTTCTGCCACTTTTCAACTACATACAATTTTACAATTGAAAAGACTTCTTGCAGTTCCAGATAGTTTGTTGCATTCACAATTGGCATACTCAGGGATTGTTTGGCTAAGGCATCAGCCTTTTCATTACCTAATATATTAACATGACTAGGAATCCAGATCAAATGCACTTTACTTATTTTAATTTGGTTAAATGTATTTATTGTTTCTTGTAATAGAAGTGGTCGGGACTTTGTATATGAGTTCTTAAGAGAAGTAAGAACACTTAAAGAGTCTGAGAAGATAGCAAAGTTTTTAAGGTCCTGGTTTTCATTTTTTGATATCCAGGAAAAGACTTCTTTGATAGCAGTTAGTTCAGCAGCAAATATGCTAGAATTATCACAAAGACGAAGTTGTTTATCTAAATTTAGGGTAGGGATCATTGCGAGCAGAGGAGTATTTATTGCAAAATTAATAAATTAAAAGAGGTGTCTAAACATACAACATAAATCATTCATGGTCATTTCTAATTTAGAGATTCGAGATAATAATAATATTACTACTACTAGGAATAATAAAAATACTACTACTGCAACCACTACTGCTGCTGCTGCTGCTGCTGCTGCTACTACTGCTACTACTGCTACTGCTACTGCTACTGCCACTACTGCTACTGCTACTGCTACTACTACTACTACTACTACTACTACTACTACTACTACTACTACTACTACTACTACTACTACTACTACTACTACTACTACTACTACTACTACTACTACTACTACTACTACTACTACTACTACTACTACTGCTACTGCTACTGCTACTGCTACTGCTACTGCTACTACTACTACTACTACTACTACTACTACTACTACTACTACTACTACTACTACTACTACTACGACTACTACGACTACTACTACTACTACTACTAGGGGTACGTTTTCCAACTGGGACCTTGACGAATAGGGTCCATTCCAGACAAATCGAGAGTGTTGAAGTCTCCGAGGGATCATGTTTCCCTCGATGAAACAATGTTTTGTTTTAAATTAACACAAACTTAATTAACGTAAACATTTTGAAATTTTCACCATTGGACTTCAATTACTTTTAATAGTGTTTACTTTAAAAGAATTTTTGAAGGGAAGTCCTATATGACTTGGTTTCGTTGATATATTTACGCCAAAAATTCAAAAATGTTTAAAACTGAAAGCTTTTAAGCTCTAATAATAGATTTTAAAAAGGTGTCTTGAATGTCAAACTTAAATTAGACTGAAAACGAAGTTTTTTAAGCGTTTGGATTTTTATGATAATAATGAACTTTAAATTGGCGTTGTTCAAATTCACATCTACTAGCACTAGGCAATAATTGTTGTCGGCTAAACACTGATGAGCGTTTTAAAAATGACAATTAGACACCTATTTTAAGGTGATTCATCTCGCTACAAATATATTTAACTTGTCGATAATGATGAAATTTGACACTGATGAGAATGGAAACTTGTCAGAATGACTACTGACTTAAATTAAGCAATATTATTAAATAAAAATCTTTTCTTTATTATCCATTCATACAAACTCGGTTTGATTACATGAAACAATCGCAATCAGAATCAATCTTAGACATTAACAGAATAGGCGGCCTGCAATTTGCGACGCTATTAGCAGCCTACAAAGCGCGTCTTACCTATGGTGGCGTCGGGAATCGTATCCGAGTCCACTTATCTTCAAGCGAGTGTATTACTCAATGCACCAGCCTAGTATTCGTTGAATACGACAGAACTTTTCGATGAGTGTAAAGCGCTGTATTGTAATGGATTCTAACAGTGGATTTAGATCGCGCCTCTCGCAGAATTGCTGCTCAGCACGAAAACCTCGGTTTTTACAATGTCTTCAAATAACGAGAGACAGAAGAGGATACACGAGTTTTAAGTGAGGGAGGAAGGAAAGTTTATGCTACGATCAATATTCAAATATGTGAAGTTCTTTCAATCTTGTAGGGCCTTATTCATTCATTCATTCATTCGAGTAATTATATAGCGCCCCTTCAAAGAAACTACTCAGAGGCGCTCCCAACTCCAGTACGGACAAACAGAACAGTTTTTAAGTGCTAATAGAATGTGTCAGAGAGTGATCTAGGGAACAGGCGCAGCTCAAGTGGGAGGGCATTCATTATCTATCTTATGACCGTTAAAAGAGGTGTGAAAATGTTCGCATTTTCTCTTTTATACCATTTTCGTTTAATCAACAAATTATGCAGTTGAAACAATAAAAATATTGACAGGAAATCAGATTACAGAAATCTTAACCATACCAACTGAACAGACAGCCTGCAATACATTGCGCCTATAAAGCATATCCGCCCCACGGGGGCTCGAACTCGTTGCCTCTCGCACTCTTGCCAGCGTGCTATCGTTACTCTACCGACACTGTGTGATAACAATTATTATTGGCGTTGCCCTCCACTGTCATCCAAACGTGGGACTGGCACTGTTTACCAATTGTTTAGTAAAGTTACGTGATAATTCATTACTAGACCATAAATTATTTAAACAATATTGAAACGTCGTACCCCAAAAAGACTCCGCCATTGGTTGCACTCTACCAGTGCCAGTCCCAAACCTGGATAAAGGTGGAGGGCGTCGCTAATGATCTTCATTACCACAGAGTGACGTTAAAATGCAAATGCAACACCGTACCCCAACATGCACACGAAAAAGTTGGCTTTCAAGATTTACTTATAATAACTTGAAAACACAAAAAAAGGTGTTGGAATATCTAAAGTAGGTAAGCAAGTATGTGGACCTACATTTTAAAACCGCCTGCAAGCGTACTGCGATAAAACTCTGCTATATAAATATGCGATAAATTATGTTTTCATTTTTTTCAATATAGAGCAAGTTAATAATCAATAATATTAATTCTAGGCTTCAAGCGAACTTAGTAGTTTACAGAAGAGATAAATTATGGACATCACTATGCGAGATCATACAACATTCTATTTATAAGTCGTCTTTTCTATAACTGGGATAAGATAACGTGCTCAGGCTTCGATTTCTAAATTCTTCAAATCCTATTAGAGATATCTCATGCGCCTTGCTAACCATGAAAACTTCCCATAATGCTTTTCCTCAAATGATCTTTTAGTAAACACTGAAAACATTGCTTTTCCACAGACCTTACTTATGTTCATACAACGGAATTTTTGTTGATCTGTCTCGTATACATAACAAAATAACAAACTTAAAAGAGGTGTCGTGTGTGTCACACATAACTATGCTCACAAATATATTCTAGCGTTACAGTTTGGGCTAGGAGCGACGCTCATTTTTGAAATAACAAGGCTTTATTTGCCATGAGCATTAAAATGAAGCGTCTCAAATTAGTATCTACAAGCACCAGGAATTTTAAGATTAAGTACTGGATCAGAGCTGCAAAATATTTAAGATACCTCTTTTAAAGTTATAATCTTTCTACAAATAATTTTAAATGATAGGTTTAACAATAATGAACTAAACAATGGGAAATTGGACGTTGTATTGCAAAAGATTATAGCCGCTATGGCGCCTGTTCAGAATGTTAATTCAGAGGCGCTCACAGCAAAAAAGCTCCGATGGAAAAGAAAAGAATGGCTCTAAAGAGTGAGAGCGTATTCACTATAATTGTTATTACTATTTAGCCCTCAGTCAGAAAGAAGGATCTTCACAGACTGGAGGGACAAACCACAGCAAACGCTCCATAATATTGGGTTCGAGAAGCCTCAGTCCTTTGATCATTTCATTATAGTTGCCAAAAGTAGAGTTACATATTATGTGCAGTATTCCGAAATTAAGATTAACACGAATGCGTTTAGTGTTAGTTTAATCAGAAATCAGCCTGACAAGCCGCAACACGGTAAAAAGATGAAGATGAAAATAGTTATAAAAATGTTTGTTCGTTGTTCAAGGGTTGCATTAATTTCTCAATTTTAAGCTATTCGTTTATTTTTTCATTTGTTTTAAGCTAATGTAAAGTACTCTAGGTGTGAAGTTCTTATCATCTTTAGTTGGCAATTCAAAGTTATGAGTTCTTGGGCGAATACCGCAGTGACGCTTTGTAACAGGCGGAAAAAACTCCGCAGGACATGGTATGAGTTGCTGCAGACTTTTAGTGGGAGTAGTTTCAGTGTAACAAAACTGTGTGATAACAATGATCGCTGACGTCGCCCTCCTTCTTCGTCTAGATTTGGACTGACATTGTATTAGCAATTTTACGTAGATTTGCATGGTTTTTGGGGAGTTAAATTTAGCTGATACTCACTAACATGTCACAAAGACCAAGGCGAACACAAAGAACGGCTAGCATGATATACTTATAATAATTGTTTTAATACTAAAAGAGGTGTGATATGCGACATTCATTTGGAGAATTATCTAGTATTATATATCATTTTGTATTCGATCTAGAGCAAGTAAATTATGATAAGATACAATCAGATAAGGATATTCTTTAAAAGACCGATTTTTATCCGAATGTTGTTGTACAACTGTACATAATAAAAAGTACATTATCTACAGAGCCTATTAATGATCAAATGTTTAAAATTAACACTTAAAATCCTAAATCCAATACAAAAATAATTAATGTTGCTATCATGACCAACTATTACTGCACATTTTTTGGCATGACGTAACATTTTGATATGATGAAGCATCCTTGTTAAAATGATTTCGTCGTTAGGTCAAGTCATGCTTTGGGTTATTTGAGACGTAGCTTTATTGGACCGACACTGTCTTACAGCAAATGCAAAGTAGTTTACAGAAGAAGCAACTAGGCTACTATGAGAAATCATACACCATTGAAACTTCTCTTGGCAAAGGAAATCCTGATGACCACGAGACTATGTCTATCGTTACGTTTTCTAACTCCACAAACAGGTTTAGAAAAATATCTATCTTTATTACTCAATACGCCACGCCTCAAAACAGTTGTGTCTTCGATTCGACTCGGCATTGACATTTAACTTGATATTTTGGCAACTACGAAAGAAAATGACGCAATTACAATGAACATCGTGATGCTTTCGTAATAGTGCAACTGCAACTTATTCTATCTACTAAGGTATAATTGACTGCAGATATACTTTTTCATCGCCTTGCAGTCACACCTTGAAGTGTGACTGGACGGTCATGCACGGCGTCCATGCACTTATTTTCAGATCTGCACACCGTCCTGCCAAGTATTAGGCCAAACCAGTCTGGAGAAAAAGGAGCGTCCAGGCAATTCATTTTGCACACTTTAAGCACTGCTTGCAGTGAAAATGGAGCAAGGAAGATGTGTCTAAATAAAATGTCTTGGTTTCAGGTGGTTACTGGTCTTTTAAATAGTCCAAGCAGACGATCTGAAAACTGTTGAAAGTCTTTACATGTTGACTACTGAATGCATCGACTTCTCATGCACTATAATAATGCGGGGCATCAGTTTGGTTCACATTATAGTGAATCTTAACCTTACTGGAGACGCATCTACTGCACAGTATTCACGTATTTTAAAATCCATTTCAAAACCATTAAGCCTACACTGTGGTTTTGGATGGGTAATGCCTTCAAATGAAACATTCCATAAGATTATTGTGCTGGTGGACCCGTCGAATTATATTTGAATCATGTCCTCACGGCTCTTTAGACCATGACATCATGACCCGTTTCATTATGACCCTTTCATTCATGACCTCATGACCCTGTAAATCATGACCTTGCCCGAATTATGAACTTCTTTTACTGATCAGTTTGTTTTTCGCTTAGCTTGATTATTTTGTCGTCGATGTTGATAATGTAAAATTTTATCAGACCAGTTCATTTTATAGGATAAGTAATACACTCTTTAAAGGTGTCTAATTAGAATTTGCGGCTATAACTAATAATTATCACTGGTAAAACAACATTATTATGATAGAGTTAACGAATGTCATCGTTACAAAATTATGCCATGTATGTTTGTGCATGCTTGTGTGTAGGGAGGACAAAAATAGTCACGCCTAATGAATGATTTCTTCGAGCGAAGCGGGATACCAAATTTATTTATTTATTTATTTATTTCATACAATCCATACCACGTGTTCTCTTTCTCCTTCCGTTCGCTTTGCACTTACGTTTTAAATGACCACAAACTTAATGAACGTAGACATTTTGACATTGTCACCATATGACTACGTTTACTTTTAACTACGTTTACTTTTAACGATTTTTTAGAGAAGTTAATGCCTATAATTTATCTTGGTTTCGTTGAATCCGCTAAAAAAATTCATAAAATGGGTAAAACTGAAAGATCTTAAGGTTAAGTAATAGTTTCATCGTAATCTCGAAATGTCTAAATCGCCACTTGAAAGCCAAGCCCGAAGCATTAGTTTGTTATTCTCTGTTGTTATTATTTAGCCATCTGTGAGGGAGGAAGGCTATTCAAACTGTAGGAACCAACCACAGCAAACGCCCCATGTTGGGCAAGAGTATTCCTATTATAGTCCTGTGGGTATTTTCTATGGCCTAAAATATCATTTCGCATTTCAAAATTGATTTGGCGTCTCTCGCAGCATAGACTAATCAGAGGCGCCTTCAGTCCCGGCGAAAATAATTGTTTGTATGTGCACTTGTTACAGTGCCCGTTCAAGTACTCTACTCAGAGACGCTCCCGACTACAGAGCGGACACTGCAGGGGAGTTTCACGCCGAAGCGATGAGCAATTGTGAGTGAAGGACTTGCCCAAGGCCCCTACGTGGCGAGGTGGATTCGAACCTCGAACCTTCCGGCCTCAAGGCAACGACGCCACCACTACACCACCGCGCCCAACAAATGTCTTGGGAAAGCGTGATGATGCCGAGAAGAGTCCAGACATCCAATCATCGTTGGATTACTATGAACGAGCTTCTGTGATATCCCTCCTCATTCTTCATCCAGACTTGTGGTGGTGATGATGATGATGATGATGATGATGATGATGACGATGACGACGACGACGACGACGACGATGACGACGACGACGACGACGACGGTGACGATGACGATGACGATGATGATGATGATGATGATGATGATGATGATGATGATGATGATGATGATGATGATGATGACGATGACGATGACGATGACGATGGCGATGGCGATGACGACGACGACGACGACGACGACGACGACGAAGACGATGACGATGACGATGACGATGTCGATGACGATGACGATGACGATGACGATGACGATGACGATGACGATGACGATGACGATGACGATGACGATGACGATGACGATGACGATGACGATGACGATGACGATGATGATGATGATGATGATGATGATGATGATGATGATGATGATGATGATGATGATGATGTCATGCAATATATAATATACGGAAAATTGACTCTCAGATAAGTCTAGGCAATGGTAGCGTGTATTCAACTCACCTTTTATTTAGCCCGAACGCCCTTCAATGAATGAAAGTATTTGGTTTTTTTAATATATTATATTAAAAAACTAAATACTTGAGAGGTGACTACACGCTATTTTACACCCGCAGAAGTCATTGTTTACAGCTTCGGTTGATTCAATGGCTTTCATGTTGTGTTGCTCGTTTTAGACACCTTTCAAACAGATGCTAGCTGTATATAAATACTTTCAATTTAATTCCGTTATCACTCGATCGCGATTATTGGGTTAACCCATGATAGTAATTATAATTTGTGATCTCATTATGTATCTGACTTTTCTAAAATAATAGAAGGAACAAATGTCCGTAATTATATATTGCATTGAAGACCCTCCTATGCACATTCATTTCTACTACAATACATTCAGCACAACAACTACTGATAATTATAATGGATGCTGGTATATCACAACCACCACCACCACCACCACCACTGCCACAGCCACTATCTGCTTATTTACACTTTCATTAATTTATTCATTAAAATTATTAGCTTTCTCTTGAAGATAATTTCCTAGACAATCAGTCCAGGGTTGCCAGGTCGTCGCGAAAAGCGCGAATTGGGCGACTTTTGAAAGCGCTCGTGACTGAAAATTTCGTCCTCGCGACCTCGCGCTTTTTGGGCGACTTTTGAATTGCCTCGCGGTCGCCACGGCGACTTTTTTGACGACTTTTTTAGTCATCAGCGATTTCGGTGATCGAAAAATGGGGGGAAAATTGGAAAATTCACGTAAAAATTGCATTTTTGCGAAGCAGACAAACAGCAAGAAATTCTGACGACCTTTTTTTCTTTTTAGTCGTCAGAAATTTTCGCGACCGAAAATAGAAAAGCTCGACGGTCTCGCGATTTTCGCGACTTTTTTTCAAAATCTCGCGACAAAGTTTTGCCGAAATCTGGCAAGCCTGAATCAGTCGTCTCCTAATCTCCTAAGCCGCTTTAATTATTTATTATTATTTTGTTTTTGCCCCGAGGTATTTAGGATCCATCAGAGACTTCATCACTAACTACTGGTTAGAAACTAGTCCATAACGACCCTACTCGTTTTCTTCATAGTCGAAAGTGCCTCGGAATGCGATCGCGTTGAAATGTTGTATTATTATTTTGTTTTATTATCACCATTATTATAGTAGTATTTGCACTTTAACGTCACTGTATGGTAACACATACTATTAGCTGCGTCCTCCTGCTTTATCCAGGCTTGGGACTGGCACTGGCAGTGTGCAACCAGTGGCGGAGTTGCCATTATTATGTTTAGCAGTAGTTATTTAAGCTTAAAGGCTCTTTGTGGTAGAGCAATGATCATCGTATATTTACGATTGATTGATTGATTGATTGATTGTTTGATTGATTGATTGATTGATTGGTTGATTGATAGATTGATTGCCCTCGCATATAAGGATACAGAGGTAATGCATTGAATTAGTGAGAGAAAACGGATAATTAGTCTTTGGTGAGAGAGGAGTGAACATAAAATATCACAATATCATTATATTATGATCTTATGTTGTTGGTTCTATATATTATAGTATACGCGCGTGCGTAGGGATGTTACTGTTGACTCTTTCAGCTTTATATTGGCTACCTGCAGTTTTAGATGATTGAAAAAATCGTTGAAAAACTTTATAGCAAAATTAAGAACCTTACAAGAGGTGTCCTAACAAATTTTCTAGATATTGAAATACATCGGAATGTGTTTAGCAGTAGATATTCAAGTTTGTGTGGTATTGTGGTATAACACGAAACACGGAAATACACAGCAGACTGAAGCAGGGTTGCCAGGTCGTCGCGAAAAGCGCGAATTGGGCGACTTTTGAAACTGCTCGCGAATGAAAATTTCGTCCTCGCGACCTCGCGCTTTTTGGGCGACTTTTGGATTGTCTCGCGGTCGCCACGGCGACATTTTGGAATCTCATAAATAAACCGTTTGTAGATTAAAATTACCGTGACCAGTTGTGTGTGGCGTTGTCTACCTAAAAATAAAGGCATTAATTCTCTAAGGGGCACGGACTAATTTACCGCAAGCACTAAATTGCATGCATGGGCGTAGTTTATCAGGGGCTACGGGGAGCTCAAGCCCCCACAAGAAAGCCAAGATTCAGGTTTATCACAATTGTAATCAAGACAATTTATATATCATCGTCGGAAGCAAGTTACAAGTACTTCCAGGATGCTTTACAAACATAGCCTTATTATATTATTGTCAAAGTTTGGCATAAATGCAAAATGCACGGAAACCAGGGCCGTAGCTAGGGGGTGTTTTGAGTGTTTGAACACCCACCGAAATGGAAAATGCTGAAAAAAGTTATGCATTTACCAGCAATTGATGTAAAATGCAAAAAAACAATGAAAACACCAATCGAATGAAAAAAGACTAAAAATAATTAACTAATTGGTCATATTTTTTAAAATTTTGGTCGATGAGCAAAGAAAAGTCATCAGTTTTTTTGCGAAGGGAATTTGAACACCTTTTTTAAAGATTTTGGACTGATGACTAAAAAAGTCATCAGTTTTTTAACTTGCTCTTAAGTGCTGTAATATGTCGAGCAAATTTCTGTCCAGGATAACGGCCTCTGTTGTCATAGACCCTGGTCAAATCGGATCCATCAATCATTAGAAGGAATATTGAACACCTTTTGTTGAAGATTTCGGACGGATGACCAAGCAAGTCATCTTTTGTTTTAGAAGGAAATTGAACACCTTTTTTAAAGATTTTGGACAGATGGCTAAATAGTCATCAGTTATTTTATAAGGAATAATGAACACCTTTTTGAAGATTTCGGACGGATGACTAAAATAAAATCATATGTTATTTGTTGAAGAAAAATTGAACACCTTTATTAAAGATTTTGGACGAATGACTTAAAAGTCATCATTTTTTTTAGAAGGATGACTTTTTAGTCATTCGTCCGAAATCTTTAAAAAAGGTGTTCGATTTCCAAGTGAGATGATTATTTAATTATACGATATGAGATTTTGAATTTTATAGGTTTAGATAATTGGAATTATGAACACTTCAAAACTAAGGTGGTGGTATTTGCAGTTTAACGTCACTGTGTGGTAACAAAGACCATCAGCGACGCCCTCCTCCTTTATCCAGACTTGAGAGTGGCACTGGCGGTGTTCAAAACAATGAACTTTTAAAGAAATGTCTGGCCCCCCCAAGATCGACCACCAAACTCCGCCCATGATTGCATGTCAACTAAATTTTTACGTCAATGTTTTTATCATGTATCTTCCGACTGGCGCGTTTCTATTCAGCTCCAAGATATTTGCCGCCAATAATTGGCGGAAAATTTCATCTTTCATGCACGAGGTACGCGGGCACCTGGCCAATTTTGGAAAAGTACTATAGATGGTATTTCTCTAGCTCACGTTATTCGAAAGTGGGCGAAATACGTTAAATTATACAACAAGAATTGGGAACGACTCCCAGATTGTGAAGGTAGGTTCGATCACTCCCAATTCACCGCAATACATAGGCGTAATCCTTACGGTACATAAAATTAATGTACGATTCATTTATTGTTTGTAAGCCAATTTAGCCGTCACTAGAAATTGCGGTGAAATTCATTACAGAATGCAAAAATACTTATAAATACGATAATGTGTAACAGATTTCGGGAAAGACTCAATTAAATCATTATTAAATCAGCGCCTCTGAGGAGTTCTCTTGAAGTGGCGCTATATAAATGTACGATTACAATTACAATTACATTAGTGACGTGTTTTTTACAACACAATGACTGTCATGTGATCTCTCCGGCGAAGACAAAGCGTTTTGCAAAGCTCGATAATCTCGCGATTTTCGCGACTTTTTTCGTGATAATCTCGCGATTTCCGCGACTTTTTGTCGAGATCTCGCGACAAAGTTTTTCCGAAATCTGGCAACCCTGGACTGAAGATACAACGAGACATTGTGGACAGGATCCAGATCAGAAGAATGCGGTACTTCGGACATGTCGTCAGAATGCAGAGTGGAAGATATCCAAAGGTGGCACTGCAAGGATATGTGCATGGGAAGAGGAGAAGAGGCAGACCCAGGAAGCGATGGATGGATGTAGCAGAAGAGGACTGCCTGAGGATGGGACTAACCGTGGGAGAGGCGGCACGGAGAGCACAGGACAGGGACGACTGGAGGCTATCCATAAAGGAGTGGCTGATGCGGGCGGAAGCTTCGCCGGGGCCATAAGTAAGTAAGTAAGTGGTGTAACAATGATCATTGTCGACGCACACCTCTTCTATGCAAACTTGGGACTGGCATTGTTGAGCAGATTTTGCAATATTGTAATTATCATTAACAGACCACCAACGATTTAATCAGAATACATCTTATTATACAATCATGTAGCTAATGCGCGGTGACTGGATCACATAAAATTGCACGCGCAGAATATTCATTTTCATTGCAAAGTTCATTCATTCATTCATTCATTCATTCATTCCGAAAACTTATATAGCGCCCCTTCAAGAAGCCTACTCAGAGGCGCTTCCAGTCCAGCCACAGCTAAAAAGAAAGGTCTTGAGCAACTTGTAGAAAGCAGGCAAATTATTCCGAGGTAGTAAGCGTAGTGCAAGCGCGAGCCCATTCCATGTGGACGGGCCAACAACCGAGAAGGCTCGACGCTGTCTGGCAACAGAGCGGGTTCGAGGGACCAGCAGCTCCCCATTGGCCGAAGAGCGTAGGTTATACGTCATCCTATGACAACAAAGGCCGTTGACCAAATGATCGCATGACCCTTAGATCATGGCATCTTTATCGCATGACCATTTGAGCATGACCATTTTAATCTCGACCCTTTAGATCAAGACATCATGACCTCACGAACTTTTTTGTCAGGACCTTATGATTTCATGACCCTTTGAATCATGATTTGACCCGAAATCGATTTCATTTGACGAATAAACTGTTTAGAACAAGATTGTTCGTTTGATTTACCTAATGGTATAAGTTGTGAGATATTTCTGAATGCAGACAATTTATAATGGCCGTAAAACACCGTTTTAATGCGTCGAAGAAGCATTTAATTATTATGTCTTGGCTTGTATTCAACTGTGCTATTGACTGGTCGCTACACGGACTGAACTCCGCCACTGGTTGCACTCTGCCAGTGCCAGTCCCAAGCCTGGATAGAAGAGGAGGGCGTCGCTAATGGTCTTTGTTACCACACAGTGACGATAAACAGCAGCTACGACGACGGACAAGTTTTCTCCATCTATTCGATCCTTTGTTTCTCTAATCATAATAATCGAAAGACATCTCTAACCAGTCTCTGATAGTTGCAATACTGCTCGTCCTCGGTATTCACTGGCCTCTTTTCCCCGGTACTATGCCCTGAATAATCTCTGTTTCCAGACATATCTTCCTCCAATTAATTCAAAGGCATTTTCACGCGGTGTTGCTCGTTTTAGACACCTTTCAAACACAGGCTAGCTATGAATAAATAATTTCAATTTGTCAGATTGCTTCTAATGATCTTCATCGTCGCAAGGTGTCGTTAAACAGCGACTGACTAACAACGGCTAACAATGTCAGAAGAGGATACTGAGGATACGCCTTTGTAGATCATGGCGATCTTAAGCTCCCAAAAGGAAGGCGAATCTAATAATCTCCACTATTGAAATGCACGCTTATTTAGCAATAAGCTAAATATGACCAGCGTCACCCTCCCCCTTTTATGCAGGCTTGTAACTGGCACCATGCAACAATTTCTCAGATTGTTTCTAAGATTGCGACGATTAACACTAATTTAATTATTACTATCATGGATTAACTCACGGATAGAATTACAAATACGTCGAATGAAAATTATTTATAGAACAAATATGTTCTGTATAAAAGGTGTATAAATAACTAACCACTTTATAACCAGTAATAATTGCAACACACGATCTCAAGCAACCACACATGGAGGAACCTCCTTTCGAATCCGCCTCAACGGCCGCGTAGTGACATTGAGCAAGTCCTTCAATCGCAATTGCTCAGGCGCATCGGCGTGAAACTGCGATGGAGTGTCCGCGCTGTAGTCGGGAGCGCCTCTGAGTAGTGAGCTAGAAGGGGCGCAAAGAAAATCGTGATATGCAGCCACAAAACATAATAGACATATTCAAAGCTACATGTATGAGCGGGAGAAAGCTATGTGAGGGAGATAAAAGACAGACAGCATGAAGTCACTTGAAAACAGCGCTGCCACTCTAAAAAATGGAAAAAACAAGTTGGAGGGCCGGAAAACCCTAAGAAAACCCAAGTTCAGCCAATCTTTCGAAAATGTCCTGAATTTTCTGAATTTCCCGTCCGAAAATCTCAGATCTTTCAAAAATGTTCACAAATTTTCGTCCGAAATTTGACCTTTTTTTAGTCATCCGGCACAAATCGTAATAAAATGATTAACAATTTTCTGAAAATGTCAAAAAATTTCCCGAAAATGTCAACAATTTCTCGAAAATGTCCACAATTTTTCGAGTTTTTTCGTCGAAAATAACCCAAGCAAAAAACCCGAGTTATTCCGGAAAAAACCCCATTTCCCAAGTTCGGATCGAAAAACTCAAGATCATGTGAAAAAACCAAGGAGTGGCAACGCTGCTTGAAAAGCATTAGAATGATTAGATTGATCATAACACACCGGTTTAGTGTGTCAGCATGACGAATTTTAGGGTTATGCGACCGTACTAATAACAAGCCATAAAATAGAAACTTTATTTATAGCAAAAGGAACTATCCATTAAACAGGTTTCTAAGGAAAACAAACCACTTTAGAATTAGTAACTGCCGCACACGACCCCAAGTGGCCACACTTGACCCTCCTGTCCTCAGATGTTATTAGCCAAAATCTCTGCTGCAATAATCACTGTTTCGATCGGGTTGGTAGATCCGAGGACCCAGGGAGCGGATGAATGTGATTGAGCAATACATTTCCCGTCCTTAGTCATTACTTCTCGCAGCCGAAATGGCGGCTTGTTGACGGCGTCGAAATTGAGTGGCCCGTCTGGGAGTTGGGAATCATGGCCTGTGCATAATTAGACAGAAAATCGGGTGTCCAATCTGCGATGGGTAGTCGGTAAATTTATTAAATGAATGTTTATTGAAATCCGATGCTAAAGTCGATGAGACAATTTGCCGAAAATTCGATTTTAGCCCAACGTCGATTTGAAACTTTGAGGAAACAATGGAATTATCTCGTGATTATGCTAATTTCAGAAACAATGAGACAAATTTTATTTTTCATGACCCAATAAAAATCTAATCTGGATTAAAATAACCAAGGTTTTACCAATCAACTGCGAGCTAGAATCATTAAATGAATCCTTGTTGATGTCTAAATCGCTCTATTCATTCACTCAATCATCTACTCAATCATTCTTTCATTCACTCACTCACTCACTTACTTACTCACTCAATCATTTATTCATTCATTCATTTATTCTTTCACTCATTCATTTATTCATTCATTCATTCATTCATTTATTTATTTATTCATTCACTCATTCATTTATTCATTTATTCATTCATTCATTTATTTATTCATTCACACATTCATTTATTCATTTATTCATTCATTCATTTATTCATTCACTCATTCATTTATTCATTTATTCATTCATTCATTTATTTATTCATTCACTCATTCATTTATTCATTTATTTATTCATTTATTCATTTATTTATTCATTCATTCATTTATTCATTCACACATTCATTTATTCATTTATTCATTCATTCATTTATTCATTCACACATTCATTTATTCATTTATTCATTCATTTATTCATTCACTCATTCATTTATTCATTTATTTATTCATTCATTCATTTATTCATTCACTCATTCATTTATTCATTTATTCATTCATTCATTTATTCATTCACTCATTCATTTATTCATTTACTCATTCATTTATTTATTCATTCACTCAATGATTATCAGATAATCAATATCGCCTCCTCGTGGAGATAATAAACTCGCGCGCGTCCATATAGAACTGTCTTCGGGGTGTCCTGACAAAGAAAATAGATATGCTACGCTAAACATTCACAACATTGCGGCTAACTATTAGAAATCTAGCGAAGTACAGTGATTTCGTTTTGAGCAATTTTAACCATCGTGAGCATTTCTAATATCAACGTCAATATGTACACTATTTCACAAACCAGTTTAATTTTTATATCTTCATGTATACAATTTTTAGCTACTTATATATCTCATTTGACATACACCCATCCATTCATATTTAAATTCCTTTAAAGTGCCTAAAAACAGTTCCAAGGGTTAAAATACTGTATAAAATATACCGCCGATTGGAACAGTGCACTCATTACACACCCTTATAACGAATATCTTCAAAAATTTAAATAAGTCGCGTTATACACCTCTAAAACAGTGGCAATGTGTGCCATAAACTATATTTTTAAGATGCGATGTTTTAACTACCCCAATCTGAACATGTAAAAATTTTGAACTGTCGCCTATATTGGTACGGCGACGGTCAATCAAAAATGAAAAAATAAAATTATAATTAAAAAAAATTTAAAGGAAAAAATGACGATGCTAATGATGATGATAATACTGCAACTATTACTGATAATAACATTAATAACCCCAGGGCTCCTTCGCACCGACGGTAATAGACCAGATGGGGCGACGCTCATACCGTGTGCAGCCAGAAAATACATGACCTGGGTGGCCACCAGCATACATACACAGATAAGACAGCGATAGGTCATCGGCTGTTTGCCACCACGGGCGACCCTCAGGAGACCAAATATCTGTTTCAGCGCCTGTCCATCTGTACGCAGCGCAACAACGCAATAGCGTTTAGAGGGACCTTTATGCATGACACCGGGGACGAGGTCCTAGATTCATTATTTGATTTTACTATTTTTTTTTACTTTGCGCTGTTTTGATTTGTTGATCTCTCTGAATAAACAAGTTTTGATTTGATTTGATTTACTATTATTCGGAATAGATGCTAGAATAGGAACTTGGAGCTACGGCTCAGTCCAGAAGCTTCGCATATCTTGGCCCTCCTTGTTGGAACCGCCTTCCTCACAAGCTACGTTCTGAGCCTCTTGGCCTTTTTCTTTCCCTGTTTCGTAAACGCCTGAAGACTATACTATTTGTTAGCTGGAGCACTAGCTTGGGTCTGGAGCGCCACGGAATCTGTGAGCGGCGCTATATAAAAGTTTCAATTACAATTACAATTGTCTGTTTTGCAATAAATGAAGCTGATTATAATATTAATAATAATAATAATGATTATTAGTGATAATGATAATAATAACAATAACAATACCAACAAAATTGATAATAGTACCCCCACCACATAATAATATATCAAAGCTTCTTCAAACCTAACGTGAGCGAGAGGGTAGGAGGGGTCAAGTGTCACCACATGCCGTGTCAACATCTCCACAGAATTATCTACGTCGTCGTCGTCGTCGTCGGAGGTTCGAGAGTAGTGAACAACGTCCGGTGTACGTCACTTCCGGTTTCTTCAACGACAATCGTAAAGAACTTGAAGAGGAAGATCCGACGCCTTCACAACGTTCGCAAGATGACAGCACAGTGTGGAAGGAATGTTGTCGCTGTCAACATCGTCGTCTTACGTCATGCGAGACTCTGCTGCTGCGGCCCACAACTGTTGCAGTATATGGAAATCATAATGTGGCCAATATACAAACACGTATACACACACGCGCACACACACAAACACACACGCACACACACACACGCACACGCACACCTACGCACATGCACACGCACACACCTTTGGTCAGATTTAATTAATACCTTGTAATAGTTGAAACTTAGATTATGTTATTATTATTATGATTGTCAAGTGATAATTATGCGCATACCTCTTGATATTAAGGTACTCTGTTTTGAGAATTTTTCATATCTATGTAATTGACTTTTGCATTCTCTGTATCCTCGGTTTTAAATACTCGATATTTATGCATTTGATCCGCTAAATATCGTTTTCTTACATGTTTCATTTTAAAAGTGACTGATGTCTACATGTACATGATTTTTGAATATTTGATATACACAATATTACACATATGAGATAGCTTAACAGCTAGAATACTTTAATGCTGTACATCAGTGCTGTCCAACCTTTTTGATACCACGGGCCGCAAAAGCAAGATTCTTGAAGCCGTGGGCCGCAACAGAAAACTCAAAAGCAGGGGCTAAACTTTACTGATAATCCTATATAATATTATATTAACATTGAAACGAATATTTAAATTTAATATAGAATTATTATAATCTATCTATGATACTAATCTACCACTCTAATTAGGCCTACATATGAAATTTATTTGCCGATGGTTCAAGATAACTAATCAGAGATGCTTTCGACCCAAGCGTGGCCAAGGATGAAAGTCTTGATGTTTATTGAAGAGTTTGACAAGTCCCATAGGAATAGCAAAAATGAATGATAGCATATGGACTAAACAAATCACGATTGTCGTGCTTCACTTCCTGCAGTGCGTTTGCAGGCGGTTCAATAAAGTATACTTACTTACTTACTTACTTACTTACAATGGCCTAGTTGAGCACCAAAGTGTGCAAGAAGTCATTTATCCCTGACTTGCACTCGGTTTCGTTGCCCACACACAGTTTGGCCAACTCGGTTCTTCATTACGTCGAGCAGTCAATGTTTTTTGCTAAGATCCACTTTATGACTGGGCGATTTTCCATCCTCCTGCTCTAGCTTCATAAAAATTCGCCGAAGCCCGAGTCTCGGTCTGAAGAGCGAGCAGTCGTCGTTTGACCAGAATGAGCAAAGACATCGCCATTCGTCCTCGTCGGCCCTATCTATGAGGTCTTATCGTTTTTTCTTATAATCCTTAGTACTAGAACTCGGCTATCTTTTCAAAGAGTGGTCACAGTCACTAGTCTTGCAGACGTGCTGTAACTCTATGTAGCCTACACATCTCAGGGACTGACTAGAAGTGAAGAGTTTGGGAGGGTTTGCGAGATCCGTTTACTTTAATACAGTAATAAGAGTTGTCAAAATCGGAAGTGGACTGTCAAACTCAAGATAGACTACGGGAACCTAACCCCAGGTCCGCAGGAAAAGAAAGAAGAGATTTAGTTTTCGGATTGGCCTTCCAGGTAGCATTCCAAATCGGTAACTGTCACAATATCAATAACAAAAATAAACGCTCAGGTTCATCAGTGACTTTATCCTTTACTTCGCTTTACACAAAGTGCCAAAATTTAGTGAGCCCGTGCGGGCCACTTGAAATGACCTCGCGGGCCGCATGCGGCCCGCGGGCCGCACGTTGGACAGCACTGCTGTACATAATCGCAATCTCCTTATTACCGAAGCACAACTGGAAATCCAAGCGCAGGGCACCAGCTTATTCAGGAGCGTAAAGCTTAGTTACAAATAATACTTATCACCTGAAAAAAATATCCAATGCCCATTACTTTGGTACATGGGGTTCATTTATGGCAGGGGTGTCAAACCTTTTTTAGTGGCGGGCCAGTGCGAAATCTTAGAACAAGTGGCGGGCCAATGTGAACATCTTCCAACAAGTGGCGGGCAATGCAGGGTGTCGAAGCTCCTGAACAAAATTGGGTAGTGATCTGATCCAAATATCGTGAACAGATCTTGAATCAATGTCCACTTTTCGCTTCTTATTAAATTTTTACAACATTTAGATATTATAAGACTTATATAAGTGTTTCGAAACTTTCATCATTTTTTTAACAGACAACCAATCAAAAACCATAGACACACAGACTACATAGAGCTGTGCGTCTGAGCAAAAGTGACGTCAGTAAGAAAAAAATCGCCATATATTTGGCGCTGACTGTAAAATAAAAAAATTGAACTTTTATCCTCTAATTTTGTAATCTTTAGAGAAGGCTCCGCGGGCCAGAAAAAAATCGTCGGCGGGCCAGAAATGGCCCGCGGGCCAGCTCTTTGACACCCCTGATTTATGGCAATGGATAAACATAAACACAATACACATTATAATACAACAATGGATATGGGCGCTACTAAAATCTTCCCCAACTTCAGTAGTCTCTGGTTGGATCAGACATAGAGCACCTTCGTCCGTTGTCCAACCGATTCTCTGAGGACGCGTCAAGAAGACTCTCGACGTCCGGACAAGGACCACTCATCACGTGATGATCACGTGAACATGACGTAGGCTGATAGTGAGTTCAGAGTCGATTAACGACTTTGACGCGCGAAATGTGACAACAACTAAAGCTTTGGATGATAACATTAAACACCTTCTATAAGCTTATAATTATTCTATGCTATATAAGCAGACTTGTGCCTGTGGGAGGGAGTAAGATGCGAATTTGACTAGCGACTATACTTCTATCAAACATAATTAATAACGAATATAATATTGGAGACTATAATATTTTTAGCGGCTATTTAATCAGCGACTATACATAATTTGCGACTATTTGTTGGCCACTATAAAATTATCTTAGCGACTATATTTTAGCGACTGTACCTTTGCAACTATATTTAAACGACTGTATGTAAGCTACTATGCGTTAGCGATTGCATATTAGCGACTATTTATTGACGACTATATTAGCGACTATTTATTGACGACTATATTAGCGACTAAATGCAACTTGATTTATCAACGATACAGAATAAGGAACTTACATAGCGACTATATTTATAAACGACTGGATATAATCGACTATAATAGCAACTATGTTATCCGCGACTATATATTAGCGACTATTTTAAAGAGAACATGTTAGCCGCAATGTATTGGCGATCATAATTTTATTAGCCACTATGTTGTTTTTTTAAATCTGTTTCACGTGATTACTGACATTAAGAAAATTGTCCACCATTTCTGGGTCTCCTCTTGCTTGTCAAATTATGCTAAATCATTATTTTTGTTAACATATTTGTTCATGTTTTAGGGTTCCGGAATTTGAAAAAATATATTAATTTATTTAGCGTTTGCAGTTCACGCTAAGCCAGCGCACAGCATCATCATCATCAGCAGCAGCAATATATGCAGAGCGGACAGTCCGCTGGGGAAAACAGACATTAACGATGCGATGAGACATAGTCTTCACCTCTCCGCAGCCGCAGAGAGGGTTCGAAGCATTCTTCCACCGAACTTGAATTGCAGCGCAAAATAAATAGATAAATAATATTAAATTTTTGAATTGAACGCATGTGAGGCGGTTAGTATTCAACACCTATTTGCATAACGATTAATTTTCCGCAACCGTGCTTATGGCACTTGATATATTGTCATTCTTCTTTTGCTTGTATAGCGTCATTTGACATCTAAATAAAGGGGCGTAATTGGTGGTACATATACTTGCAGTTTAAGTTCCTTAATTCATACATCCCAGAGTTTATAATATATAGGGTTTCTTCAAGAGAGCTACACAGAAACGCTCTTGTCTCTAGCACGGCAAAAATCACACGTGTGAGTTTAGTAACAAAAAATGCATCAGTATTATAATGGGCACTGAATCAATAATTGTGATGCAAAACACTGAAGACTTTACTATGTAAAAACTGAAAAGCTTAGCTTTCTTATGAGTCCTGGAAATATTTAATGTAGGTGTCCAATGGGTCTCTTGTGGTGGTGGTTTTTCAGTTTAACGTCACTGTGTGATAACAAAGACCATTAGCGACGCCCTCCTCCGTTAACTATTCTTGGGACTGGCACTGGCAGAGTGCAACCACTGGTGGAGTTGGGTTTAAATGGATGGATCCGATTTGACCAGGGTCTATGGCAACAGAGGCCGTTACCCTGGATAGAAATTTGCTCGGCATATTACAGCACTTGAAATCGTTTTTTTTTAATCTAGTGTAGTTGCTTAGTGAAATGGTTGCTTTGTCAATTTTTAGAATTATGTAAACCTTAAAAGAGGTGCGCAACTGAAAGTCCTAAATTAATGTGCGTCAAATTGGCGGCAAGGCTCATAATAGACAAGGCTTGGAATTCTGCAAACGCCCTAGTCAGTAGAACATCATATAACTAACAGGCGTTTCCAGACTAATTCGACCCCGCTGAAAACGAAAATCGTGGTTAGTGAGCTTGGTGTTAAGCTGTTACGTGAAAAAACAAGATGGCGGACAAAATGGCGGCCTATTACTTCAAACGGCTACATGTGGGCCGTTGTTCCATTGCATTCCTTGAATCCAATTGTCTTAATTTAAGTCTAAAATCGTGTTCCTATAACACACAATACTTCACTTATAGCCAATCCGTCGCTTTGTCTCCTCCTCTGTCTTTACTTCGTCTGTTCACGAGTTGACTATTGTAATTCGCTATAGGTTGGCCTTCCAAAAGTTCGTCTCTCCCCTCTTCAGTCTGTCCTAAACTCTGCGGCCAGACTAATAGCCCGGCTTCCTCGCTATTCACACATCTCTGCTTTTATGTTTGACCATCTTCATTGGCTTCCCCTTATTGCTCGGATACAACTCAAGGTTCTGACATTAATCTCGCGGTCATGTACCTCTGTGACCTCATCCATCTGCCGACCTCGACCACTTCTCTTCGCCCGCTACGCTCCTTTGATCGGCATGATCTCTTCGTCCCGCGAGCTAGGACTGCCTTAGCTAAAAACCGTGCCTTTGCTCTCATCGGCCAGGCATTGTGGAACCAGCTTCCTCCTTCAACGCGTTCCTCCATATTAACTGGTGGGCCTAATGACTCTTTTCGGTTTCTCAAGACTACTTTTTCTCTCTTGGTCTAACGTGCTGGGAGCGCCTCTGATTGGCGTGCACTGTGAGAGGTGCTTTATAAATTTATAAATACAATGCCATACAATACAATTTGGGGCGCGGTGGTGTTACAGTAGTGGTGGCGTCGTTGTCTTGAGGCCGAAAAGTTCGAGGTTCGATTCCACCTCAAGGCGTCGCGTAGGGACCTTGGACAAGTCCTTCACTCGCAATTGCTCAGAGCTTCGGCGTGAAACTCCGATGCAGTGTCCGCTGTGCAGTCGGGAGCGCCTCTGAGAGTATAGAGAGCTTGTAGGGGCGCTATTACAAGTGCACATACATTTGAAGCTTGGTTTGCTTCTGACTACTGCAGTGTCATTTTTAGACTCCAAGTCTTATCTGGTACGTGGGCGATAGAGTCCATTTTTGGAGTGAGAATGGATCTGCTGCTATACAATGTATTTTGCTTTACGATAATAATATCTTTAAGAACGGACAACTGTTACAGTTCACGGGCTAAATTCAGTGCTATTCAGACTATTCTTCATCAACTTGTCGCGCCAAATGATACTAAAAAGGGGTGTGCAAGCAGCATGGCCTTAATTCAATAAAAGTATAATTTATTTCTGGACTATGGAAGCAATATATATTCAACATGTGATATCTAAGAAGAGGTGTGCAAGCAGCAGCTCTTTTGACTTTAACTCAAATTTTTTTAATTTTTTTTCTGGAAACAACATAATGCGACCAAAGCAGTGATCATAATTTTTTGGTTATTTGTGGTTGTCAACGGAAGACTCAGTTAGCTGATAATAAGGACAAGTAATTATAATGTGAAATAACAAAGCATAAAAACGCGTGACGACAAATTCAATCAATCAATCAATCAATCAATCGTAATTTATATAGCGCCCATTTCGAGGTACCTACTCAAAGGCGCACCCGACCGAGATCAAGCGAGAAAAAAACAGTCTTCAACTGTTTGTGAAATTGAGAACAGCTTGGGAGGTGTCGCATATATAGTCAATTCATATAACAATCAATACTAGGATCACACGCAATACTCAGGTTTTTTTCTAGGCGTTAAATGACTCGACTTTACTAGCCCTTAGATAATAAACGAAACGAGTAAAATATAAGCATTCAAATAACTTGTAGTTTCTTTCTTAAATATATGAATATCGTACAAATGACCGATTCCCGGTCTAAACAATTGCTAGTACGAATCTTACTGTTTTTTAGGACAAAATAAAACATTGAGAAAGGTATGCAACATAAAGTTATTTCATAGAATGATAGAATAAATGTGGTAAAATAATTATACATAAGTTGTGCATTAAATGGTAAATTGACTGAAATTTTACTGTTCAGCGACAATGTGTCGCGACATAGATTTTTATCGTCGCCCTTCTCTCTACTTCACGCTTAAAAGTAATAATAATATCCTAACACCCCCACCACATAATAATATATCAAAGCTTCTTCAAACCTAACGTGAGCGAGAGGGTAGGAGGGGTCAAGTGTCATCACATGCCGTGTCAACATCTCCACAGAATTATCTACGTCGTCGTCGTCGTCGTCGGAGGTTCGAGAGTAGTGAACAACGTCCGGTGTACGTCACTTCCGGTTTCTTCAACGACAATCGTAAAGAACTTGAAGAGTAAAGATCCGACGCCTTCAACGCGACCGCAAGATGACAGCACAGTGTCGAAGGAATGTTGTCGCTGTCAACATCGTCATCTTACGTCATGCAAGGCTCTGCTGCTGCAGCCCACAACTGTTGCTGTATATGGAAATCATAATGTGGCCAATATGCACACACGCGCGCACACACACACACACACACACACACACACACACACACACACACACACACACACACACACAAACCTTGTGCCCAAGTTCATTTGGTACCTTATAATAGTAAGTTGAAACTTAGATTATGTTATTATTTTATGATTTTCAAGTGATAAGTGGCGAGTACCTCTTGATATTTATGTATTATGTTTTGAATACTTTTCGTATCTATGTAGGTCTAATTGATTTTTATATACTCCATATGTTGCAGCATGTGAAAATCATAACGTGGCCAATATGCACACACGCACGCACACACACACACGCACGCACACACACGCACGCACGCACGCGCGCACACGCACACGCACACAGACACGCACACACGCACACACACGCATACACACACACAAACACAACACACACACAAACACACACACGAACATACACACACACGCACGCATACGTACACCCACACCCACATGCACACACACACATATATGCACACACACATATGCACACACACATATACACAAACACACACGCACACGCACACACCTTTGGTCAGGTTTTATCAATACCTTATAATAGTTGAAATTTAGATTATGTTATCATCTTGTTTAGAGTATCGTACTTCCCGATTTATCTTATAAGAGTTGAAACTTAGATTATGTTGTTATTATTATATGATTGTCAGGCGATTTGGCGAGTACCTCTTGATATTCATGCACTCTGTTTTGAGTATTTTTCACATCTATGTCATTGATTTTTGCATACTCGTTATCCACGTTTTTAATTTACAAATACTTGATATTTAAGCATCTGATCCGTTAAATATCATTTGCTTACATACCTCATTTTAAAATTACCTGATGTCTAAATGATATTTTTTAATACAGAGACATTGGCGTCACCATGTAATATAGCCAAAGCGCGGTGTTTAATCTAGTCACCTGGGGTGGGGTGAATTCGGGTTTCTGGGGAGGTCGGGAATAATTAGATTATGGCCGCACTTTTTTGTTGACGGCTGAGCCACCGACGAGAACTTAATCTTGAAAGGGGGCTATGTGAATTCTAATTGGCTGATTGGTAATTAAAATTACGCCGGAAAAATCGCGCGTCGTATACACACACGCTTCCATTCAACACACCTTTGTTTCACTTCTCAATCTTTCTTTAAAGTGTAAATCAGTTTGCGAACACTGGTTGCACTCTGCCAGTGCTAGTCCCAAACCTAGATAAAGGAGGAGGGCGTCGCTTATGGTCTTTGTTACCACACAGTGACTTTAAACTGCAACTGCTGCTGCTGAAAATTTCGAAATGAAGGTTCTGTGTCTATGATCGATGTATTAACAATGTTCAATTCCACCTACTTATACCGCAAGTTTAAGACGCTTAAAAGGTGTCGAAAAAAGACAGTTTTCGCAGCGAGGTTGTTTAGCGTCACGTACCCTAGTCAACGTTTGGGATGTCCGGGAAGAATAATTGTACTAAAATTTTTGCAGTGCGCTGTTATCAACTTAGGCGGAAAAAAATCTTCCCTCAACTTCAATAGTCTCTGGTTGGATCGGACATGTGCACCTTCGTGTGGCCCTGCCGTTGTCCGACCGATCCTCTGAGGATGCATCAAGAAGACTCTAGACGTCCGGACAAGGACCACTCGTTACGTGATGATCACGTGAACATGACGTAGGCTGATAGTGAGTTCAGAGACGATTAACGACTTTGACGCGCGAAATGCCAACAACTAGAGCTTTCGATGATAACATTAAACACCTTCGAAAAGCTACGATATTATGCTATATAAATTGACTGTTGCATTCGGACGGGAGCTACAGGTCACCTTTCTGTATTATAGCCACTATTATAATACTATTATCACACAAAATAATAATTAATAACGAATATATTGGAGACTATGATATTTTTAGCAGCTATTTAATCAGCGACTATTATATTATAAGCGACTATTTATTAGTCACTATAAAACTATCTTAACGACTATTATATTTTAGTGACTGTATCTTAGCAACTATATACCAGAACGATATGTCCATCTTCCGTTGTTAGTCCTCAAGCTCCTTTCCTCTAGTTTCACCTTCAGATCCTCGCGTTGTTTACTGATGAACATTGTCATCGTTTTTTTTACATTTATTCGTAATCCATATCTACTACTGCTACCATATACGTTTCTGTAGTTGGTGAGGAGATTCTGCAACCAGATCGACATCGTCAGCAAATCTTAGATTGTTAATGTAATCAGTCAATCAGTCAATCAATCAATCGTAATTTATATAGCGCCCCTTCAATATAGCTACTCGGAGGTGCTCCCTGCCGAGATCAAGCGGACAAAAATAGTATTCAGCAGTTTGTGAAATTGAGAAGAGCCTGGGAGGTGTCGCATAGTCAAGGGAAGTCCATTTCAGGTTGTTGGACCAACCACAGAGAATGAACGCCTCTGCATTGTTGCAGAGCGAGTGAATGAACCATTAGGTCACCATGGGCAGCAGAGCGCAGTGCGCAGTGGCCTATGCAAGTGGAAAGAGGAAGGCAAAGCTCACACAGATAGGAGGGTGCCCAGCCTGATACGCATCGCCACACAAAAGATGCAATTCTAAATGAGATGCGCTGTGGGAAAGGAAGCCAGTGCAAGACCTCACGCATATATTGGGATACACGGTCGTACCTGGTGACCCCCCCCAATAAGTCGTGCGGCAGCACGGTGGACCCTCTCCAACCTCTCAATCCGAACCCACGGTAGACCAGCAAAGATGGAGGCCCAGTGGTCGAGGCGGCTCAGCACAAATGCATGGACAAGAGAAGCTGCAGCTTTAGAAGTCAGAAAGCGAGCAATGACCCTGAGCTGTCGCAGTTGGTAGTAGCAGCTGCGGCATACCTGATCTGTATGAGATGCAAGGGTGAGTTCAGAGTCCAGGAGCACTCCAAGGTCACGCACCACCAAAGAAAAAGTCATCGATGGGAATTGAGAAGAGAGAACGCTCAGGTCGAGCTTAGCCAGCTGTTGCTAGTGCCCAACCAAATGAATTGGGTTTTTTGGGCGTTGAGGCGGAGTCGGTTTGATGACATCCAATCTGTCATTGCTTGTTGCATGATGCGGGCGGCCTCAATGGTTACGAGCGGAGGGCAGTGCAGATATGCCTGTGTGTCATCTGCATACAGCTGGTGTAGCACGCCGTAAGATGCTAAGAGGTTGCCGATGTCAGAAGTATAGAGCAAGTAAAGCAAGGGAGCCAGGACAGAGCCTTGTGGATGACCAAAAGGAGCCGGGGCCCAGGGTGACCTACTTTCTCCCAAAATAACACAACTTGACCGCCCTGCTAAAAAAGATGTGATCCACTCAAGTTGATGGCCAGAGTGTCCAAAAGAGATATAATGTAACTGTCCATGTATTGCCAGTCCGGCCTCAGTGTTCTTTACGCAGCTCATTGCTGCTTCCAGCAGTAAATTGAACAGGTCTGGTGACAGTTCGCAGTCTTACACCTACTTATAGCCATTTGAGCATGATATGCTTCTTAAGAAGAGTCGGTAAGAGTCGGATGGGATGTAGTTGGGTGGTTTTTGACTACAATAGGCACAAGACAGGGTGATCCAATTTCACCAAACACATTTATTTCATACTTGGAAAGAGTAATGGAGAATACTCAGGAGAATTCACCTGGAGTCTCTGTACAAGGAGAGCAAATTAATAACTTGCGATTTGCAGATGACATTGACTTACTGGAGTATAGTTGTGAAAGGTTACAAGAAAGTGTAGGTGGGCTAAATAAGGATGCACAAAGAGCTGGGTTAAGGATAAATGTGGACAAAACAAAAACAATGGTGTTTGGGAGAGAAACAATAGACAAAGAAATCAAAGTGCAAGATCATACGATTGAAAATGTAACACAGTTTGCGTACCTGGGCAGCCTGTTTACGTGGAATAACGACTGCACAAAAGAAATAAAGACAAGAATAGCAAAAGCAAAAGGAGCCATGGCAGGACTGAACACCATCTGGAGCAGCAAGCAAATAAGTTACAGGACTAAATTGAACGTCTTAATGACATGTGTGTTCAGCACAGCACTATACGCATGTGAGGCATGGACTGTCAAGAAGACGGATCGAGATAAGATATTGGCCTTCGAAATGTATTGTTATAGAAGAATATTACATCTGAATTGGACATTGGACAATGAAGGTTACAAACAAGGAGATTCGTAACAGGTTAAATATAAAAGAAGACCTTATGCAGAAAGTAATGAGGAGGAAACTCAGCCTATTCGGACACATAATTATGTAGAATGGAGGATGACAGAAAGATAAAAAGTGTGATGCTGGGAAGTATGGATGGTAATGGAAGAAGAGGACGACCAAACAGAGAGTGGATAGACGACATCAAAGAGTGGTGTAATCAAAACATTTACAGCTTAAGCAGATCTGCTCAGGACCGCGGACTTTGGAGGAGAACGATAAAGTGTGCATTGGACACCTACGGGTTGTTAACCCATGGATAATGATGATGATGATGATGATGATGATGATGATGATGATGATGATGATGATGATGATGATGATGATGATGATGATGATGATGATGATGATGATGATGATGATGATGATGATGATGATGATGATGATGATGATGATGATGATGATGATGATGATGATGATGATGATGATGATGATGATGATGATGATGATGATGATGATGATGATGATGATGATGATGATGATGATGATGATGATGATGATGATGATGATGATGATGATGATGATGATGATGATGATGATGATGATGATGATGATGATGATGATGATGATGATGATGATGATGATGATGATGATGATGATGATGATGATGATGATGATGATGATGATGATGATGATGATGATGATGATGATGATGATGATGATGATGATGATGATGATGATGATGATGATGATGATGATGATGATGATGATGATGATGATGATGATGATGATGATGATGATGATGATGATGATGATGATGATGATGATGATGATGATGATGATGATGATGATGATGATGATGATGATGATGATGATGATGATGATGATGATGATGATGATGATGATGATGATGATGATGATGATGATGATGATGATGATGATGATGATGATGATGATGATGATGATGATGATGATGATGATGATGATGATGATGATGATGATGATGATGATGATGATGATGATGATGATGATGATGATGATGATGATGATGATGATGATGATGATGATGATGATGATGATGATGATGATGATGATGATGATGATGATGATGATGATGATGATGATGATGATGATGATGATGATGATGATGATGATGATGATGATGATGATGATGATGATGATGATGATGATGATGATGATGATGATGATGATGATGATGATGATGATGATGATGATGATGATGATGATGATGATGATGATGATGATGATGATGATGATGATGATGATGATGATGATGATGATGATGATGATGACAGTGTCTTTTCAGATTCCGAACCTGGTCTAGTACGTTGGCGACCGAGCTCAATTTTGGAGTGAGACGAGATGCTGCTGAACCAAATTCACTGCTATTCTTCATTTACTTGTAGCGCCATATAATACCCAAAAAGAGGTGTGCATTTCTCTTGACTTTAACTCAATAAAAAATTTAATTTATTTCGAACACAATGCGACTATGGCAGTAATTATTATATATTTGACACCTAACAAGAGGTGTGCAAGTTGCTGCTCCTTTGACTTTAACTCAATAAAAACATAATTTATTCTGGAACCAACATAATGCGGCTACAGCAGTGATCACAACATTTTTGGTGTTATTCGTGGTTGTCAACGGGAAAATCAGATAGCTGATAATAAGGTCAAAATTAATAATTATAAAGTGAAATAATAATGCATAAAATAGCATGACGACCAATTCATACAACAATCAATACTAGGATCGCACATAAAACTCATGGATTTCTTTTATTTCTAGGCGTTTAATGACTCAACTTTACTAGCCCTTAGATAATAAAACCACACGAGTAAATAATATTGTAAGTATTCAAATAATTTGTAGTTTCTTTCTTAAATATATGAATATCATGCAATTGACGATTATGCATTCTTATGCCGGTCTGAACAATTGCTATTACGTATCTTATTGTTTTTTAGGACAAAATAAAACATTGAAAAAGGTATGCAACATAAAGTTCTTTTATAGAATAAATGTGGTAAAATATACATAAGTTGTGCATGGGATGGTAAATTGACTGGAATTTAACTGTTCAGCAACAATGGATTATTATCGTCGACCTCCTCTCTACTCCAAACTTGAGACTGGCGTCAACCAAGGTTTGAAAACGGTGGAGATATAGAATGACAGTAGCTTAACGACGCTATGATAACAAAGATCACAAGCGTCGCCCTCTCCCTTAATCCAAACCTGGAACTGGCACTTCCGGAGTGCAAACAGTTGTCCAGTTTGTACACAGACTTTCGATCTAAAAAAGGAAATGCAGAGGATAGAAGAGCGTGCTTAATTCACACGCTTCAGTGATAGTTGTAAAGGCTGATTCGGTGCCAGGTTCAAATTCATATATATAATATATATATAATATAATATTATATATATATATATATATATATATATATATATATATATATAAATGGAGAAAGCAACAGCTGTTTTTGACGACAGAGGATGATGAGACTAACTTGTAGGCAGATTGGTCACTTCGATACGAACTCATTCACAGTCGCAACATCAACATGCACACTTTGTCTCTGTCTGTCTGTCCCTGTCTGTCTGATTGTCTCTCCCCCTCTCTTCCTTCATATTCCGTCTGTCCAACTACAAGCTTTAGGGATTAGCGTGCTAGAAAAGCATGCCCGATATTATTATTATCTCGCAGCGTTTATACATACGATTCATTGAATTTAAATTTAACACACCCTTGTTTTTTTAACCACTTTTTTTACAAAATGTAACAAGAGACCACGTCACTAGTTGGACCGTTAGTTTAGCACTAAGTTAATGTTTTTGTTCAACGAAACCTATTTATATTTCAAGTTCTAGACGCTTAGAAAGGTGTCAAATCAAGGCAGATAGTTCGCAGCGAGTATGATCAGCATCACCCAAGGGCTCTCTATTATACACAGGACCGGTTGTCTCATCTTTAAACGCCGTATACAATCTTTTGGAGGATAATCAAAGTTCCGGAAAATTAAAAAAATAAAAGCATTAAATTAATTGAATCTGTGAAGGCAGGCTGACGAAAAATTATGTTTGAACAATTAAAAAATGCTTTTGTATTTTCAAAACACAATCTTTAGATTTAGACACGGATTTTTAAGTGGGGCGACATCTATGGCTGATGGTGAAATGGATGACCACAAAAAGTTCACAAGGAACCATCCATGTAATACAGAGACATTGGCATCACCATATATAGCCAAAGCGCAGTGTTTAAACGAGTCACCTGGGGGCGGGAAGAATTCGGGTTTCTGGGGAAAAATTAGATTATGGCCGCACTTTTTTGTTGACGGCTGAGCCACCCACGGCAACCTAACCTTGAAAGGGGGCTATGTGAATTCTAATTGGCTGAATGGTAATTTATGGATTTAGTTTACTGCTTAGGGTTGCGAAGACAGTCAAACCACGTCAGATTCAAGATTAGTTTCTCCCACCAAATATTTATAATGAGTCTATTACACTTAAAAAAGGTGTCGTTGGCGACTCGCAATTTTAGAGCGACGTTTCCTCGTATTGACCTCCTCAAGTACCAGGTAACCATGCCGGGGACTGGCACCGCCCGAGTTTAAAGAAACAGATGCAGATTGTATTGTTATGTTTCTATACAGCGATCATAATATGAAGAAATGGAAACGAAAGAGAGAGTGTGTCGTGGGTATAATAGTTAATAGAACGACTTAATCGCAATAATGAGTTTTAGTGTAGAAAGACAATCGAAGGGCGCTGCCTGATTCGCGAGCGCTGTATCAACACTGAGGGCTTGTTACATGGGAGAAAATCAGTTTCAGTATAATTGGAAAGATGAATTAAATGGAAGTAGAATAGGGAATGATGTTCCCTCGAAAGTTTATTACGTCTGAATAATCAAACTTTATTTCGTAATTCTCTCGAAACTGTTTTCTGTCACCATGACTGGAGCGCTGATGAGCTACTTCATTGACGGAACACTATATAAATCCATGGAATGAATGAATGAATGAATGAATCAATATATGAATGAATTGCTTATTTAATTAATAGCTGAGTGAATTAGTTATTTAATAAATGAATAAATAATAAAATTAATTAATTAAAAGATGTAAAGCCGTAGCTGAAAATATCAACAAGCAGCAACAATTGTCTTTTTTGTTTTGTGTTTTAGGATGGAATAAACAGGCACAAGTTTATTTATTTTTTGTGGGATCGGTGGCTTAGTGGTACATGTATGTTCGTTGCCCTGCAGTCAGAGGGTTGCAGCCTCGAATCCACCTCGTCAAGGGCGGATACAGAAATTTTCGAAGGGGGGGCCAAAGTCCTATGGAACTACTTTTGGGGGGGGCCACGTCTACTTTCCGAGCAAAATAGCTGGTCAAAAAAAAGGGTGACCTCGTTGCGTAGGGACCTTGGGCAAGTCCTTCACTCGCAATGCTGCTCAGCGCTTCGGCGTCAAACTCCTAAGCATTGTCCACTCTGCAGGCTGGAGCGCCTCTGACTAGTGAGATCTTGAAAAGACGCTATACAAGTGTACATGAATACATACATAATAAAGACAGATTTTAAACAAATAAATTATGAAGATCATGTTATTGGTGGACGAATCTATGAATAATTATAGTCTTCGATTATTAATAATTGCGAATCTGATTCTTTATATAAGATGATATGAACCTTAAACGGGGTTTACTACGGAATTTTCTCCACGTTGCAAGACGAGTATGATAAAATCCATACATTCCAGGATTTATATAGCGCTTCTTCAAGCGGACTACTCTGAAGCAAAGCACTATTTCTTAATCTAAAAAATGTTCTTCAGTAGGTGTACCAGTAAGCAGAAGTAGCTGCTGTAGGAGACCATTGCAGACAACTGGACCGACCACAGAAAAGTCTATTCTGCATCGTTGCATTCCATGCCAACATCTTCATTTTGCCTCATACAATGACTGGAACAAAAACTGCATAATTATGACAGTTGCGAAAGATGATTGACTTGAATTTAACTGTTTTACGACATCGTGTCGTAACATGGATTATTGATGTTGCCCTCTTCTATTATCTGAGCTTGAGAAGTGATATATGAGATGTTAGCAGCAACTTCAGTTTTGCGACTTCGTGTGATAACGAAGATCATTAGCGTCACCTTCCTCCTTTATTCAGGCTTGGAACTGGCACCATGGCCAGTGTCGTATTTATATAGAACTAGCTGGGGTACCCGGCGTTGCCCGGGAAATTTAGGATACGGCCCGCTCCCGGCCACAACCACACCACACTCCACCACACCCCATCCCACCCCCAACCCACAACACCCCACCACACTCCGACATCCACCGTGAAATTTGGGGTTTCGAAAAAATCCCCCCACCACAATCCCCGCCACACCACACCTCCCCTCCCCTCCACACCTCACCCCATACTCCCCACCCCAATCCCACCCGCCACCCCACCCATGCCTTCACCCCACTCCCCACCTAACTCCCCCACCCACCCCACCACCTCCACACCCCACCACCCCCCCCACCCCACTCCCACTCCCCCACACCACCAAACCACACTCCGACCTCGACAGGTACGCCACCCGTGAAAGTTCGGTTTTCGGGAAAATTTTCTCTTCCACCGCCCCACGCCCCCACCCATACCTCACCCGACCCCTGCGGACCTAGGTGTGGGCTGAGTAGAGGCTAGGTGGCGCGCGTAAAAATCTGTCTAACTGTGAAACTATGGGAATTGAAATTTTTGGCGAAAATTAGGGTTTTCGCAATCCCCCCACAGTGGCCCCCATGGTGGTAGAGATTCGCCAACCACTCCACCGGGTGGCTCTGATGGCCCTCTATCAAGGTACAAAGTTTCAGAGGAATTGCTGAAAAAGTGGGAACAATTGGGGGGTTTCGCCACCGATTTTGGCCCCCATGGTGGTAGAGAATCGCCAACCCCTCGTTGGGGTGTCTCATGCCGAGACCTACACAGTAGTGAAGGTTTGGGGTGAAAAACTCAAAAACTGTGGAAATGCATCCCGGTCAAACAGACACACAGAATCTTCTCTTTATTTATATAGATAAACAGATGATTTCGTATTATAAGATCGATGAGGAGGTGATGTCTTGTTTATTGGTCTTTGATGACGAGATGAGTGAGGTGGTTTCCAATTGCCTTCCTCGCAGACTTGTCCAGGGTCGCTACGCAGAGGCTTGAGGTAGATTCGAAGACTGGCTTCCATTCAACACACCCTTGTTTCGTTTCTTTTTTAAAGATGTAATACAGTTTAATAAACTTCCGAATTCGATGGAATGGCGTATCAATTTCCGTTATTGCCACCGACTTATATCACAGACTCAAGACTCTTAAAAAGGTGTCGAAGAAAGATGCTCTTTCACAGCGAGGATGATTAGCGTCACCGTAGTCAACGTATAGGGTGTCCGGGGAGCGAATTCGTAGACCATACACTGATACGAGTCCGAAGCCCTGACTTACAGTAAACTCATTGAGATCTATTATTAGGTGAACCAATGACATCTGACCCAATTATACTGGCGCGTTGCAGAGCAAAGAAAGGTCAGAGTAAGTAAGTTCGCAAGCTTTTAACTGATAACGCGTATACTTTTGCAAAAGTAGTGGAGAGCGGAAAATTCTGTATGACTGTTAAGTATCTAATGACGACACTAATCCTAACACTAACCCTAACCGACCCTAACCCTAACCCTAACTCAAACCTTATCCTACTCGAACACACCAAGGTCTCCGATGCTCAAAATTTAATAATAAAGAACGCGAAAGTTAGCTATAATTACCTGTGCAAAGCGTTCGTCCATACATGAGGTCATTTTGTGAGAAAGTCTAGCCTAATAGCCAAACCAGAAACGTTTTATATTGCAATTCGTCCAAAATCGTTTTACCATCCGCACATGTTGAGTTGTTGACACTTTAAGAAAGGGATGGTGACATTGGTGAGACAGCGTAAGTTGATTGGTTGGGGTAAAAATAGATTCTAAAATCTGTATGAGTTTTACAGGCAAGTTTGACAGGCAAGTGAAGCCCTGGACTCGTATCAGTGTATGGTCTACGAACTCGCGTCCGGTGGAGTATTGTATATTATACTGGCATCAACTTCAGCGTATCTTGAGTTTCGAGTCTCGACGCCCTCGCAGTATAGACTGACTTTGAAAGCTGCTAATAGTACTGCCATTGTACTGCCATTGTATCTGTTCTGTTAGTAATTAAAATTAGTTTCCATCCGTCCAATTCCAAACAAATTCGTCGCAGTTGCTGTGCGTTATGTCCCGCCATCTGTCGAATATGTGTGAAACGACGTTCGCCACCTACCGAATGAACGGATATTCATCGTTCAGTCGCCAGGTGGCGGGTGTCGTAAATGTATATGAGATTGAAATTATTGATGATCATGAAGAGAGAAACGGCCTTTGTTGTCATTCATTCATTCATTCATTATTAGCATTTATATAGCGCCCCTTCAAGAAACTACTCAGAGGCGCTCCCAGCCCAGCCACGGCAAAACAAAAAAGATTTAAGGGACTTAAGGAATAAGGATTGACTGGTCAGGTGGAGGAGATGGAGGTTAGGGGGGAGGTCATTCCAGATTGACGGCCCCACAACCGAGAAGGCTCGACACTGTCTGGTAGCCAAGCGAGCCCGTGGAACAAGCAGTTGTCCCTTCGCAGCAGAGCGAAGGGCCCGACGCGCTTCAATGTCAGAGACTGGGCGACAAAGAATGCGCAGGTAGGATGGAGCGCAACCAAGGATACAACGTGAGACCAGGGCAGCAATTCGATAATGGATGCGTTGGGCTATTGGCAACCAATGCAGCACATCACGCATGTAGGTAGAAACAGATGAAAATTTAGGGATTCGTCCAATGAGCCGGGCAGCAGAGCGCAGAACCCGATCTAACCGACCCAGAACCCCAAGGGGGAGGCCAACAAGGATTGAGCAACAATGGTCGATTCGACTAGTTACGAAGGCATGAACAAGAACTACCAGCGCATCATGAGAGAGAGAGCGTGCAATCACTCGACGTTGACGAAGCTGGTAGTAACAGCTTCGAGCAACAAGATTGACATGCTGGCTGAGACTGAGTTCACAGTCAAGGGTAACACCCAGGTCACGAACCGTGGAAGAGAAACTAATGTCAGGAAAGATTTGGGCTAGCAGAGGCAAATCGATCTTCTCAAGTTGCCGACGGCCACCCAGCCAAATGAATTGAGTCTTACTGGGATTTAGGAGAAGCCGATTTGACGCCATCCAAGAGGAAAGGACGTCAACAGTCAGACACATTAGGCGCACAGTGCTAACTGAATCCAATGGGTTAGAATGTATGTAGGCTTGAGTGTCATCAGCAAAGATTTGGTGGAGGCCCTCGTCAAATCTGGATACATCCATGGACCATCCATGACGGTGACGGTGACGATGAAGACGACGACGATTATGATGATCGAATGGAAGCGAGCTGTTCATTTGCATATTAGAAATGACTTGTTCCGCTTTACCTTGGATTACTGCTCGACGTTAGACCGGTGACTTAAACACCTTTTAAATATTTCTTACAGTTGCCATATAAGAATAAAACGCAGCTGATCAAGATGTGTGTGAGCGTCTTTACGAACGTTCAGAAAATGTCGCATCATCCTAGAGGTCAGTGTATTACTTATTGTGACGTTATTGAATATCGGACGCAGGTCTATGTTTGTGTGCGTTTTTTGTGGGTTTGTAGGCCTATGTTTGCGTGTCAATATGTGTTTGTACCTGTACGTGTGTGTGCGTGCGGGTATGCGTGTATGTGTGTGTGTTTGTGTGTTCGCGTGGTTGCATGTGTTTGTGTTTGTGTTTGTGTTTTGTCTATATGCGTTTGAGCATCTATCCGTGTGTATGCCTGTGTGTCTCTGTGTGTTTTTATTCCCTGGCTGCACCACGCACGCGAAGGCGCACTGACTGACTCGTCGTTGATTGGTTCGATCTGATTCAATTTGGCGCCATAAAATAATTGCTCTCGGAGCAGACGACTCTCGTCTCGAAGGCGGGAAATGGTCGAGCAGAGAGAGAGAGAGAGAGAGAGAGAGAGAGAGAGAGAGAGAGAGAGAGAGAGAGAGAGAGAGAGAGAGAGAGAGAGAGAGAGAGAGAGAGAGAGAGACACTGGCAGACAGCGAGAACATAGGAGGTTTTCGTTGTAGAAATGGTTAAACTATTTAAGGGACAGTCACCAACGCATTCTCGACAGGTCCTTTGAAAAAAAGTCAATATCCAAAGATACGATTGAAGAAGCCAAGATCTTTCGGGAAAAGTCAACACTGGTCACCAACGCTTTCTCTACAGCTTAGGAGCTAAATGTGTATAAACAGTGAGTCCAATTGTATAAGAAAGTATAAGAAAGTGTCCAGTCTTCAAATACCCAGCGAAGGCCCGTTCCAGGCGGTATCGTGAAATGTATTTTTCCCACACAGTTTGGAGGGTTCGGGGGAATAACACGTAGACGAGTCGAAGAAAATATTTGATTTTTAAACTGTCAGCATTATATAATTAGTAAAAACTGTTTGTATAGCTTTGAAAAATTCGAAAAAGACAAAGTTACATCGGAACTGAGATGTAGGTATCATGTATTATTTCAACTATGGATCAACTTCAGACCCATGAGGTGTATCGTATGTGTGTGCTAAGCACATATCTTTTCACAAATCATAAATTCTGCCAAGAAGACGAAATTTTACAGCAGTTTTGAGTATCGTCCGAACCACAATTGTGCTACCCTGGCAACTAAAAACTGCATTAAGCACGTGGGTTCAGCTATCGTCGTCTCTATATCTTTAATCTGAATTGTATCCGATTTCTTCAATCTTGTCCTTTTCTTCTCCTCATCAATTCTGAGCAGATAATATTGAAGAGGCGCTATATAAATATTTGAATGAATGATTGAATATTGACCGCGATTGTGGTTCGACTCCAAGCTAATTGGTAAGAATCAAAGGGTTCCCGTGAAAAATTGTAAAAAAAATTATACAATTTCAATGTGGATTCATATATTTTTAAACCTAAATATGTCATTTTGTGCAAAGATGAATGCTCTATCCATTGGTGTATTGCAAGTTATGATATTTCAAACCAAACCCAAAATCCATGGGTGGTAACCACGACCTCTTGTTAGTCCATGTCACAAAAAAGCTTAGTAACCTGAGGGTTAAGCTTAAAATTAATGAAAATGGACGGAAACGCCAATGACTTGCACGTCTTGTTCAACACCGTTTTAAAGGTCTCAAACAGCTCTATAAATGCTGCGTTATACACAAGTATTTATTGCAAGGCACACGGTGTTGTATAATAATTGTCACATGAGGACGTTAATGTTTGTAGTAAACATAATTACAATTATTATACCAGTCGTCCGGAAATGTAATTGAATCTTGAATTTTAACCCATTAGCTCCCATTGCTCCCATTTGTTAACACTCGGGCGGATTTAAATATAAAATTAGTGGTTTGGCCAATCTTGTTTCTGTTTGCAGTGTAGGGCTGTTAAATAGTCTAGGTACAATATTTTAGCCTAGAAACTTTTGTATGTGGTGGCCATCTTTGAAGTTCCGGGTTTTTGTCAAAATTCGGCTGTTTTCGATTTTGTTTACCCAAAAAGCAAGAAAATAAATATTTTGAAAGTTCATATTAAGGGATTTAAGTGTAACATAATATAGCAACTATTGTGCCAAATGTGAATTTAAAAATCAAATGTTTTGGAGTAGAAATGTTTGGAAAAAATATGATGCTCCCAAGTGGGAACAATGGGCACATCAGGTGCTGTGTTCCCAAGGACGGACGGACGGACGGACGGACGGACGGACGGACGGACGGACGGACGGACGGACGGACGGACGGACGGACGGACGGACGGACGGACGGACGGACAAATAAAGAAACCGTTAAGACGCATGCATCGAATACTTGACCGAGTTTTACCTTTTAACTCTTTATGACCGAGCACGTTCGCTGGCGACGGGAACTTTCGGTTTGCGGTCGATGGGAGATGAGGGGTCGGTGGGGAATAATTGCGACGAATTAGTTTCCTTCAACAACGAAATCCATCTCAGTGTTTATACATACATTGTAGTAATGTAGTGTGTCCATTTTCTTCACCAGTGGAATACATTATCAAGTCGGTGTATCTGTTTGTCTGTCTGTTTGTTTGTATGTTTGTATGTTTGTATGTGCACTTGTTATAGCGCCCCTTCAAGCTCTCTATCTCTCTACTCAGAGGCGCTCCCGAATGCAGAGCGGACACTGCATCGGAGTTTCACGCCGAAGCGCTGAGCAATTGTGAGTGAAGGACTTGCCCAAGGTCCTTATGCGGCGAGGTGGATTCGAACCCCGAACCTTCCGGCTTCAAGGCAACGACGCCACCACTGCACCACCGCGCCCCACATATTAGTTGTGTGTGTGTGTGTGTGTGTGTGTGTGTGTGTGTGTGTGTGTGTGTGTGTGTGTGTGTGTGTGTGTGTGTGTGTCCACTAGACATGCGGGGTGATATTTGTAAAGCTGAAAGAAGGGAAATAATAGAAAAATAGGAAAACAATCTGTAAAACTCTTCATAAAATTCGCGCGTATTTTCATTGCACCTACAGATCGGCGCTACATAAATTCCATTAAATTAAATTGTCCCAACTCTACGGTATATAACCAGCTCCTGGTATTTATAGATTTCAATCACGGACAGGCCTTTTCAAATATTCCGAAGAGAAAGGCTGCATGTCTAATTGAACAATGCAGTTTAATGTGGTTTCTGCTCTGTAAAAATGTCTGACGGCAACGAGAAACTAACGTGGCTAGAATGTAATAAATTCGAAGACGCTTGGGCTCGTATGACTGCTTAATTTTATCTAAACGCGGCAATATAGCATGCCTTGAGTATCGACTGTTTAAAACATCTTAACCTATGCCAGGAGAACAGAAATTTATTTCAATTTTAAAGGACCACCTAACTAATGTCTTATACAATATACTGAAGTTATCATACACTTTTTCCAAAGACAGGTTTGTTTCAAAGGTTGTATTTTTAGTAAATTCTGGCGAAATCGTGAACGCGCAGCAATTGTCTCCCGATATGACGAACACCTCTTTTTAGGTATTTAATTCTACATTAATTAGATTAACCTGCAAAATATTGAATATGTGCTAGAACCGGATGGCAATTTAGACACCTTTTAACAGGATGATTCCTTGATTATATGTAAACGAATGCATGAACCTGCGTATCTTATTTAGCGCAGGTATCTAAACCTATAAAATACAAGTCGTAACAATATAATGAACCAATTTTCTTCTTGTCCACCCGACCAATTTTTCTCAATATTTACAAAAATACTTTTTAGCACCCCTGGACGACACTATCGGGCTTCGCGATCCAAAGATCTTACCTCTTTCCGAGATTGAAAATTTTCATTTTCTACCCAATCCTGACGCTGTGTTTAAGCTGGGACTAATATCTATATATAAAGACGCCATTTGCAACCATATTTTCAAAAGTCATTGAAACCATCGATGATATATTGATGATTGAGACCAGTACATTAATGACGTCATGGCCTATTTTAAAATTATAGCGCGTAATACCGTTAATTAATATCTATACCGTATCGTATGTATCACTAGCTATTTAAGACGCAATAATTTTCGCCGATCGGTTTTCAACGAACCAATAGATTTTTAGCCTCATTTTTCGCCGAGGGCATATCTTTTGACACGCGGTTTCGCAAAAATTCTGAATATATAGCGTAAACCTGAACGGGTGTGAGCTGGGTTGGACCGAAAACCTAAATGTCACGGGCAACGCTGGGCATTCAAAGTGGTTGGACCGGGTTGGGCCCGATGGAAGAAGGCGAGGTGAGAATGCCGAGTGGGACCGGATTGGGGCTGATGTGAGGCGAGGTGAGAAGGGCGGTGTTGGAGCGGGGCAAGGCGTGGCTGGGAACTAAAAATCGAAATTTCCCGGGCAACGCCGGGTAGATCAGCTAGTTTGTTATAAACACGAATGAAGAGCTATTCGGCAATAATAATAATAATACCAATAATAATAATTATCGTCGTTCTTTAACACACGATTCTTTTACCATATTTGAACGTATTTATCCGAACACCATGGCGTCTGAAATAACTCAGACATAAAAAAACCGATATAGTTTTCTAATTCAGTTCGTGATTGGAATCCTGTTGTGGTTGATTTAGTCCTGCCACATTTCGCATCGGATGAGCTCAAAATTTCTTCCCCATCCGCCTACTCAAACAAACAAGAGCGGCTTCGAAAAGTTGCGCAAAATACAACACAAAATTCAATTGGAATGCGGAGACAATGGTCACCAAACGTCAAAGTGACAGACAGACCGAGAGTCAGATAAACAAACGGTCCTGCTGATGGATGTTACTCCGAAATCCGACCAAAAATACTACAATGATATTATTATGTCTGCAATAATTCGAACTCGTTAAGCAGTGAATGAGACATTTCCCATTTTGCTGAAGGAAGGATCAAGGGTTTAATGACACCTTGCGACAAAATCCTGCGTGTCATTATCATTATTCTAAACTTGATAATTTATGCTCTGCCCTATTTATATTTGATTTTTGAACTGCCTTTGTTATACTTTGTTGATGTATCCGATTATCATTTGACGCATTCAAGGAAACGTCGAGAGATAGTGAGAGGATGCTGGGAAGTGCCAGGCATGATATTAGACGGCAGAAGAGGATAGGTCCATCGCATGTGGAGGGAAATATATCACAGCAAATATACTCGTATAGATGTCCCTGAGAGCGGCTGATGCATATTATAGTGGAATAGATATTTGGTGGAACAAGACCAATACTCAACAGATCGCCTTTAATGATGTGATAAATAATTTATGGTTTTCAATACATACAATTATTTCAGCCTTTCGTTTCCATTTAACAAACCACCTATCTACTTTCTTTCTTGCTGTTAGATTGTTATCGTTTGATATTCCATTATGACAATGCATTTTGTTGGCTTTTTAGAAGGTTTGGTTAGGTAATGGCAGACAGTGAATTTCTACACTGATATTTTTGAACACCTCTTTTAAGTTGTTTATATCTTCATTAATGACTCTGACCTCCAAAAGTTATCGAATCGGTGTGTAGATTAAAGTAAAGACCCTTTGACCCAAGCGGGAGCTAGTGGACGGGAGCTAGTGGACGTACAGTGTGCTCTTCTCTTCATCTTTCCTTAATCTTTCCGTCTCTACAATCTGGATAACTTTAACTTTCTTCTGGAACACTCTTCTCCATCCGGTGAGTTCGTTCCATTACTTTTTGCTTCATTTCATCCACGATCCTCCACATTATTCATTCCGCATCATTCATCCTTTGTCTAACTTTTCATCCTATTGCCAGCCATTTTTCCCTCCATCTTCATAAGCCCAGCATGAATCTGTCAATCATACTCCTCCTGGTCTCATTAAGGATCCAAACTGCTCACTTTATCCAGTTTCACCCCTCCAGCCTCTCACTGACCTACATACCGTTCTCACCCCGGCATCATAACCCCGCCCACTTTCTGACCGCTACACAAGAGAATGGTTACATGGCCCACATTCCTCTGCCGTTTTTCTTAGCAATTCGACGCAAAATACAATCTCAGCACCGTACTCACAATAGTCTATTCTTCATCTTAATTCTACTTTCTGGCGACATACATGCAAATCCGGGCCCAATCAATAGGTGTTCCGCCTCTCACTCTCCCCCGCCTACACCCTATTCTGTTTCTACTACCACTCCTGCTGCTGCTGCTGCTGCTGCTGCTGCTGCTGCTGCTCCTCCTCCTCAGCCTAGCTGTCCTCTTACTGCTGCTGCTGTGTCTACCGCTACCTCTCCTCCTCCTCTTCCTCTTCTCCCACCGCCTCCTTCCCCTCCTCCTCCTTCTCCTCCTCCTACACAAGACAAAAACAAATTTCTACTATGTTCTCTAAATATACGCTCTCTGCTTCATCCAGCTCACGCTGCTGAAATAAACGACTTGTCTCTTTCCTCTCATCCTCCAGACCTTTGCTTTAACCGAAACATGGTTCCATTCAGGCACAACTCATGCTCAATATCAAGATTGTATCCCCTCTGGTTACCACTTGTACAGCACCCCTCGTCCCTCAAAATTGACAACCGACCGGAATACCACAGGTGGAGGGATTGCATTTCTAACCCGAGAGCCTTCCACTGTCCTTGACTCACCTGGCTACTGTTTCAAATCTTTTGAATGCGCCTCAATCACTCTCAAACTCCCGAACTCAATCCTAACCATCTTCAATGTCTACCGCCCTCCCTCCTCCTCCTCATACTCTAAACCTAACTCTGTTTTCTTGCAGGAATTTACCAACTTACTCTCCACTGCTGCCACAACTCCTCATGAATTCTTGATCACAGGGGATTTCAACATACATGTTGACAACCCATCTGACTCACTTGCTCCCGACTTCCTCACGCTCTTGTCATCTACTAATCTGGTCCAACACGTCAACTTTCCCACCCACTCTCACAACCACACACTTGACCTCATCATCACATCGTCTCTCTCAAGGCTATCGCCAAACATATCTTTCTCTTTTGATACTCCTTCTGACCATTACCCCATTTTCACACAACTTAACATACTACCTACTCCGCGTCCTGATCCCGTCTCTCATTCTTTCCGCCGCATCAGCTCCATAAACATTGAAGCCTTCAAGCACGATCTTGCCTCCTCAGACCTCATCCTAAATCCTCCGTCCTCTCTAGATGACCTCCTGTCCTCCTACAACACCACTCTCTCCATGATCCTCGACAAACACGCTCCTACTATTACCAAATCTGGTTCTCACTCTAACAACCCTTGGTATAACTCCTACCTCCAGGCCTTCAAATCTTTCCGTCGACGCCTTGAGCGTACTTACAAACGAACCCATGACCCTCAACTTCTCTCTGCTCTAAAAGCTGCTACAAACAAATACCATCACTTCTGGCAATGGCCAAGAAGAGGTTTTACTCCTCACTAGTTCAATCCCGATCTTGTAATCCTCGTCTTCTCTGGAAAACGGTAAACCAACTCCTACATCGGAACTCCTCTAGCCCACTTCCAAACTCTCTACCATCTTCTTCAATCGCTGACTCATTTTGTTCGTTCTTCTCTGGCAAAGTAACTACTATCCGTCTCTCTCTGCAATCACTCCTCTCAAAATCTACCATCGATTCACCTGCAGATACACCCTCCTCCACTCACGACCTTCCGTCTTCCCCACCTCAATCATCACTATCTGCTTTTAGCCCAACATCAGAGTCTGAAGTGTCCAATTTATTACAATCTCTCCCAAACAAGCAGTGCGAACTCGACCCTATACCTACCGCCCTACTGAAAGAGTGCGCATCTATCATTGTCCCCATCATCACACAAATAATCAACCTCTCCTTATCTACTGGCAACTTTCCCCTCCTCTTCAAACATTCTTTGGTAACTCCACTTCTAAAAAAACCATCACTTGATAAGGAAATCCTTTCTAATTATCGACCTGTTTCCAACCTCTCATTCATCTCTAAACTAACAGAACGTGTCGTACTCTCTCGCATCAATGACTACTTGACTTCAAATTCACTCCTTAACCCAAACCAGTCCGGCTTTACTAAAAAGCACTCCACCGAAACACTTCTCACTTCACTCTACAATAAACTTGTCTCTGCCATCTCTCATCAACAAGTCTCCTGCCTTTGCCTCCTTGATGTCTCTGCAGCCTTTGACACCATCGACCATAACATACTACTCCAAAGACTGTCTTCCTGCTTTGGCTTTACCGACACTGCTCTCCTTTGGATTCAGTCTTATCTCTCATCACGCACTTTCTCAGTCAAAACACTTGAAACATCATCTCAATCACGCCCCCTCACCTGTGGTGTTCCGCAAGGTTCTGTCCTCGGGCCCCTCTTGTTCATCCTCTACACCACTCCACTCAGTTCACTCATAAAAGCATCCACAGTCGACCATCATCTATATGCTGACGACACCCAATTATTCATCTCTTTCTCTCCAAGCAGCTTCTCTGACTCCATAAATAATCTTCTCTCTGTGGTCACCCAAATCACCTCTTGGATGACCTCAAATCTCCTCTGTCTTAACCCCTCCAAGACAGAATTTATACTAATTGGCCTCAGAGAGCAACTCAAGAAAATTCCTGATCCCTCTATTTCCTTCAACAATGACTCTTCTTCCAACCACACTTTCTCCGCAAATTCTCCTGTCCGAAACCTAGGTGTAATCTTTGACCAGCATCTTAGCTTCTCCGACCACATAACCCAACTTTCCCGCACTTGTTTCATGCACATACGAGATCTCCGCAGAATCCGACCTATGCTTGACTTTAAAACTGCATCCACAATAGCCACATCCATAGTTCATGCGAAACTTGATTACTGCAACTCTCTCTTCCTAAACATTGATATAACCCAAATTAACCGCCTCCAAGCTATCCAGAATGCCCTCGCCCGTGCAGTGACGAAAACCCCCAAACGTCACCACATCACTCCTGTCCTGAAATCACTTCACTGGCTCAAAATACCTGAACGCATCGAATACAAAGTCCTCTCACTCACTTACAATACACTTCAATCATCCCAGCCGTTCTACCTTCATCAGTTGTTCACCATCCAGCCACCTCGTTCAACACGCTCCTCATCCTCCATTACACTGCTTCGCCCTCCCATCACTTCATCACTGAAATTCGCAAACCGCTCCATAGCCATTGCCGTTCCACCTCTCTGGAACAAACTTCCGCCAGCACTTCGGCAAACTTCCGACCCATCATACGAACTCACCAAAACTCCACCTCTCGCTATCTCCCCACAGGTCTTTCACTCAAAACTGAAAACATTGCTCTTTCAAAAATCCTATCCTGATTCTTCTTCTCCTTACATCCCCCGCCACTTCAACTCTAAACATCACCCACCTTAGCCGTCCATCTATCTGCCTGCCTGACTCTCCGGACTTGACCCGCTGCATATCGATTTTGTTTTGATTGAGCGCCTGTGAATAAGCTGGTTCCCGCGACTTGGCTTTTGTGGGCGCTGTAGAAGTTTCGAGATTACGATTTCGATTTGAAAGCATCTTCGCTTGCATAAATTATAAGAAGGCTAATGCAAAAACTATCAACTCCGCCACTGGTTACACTCTGCCAGTGCCAGTCCCAAGCCTGGATAAACAAGGAGGGCGTCGCTAACGGTCTTTGTTACCACATAGTGACGTTAAACTGTTAAAGTGGATAAATAGATTGTTTATTTGATAGGCAGGTGGAGTGATATTGATAAAGCTGAAGGATGGAAAATGATGGGAAAATTGTAAACATAATAGTAAATCTCTTCGTATCATTCGCACGTATTTTCATTGCACCAACTTATCGGCGTTACATAAATTTCTTCTCTTTTGTTAAGTCGTCCCAACTCACAACAGGGTCTGCGGTATATAACCGACTCCTCATATTTATAGATTGCAATCACGCACAGGTGATGGTCAACTAATCCGAATAGAAAGGATGCATGTCTGGTTGGAGCAATGCAGTTTAATGTGGCTTCTTGTGTGTAAAGAAATGTCTGACAGCAACGAAAAACTAACGAGACTAGAATGTAGTACATTCGGAATACGCCTGGGTTCGTGTGACTATTTAATTTTATCTTACCGTGGCAAAGTAGCATACCATGAGGATTGACTGTTTAACATCCTAACCTATGTGAGGAGAACAGAAATTAATTTCAATTTTAAAGGACCGCCACTTAACTGAAGTCTTGTACACTGTGACTATGCTGAACGCGAATGCGCAGCAATTGCATCCCGATATTTTGAACACCTCTTTTAGTGGTATAATTCTACACTAATAAGATTAACCTAACAAAAATATTGAATTTGTCCTAGGCTGAGTTCAATTTAGACACCTTTTAACAGAATGATTACTTGATTATAATTATCTAAACGAAACTCGAAATTTTATTGAATGCTTGGATTTGCTGAACGTCATGAGCGCATGTATTATATTATTACAAACACGAATGAAGAGGCTCTCAACAATAACAATAATAAATAATAAATAATAACAATAATAATTATCCTCTAAATGAGTCGTCTGCGATTTGATGCGGGTCCTTACCACACATTTTTCTGATAGATTTTTCGCCGTATTTGAGCGTATTTATCTGAACACCATAGTGTCTGAAATACATCAGACATAAAAACCGATACGGTTTTCTAATTTCTAATCCAATTCGTAGTTGATATAGTCCTGCCCAATATGGCATCGGTTGAGCTCAAAATTTCTTACCCAACAGCCTACTCAAACAAACAAAGAGCGGCTTCGAAAACTTGCGCAGTACAACATAATATTAAATTGGAGTGCGGAGACAATGAAAACTCGAAGATTTTTTAAAAATTGACTTTTTATTTGTTTGTATGTGCATTTGTTATAGCGCACCTTCAAGACATCTACTCAGAGGCGCTCCCGACTGCAGAGCGGACAATGCATTAGAGTTTCACGCCGAAGCGCTGAGCAATTGCGAGTGAAGGACTTGCCCAAGGTCCCTACGCTTCGACATGAGCTGGATTCGTACCTCGAACCTTCCGGCTTCAAGGCAACGACGCCACCACTAGACCACCGGACCCCACGTATTGGTGTATCCGGTTATCATTTGACTAAACGCATCATATCCAAAATTGTATAGAACGCCTCTCGGGGTGCCCGTTCAAGGAAACGTCACGAGAGAGCGAGAGGATGCTGGGAAGTGCCAGGCATGATATTAGACGGTAGAAGAGGAGAGGTCCATTGCATGTGGAGGGAAATATATCACAGCAAATATACTCGAATAGATGTCCCTGAGAGAGGCTGATGCATATTATATTCGGATAGATATTTGGGGGAAAAGACCAATTTGACACATCGCCTTAAATCGTGTGATAAATATGTAATGATAAGGTTTTCAATACATACAAGTATTTCAGCCATTCGTTTCCATTTAACAAACCACCTCGCTATCTACTTTCCTGCTTTTAAAATGTTGTCGTATGATATTCCAAAATAACATTTTGTTGGCTTTTTAGAAGGTTTTGTGAGATAATAGCAGACGGTGAATTGTTACACCAATTGATATTTTTGAGCACCTCTTTTAAGTGGTTAATTTCTGCATTAATCACTCTGGCCTGCAAAAGTCATCGAATCGGCGTATCGGAAAAATTAAACACCATTTAAAAGCATTTTCGCTTGCATATAAGAAAGTTAATGCACAAATTCAAGATAATTATTCTTGCTGTTCCGAAACTCAAATTGCTAGTCCGAAATTTGGATAGACGAGGGAGGCATATTGTTCTGTTATCGCACAATGACCTTAAACTGAAACGAACGCTGCTGTTTGTTGAATAGATCGCATCCCGCAGTTGGCTGAAAAAGAGAGAAAATTATATTTAATGGTTAATGACTTCAGTTAACTCTAGGAACCAGAAATCTATCTTTCGCATGCTTCCAACCTGAATTCTGCGGACACTCGTTACTTTAGCCCATTTGCTTCTTTAAAATACTTTTTTTCATGCAATAAGTTGCGGTATGTCAACTTAGTTTTTCTTGAATAAACGAAGTATATAATTATATAGTAAACGTCGTCTCTCCGTTATCTATTTTTTTATTTTCACATTGTAATTGCAGCATATTAAGCAGCCATGTTTAAAAAAATGATCATTCTGGAAGAATATAAGCTCGGCCCCACCACCAATTTCAATTTCAACCGACCCTTGTTGAACGAAGATTTTGAAATACTTTCTTTGTTACATTTTCAATGACACTGCCATATCAAAGATAATCAGCGTCGTCCCCTTCTTTATTTAGGCTTGGGACTGGCACTGGCAGAGAGCAACCAGTGGCAAAGTTTTAATTTGTCGCACAAATTTATTTATAGTGATTATGATAGATGCTAAAAAGGTGTGTAGGAATCGTGTCATGCTTTGATGACAACAGAGGTCGTTGCCGTCGAAAAAAGTGCTTATCGACACTATCTAACGCCTCAGATTTTTACGCCGAGCTAGATGCACTAAAATACAATACAATACAATTAGCGTCGCACTCTTCCTTTATCCATACTTGTGAATAGCACCTAAAATAGCGGATATCGGCAGATTGCATTGTACTGTATTGTATTGTTTTAAATTGTCTTGTATTGTTTTTATTGTTTTGTATTGCATTGTATTGCATTGTATTGTATTGTACTGTTTTGTATTGTATTGTATCGTATGTAAACATTTATAAAGCGTCTCTTACAGACTATCTATTCAGACTTCATGAATGGTCTTTCTACCATGTACCTACAGGAACTCTGCTGTCCCAGCTCTATTATCCAGCAGCGATCTGACCTCCGATCAGCTGATCAAGCTGAACTCTTGAACCCTCGTTCTCGAACTGCTATAATGCAGCGACGCTCTTTCTCGGTGGCTGACCCCAGAACTTGGAATGGGCTCCCTGTTGCTCTCCGTCTGGTGCCTAGAGGTTACACCACTATGTTTTTTCCTCGCTTAAAAGCTGCATTATTTAGTTGTTGTTGGACTGGGAGCGCCTCTGAGCAGATTACCTTGAAGGTGCGCTATATAAAAAGTCAATAATATTAATAACAACATAACATTGATTCGGCAACCAATTCGTAACATTTCGTACTTATTCATTCATTCATTCATTCATTCAAGAATTTATATAGCGCTTCTTCAAGGCGACTACTCAGAAGCGCTCCCGACTCTAGCACGGCAAAAAAGGACAGTTTTGAGTTTAGTAAAAAATGTTCCAGTAATAACCCCAGCAAGTAGACGTAGTTCCTGTGGAAGCTCATTCCACACAACTGGGCCGATCACAGAAAAGGCTCTGTGCTGCATCGTTGCAGTTCGTGCAAAAGGGACCAATAGCAATCCCTTCTGTGCAGAGCGGAGGGGGCGGTGGTCTAGGATACTAGTGGAGCAACAAAGCTCTTGCAAGTACTGTGGGGCGATTCCAAGCTGGCATTGCCTAACTAGGGCAGCGTAGCAAACATGTTGGCATACCCAGGAGACCCAAAAGGGTTGCTGTGAATCAATAATAATCAGAATCGTAATTGAACACCTTTTTTAGGGAGTTAATTCTGAATTAATAAAGCTGACGAACACAAGCTACTGAATGTGTGCCTTGTCATGTCATTATTAAGACACCGTTTAAATGGATGCTTGCCTGACTATGTGATCGTGAAATTCAGATTTTGTGTTGAATGTTTCTCATGGTCGGTCATGAATCGTGGTGCTTGTCCAAAAATCGGAAAACGATGCGACAATAAAATTATCTTCGCAATAATAATTCGTCTGTCATGAGAGAGAAGATGCAGGGAAGAGCCCAGAAATGAGTTTATCCCGTAGCAGAGGAGACGTCCATTCCATGTGGACGGAAAGCAAATACACTCGGACAGATGTTGATGAGATTGGCTTGCGAGAGGTATGTAGGGACAAGAACAATATGGGATTTGGAGATTTTAAGGATTACCTTCTATTGGATCCGAGAGGTGACAGGGACCCAGTGTAACACGCTCTAAAAGTCTAAATAATAGCGGAAGGACCGAGGAAGGTGTACTGTGAATCTAGCCGCAGCATTTAGAACTGCTTGCTGCGACAAATCTTTGGGAGGCCCACGGGAGCGAGTTACAGTGATCCAGATGGACGCATGTACAGCAGCTGTGGTTAAAACGGTAGATCGTCTTAAATCGCCATTATCAAGATCTTGCACTTCTGACAAGGCTGGCATCAAATCGCCATAGTGTTATGTGGCTCTGTTATGTATGCCACTGTTTTCAAAAGTTCGTGAATTCATTTCCAGTTTACGAACCACTAAACTATTATTATGCTTTATTGCTGTTGCGTGATATTCCTTGATTGCTATACATTTTTTTACCAGAGTAACCATTTTGCGAAGTAATTGATTACTATATTATCATTTTAACTGATCAATTTCCACAAAGAAATTTTTCCGAGGACATCAGACTCTGTTGTCATAATTCCACGTCAAATCTGGATTCATCATCACTGGTTGCACTCTACCAGTGCCAGTCCCAAGCCTGGATAAAGGAGGAGGGCGTCGCTAATGGTAATGGCCATTGTCATTGTGGGGCGCGGTGGTGTAGTGGTGGCGTCGTTGCCTTGAAACCGGAAGGTTCGAGGTTCGAATCCACCTCAAGTCGCCGCGTAGGGACCTTGGGCAAGTCATTCACTCGCAATTGCTCAGCGCTTCGGCGTGAAACTCCGATGCAGTGTCCGCTCTTCAGTCTGGAGCGCATCTGAGTAGAGTGCTGAAGATGCGTTATAACAAGTGAACATACAAACAAGCAAACAAACAAAAAAAATTCTGCACTGCAAAACGTGTCGTTATAAGAAAAGGTTACGAGAACGTAAACGCGCAGCAATTGACCGACGGACATATTGAACACCTATTTTAGTGAGTCAATTGTGCATTAATAAAGCTGACAAACATAACAATTTTAATAATGCCTGGTTTAGACTTTGAGCTATTAAGACACCGTTTAAAAGGATGTTTAACTCAATATATGAATCCGAATATTAGGTTTCAAAATTAATGCTTAGAATCAGCTCAGTGTCATGTGGAGTGGCGATAATCCCAAATCCGAATAAAGATGCGACAATAATTAAAGTGGCTTCGCAATAATTATTATTTGGATTATCGGGCTTCGCTCACCAGTCTATGAGACGCGTCCCATGAGTTTACATTAGTTTGCTGAAGGATTGATCAGGAGTTTAATGACAAGGTACAGCAGAGGCCCAAATTACTTTCATATTATTGCTCCAAACATGATGTGCGCCGTCCTTTTTTATATCAGTTTGTTTAACTGCCTAAAAAGTGAACATTCATCATTACATGTTTTGATGATGTGTCTGATTATCATTTAATTCATGGCATCGTATAAAAAAATTAAAAAGCACCTCTAGCAGCATAGACTTTTCAGAGGCTCCTTCAGCACATACATTGTAAGTCCGGGTGCAATGGACACCGAGAGAAGAGGCAGGAAAGTCATGGTAGACAATGAATTGCAACGTTTTCCAGAAACCGTTTCCAGAATGATGCACATGTATGCTGCTCCTGCCTGCAGTGGTGCACATGGGTCTCTACTACAGCTCAGTAGGGCTACAGAGCTCACAAAGGTAGGCAGGAGAAAGGCCTAGCATGCAGCGCCAGACTATAGTAGATATCATATACTCAATTCGCTGCTTGAGTGGAAGCCAGTGGAGAACGTCACGCATATAGCTGGAGATGTGTCTGATTTCAGGTATGCGGAAAATAAGGCGGGCTGCAGAGCGCAGGACGCGATCAAGGCAACTCAGACGGGCAATTGGTAGGCCAGCATAGAGAGAGCAGCAGTAGTCAAGTCTGGTGGTAACAAAGAATGGACAAGGGTGGCAGCAGCAGCAGGAGTAAGCGAGTATGTGTGAAGGAATGGTTAGATGTTGATAACGTGAAAGCTCTGCAAGTAGTTACCTATATATCGAACACCTCTTTTAAGTGGTTCATTTCTCAATTAATAAGGCTAGCTTTCCAAATTATATAATAAGAATCTGGATGCTATTAAGTGCTGTAAAACCAAAGCAAAACAAATTACCTAGTAGGAACAAACATATAGTAGGCTGTTAGTGTCATTGTTCAAAACAAAGCACATAAAAATTAATTTGCAAAAATAAATAAACGCGGAAGTGACTTTTCGACTTTTCTTCATTTGGGGTGATACGATTAATCCGGGGCATACTCTATTTCGTGACACCGGCAGAAATAAGTATTTATCTTATTCTCCCAAAAAGATTCTCGACTATGATGCGGTAGTTGTTGCAATCCAGTGATCTGCCTTTCTTGTAGATTGTTACCAAAATTGACTTCTTCCAATCTTCCGGTGCCTTTCCCTGCTCCCAAGGCCATGTTGCATGATTTGTGCATTTCATTCAGCAATAGATCTCCTCCATGTTTAATCATTTCCACTGTAATGTTCTCAATACCAAAGCTGTTGGCGTTGTTCAGCTTTGCTATCGCTTCGTCGTCCTGAGATAAAATTATGTCATTCAGATCCTTTATTGCTTCCCTGGCAAGATCTTGCTCGCTGTATAGTTCGCTACAATAGCTTGTCCATCGTTGTATTATGTCTTCCTTTCCCGTCAGTACTTTATCGTTCCGTCTTTTATTGCTGTGAGTCTTTTTTGACACCTTCTGTTAAAGATAATAAGTGCCTATAATTTTGTGTGCAATGCGTATACATAGAAGCGTTTTATACATATTTTACAGTACAATGCAATGCAAACAGTGGCGTAACTACGGGGGGGCAAGGGGGGGCAGCCGCCCCCCCCAAATGAAAGGGCTGCCCCCCCAGCTGCCCCCCCAATCCCTGCATTTGTTTTACTTTTTACTCTTACGAGTGATAAAGAATTAAACAATGTTATATAATTTCTGACTTATTTTATTTGTTATACAACTTCCTGTACAACTTCTTATAGGGTGGGTGATGGGAAAGTGGGGCAGGCCACTATAGTGCACTGTGGGACAGACAAGCTAGTGAGGTTTGCATGCGTATTATGTCCAATACTGTAATACATCCAAAATATAAAAATACATAGTCTATGGCAATATACCGATGCCGATGCACGCTTTAATTGCCAACGGTAGCCACCCCATCATTTTAAGCTGCCACCCCACTGCCCCCCCCATGAAAAAATAACTGGCTACGCCACTGAATGCAAATAACGTCGCCCGATTTCTTTATCTATACTTTGGAATGCCGCTTTAAAAGTATGAACAGTGACAGAATAACATGCCTTGAGGATATTATTGTTTATGATGCAACAGATCTGTTAAACACCTCGTTTTAGTTATTTATTTTGGCATTAATTCCGCTAACCTACAAACTAATAACGACTGACTTATGACTTATTTCAATCCTTCGGTTTTTGACCATCCTAAAACGTGGCCAACCCTTTTATATACGCAATTTGCAAGATTTTTAGAAGGTGCTTAATGCCGCTCATTTAAAAGTCACATCTCAGACACGCACAGTTATAATACTTTTTAAAATGTTATAAGGGTGTGTATACGTCTTAATACGCCTCGAGAGTTAGCAAGTTCAATTAAAGATACATGTAATAGAACGGTTCTGATTTTGTACGCACGGCGGCACGAGCGGCAGTATATTTATAGATAAATTGAAATACAATTAGCATTAACTCCGCCACTAGTTACACTCTGCCAGTGCCAATCTCAAGCCTGGATAAAGTAGGAGGGCGTCGTTAATGGTCTTTGTTACCACACAGTGACGTTAAACTGCAACTACCACCACCACCTTCTCGCGCGTCGCTAATTTAGAACACCTCTGTTTACTGATTTTACATCTACATTAATAACGCTAACCTGACGAAGAGTTGGGTGGATAAATGGATCTGATTTGACCAGGGTCTATGACAACAGAGGCCGTTACCCTGGACAGAAATTTGCTCGGCATATTACAGCACTCAAGAGCAAGGTAGGCTACTGAACCTCACACTAAAGAGTTGGGTGCTAAATCGATCATAATATGGTCGTTAAATACACCATATAACAGGTTGACTCCATATCCTGGAACGACACTGGAAAAGTCATATCAGTGGCAGCTTAACATGCTTGAGGATATCCTGTTTAATGCACTGTATTATATTTTATTGCATTGTATTTACATGTAAATTAATTTGCAAAGCGTCTCTCACGTTGCACACCAATTAGAAGCGCACCCAGTAAGATAGACTCATTGGGAAAAAATAGTTTTAAGACGGCTAAAATATTGATTCGTGTAGGAGTTTGGTCCATGGCTTAAAGTGTGGCTGGACGGTCATGGACGGCGACCATGCACTTATTTAAAAATCAGAATGCTATCCTGCCACTTATTGGTCAGCACAGCCTGGAACGGCAAAGGGCGTCCAGGCACTTCTTTTGGAAAAGTAAGGGGGCGTCCAGGCACTTATTTTCCCCACACTTTAAGCACTGGTTAGGTCGTAACGAAGAACATGTCAATGGAGTGAGTGCTGAATCTAGAAAGCGTTCGAGTTTTAGACAAATAAATCCTTGTTCGCGGAACAAGGAGATCACGAGTTGCCACGCGAATGAATTGAACGATGCTGAAGCTGATAATTACACCGATCACCATGGGGTTTATTTGAAAAGGCTGTCTTACTCTCAATTTCATGCGGTCATTATATACTTTTCTAATGAAAGATTTACACAACAAAACCCTAGAAACTGTTGCCCGCCGCCTGGTGTTTCTTTTTATCACTTAAAATCTGCCTTATTTAGCCGTTGTTGGACTGGGAGCGATTGTACAGATATAAAAAGGTGTAGAAATGACAGTTCTATCAAATCTTTAAGAGCGTACAACTTTAGAGCGTCTTCGGATTTATTCATCTAAATTTGGAAGCGATTTGATACATATAATAAAGGTGTCGAAGCGACAGTTCAATCAATTCTCTAAGAACGTACAGCTTCAGAGAGAATAGTTTCCCGTCGCATTCGCTAGAGTCCGCTGCTGCAACTGTTGTTCCCTAGATGGCGACTCATACCGCTGAACCACAATCCCTCCTCCTCCTCCTCATACTCCATGGCACATCCTAACTCTTTCCGGTGCCTCAAGCATAGCAAAGCCCTCGCAAGCCACAGCAGGCCCCTCGCCCCCGCCTCCGAAGAATCCTTCCGTCTCAACAGCTGAACATAGTCGCATAGTCTCCGGACATATTTCGTAAATATGGTCGGCCGCATTGTACGTGTACTGCGAGGAGGAGGAGGAGGAGGAGGAGGAGGAGGAGGAGGATAAGGAGGAGGAGGAGGAGGAGGAGGAGGATAAGGAGGAGGAGGAGGAGGAGGAGGAGGATAAGGAGGAGGAGGAGGAGGAGGATGATGATGAGGAGGAGGAGGAGGAGGAGGAGGAGAAGGAGGAGGAGGAGGAGGAGGAGGAGGAGGAGGGGGAGGAGGAGGAGGAGGAGGGGGAGGAGGAGGAGGAGGAGGAGGAGCTGGGTGCTGTTGACATCTGATCCGTGCAATACCCGGCGGGGGGCGTTGCTCTGCTGCAGATAATCTGGGCGTTACTGCTACGTTGGAGCAATCGCATTCGCATTGTGGCGTACTCGTTCGTTGATGCAGATGTCTCTGAGATGGATTGCGTCGATTGGAGAGCGATGGTTGGTCCAGATTGATGCAGTTTCTCATCCAGAGTTTCACTGTATACGTCGTAATCCTGTACTGTGGCTGTGAGCTCCGTCACGGGGAAACGAGGCGTGTAGTCTTGCTTGAGTCGCCTGGAAAATGATTATTTTGACAGGTTTTATCATTATCATCATCATCGTCGTCGTCGTCGTCGTCGTCGTCGTCATCATCGTCATCATCATTATCACGATTTAAATTCATTGAACGAATGAATGAACGAAGGTCTTTACCATCATGAAGCATCTTTTATGTTGTGCTATGATTACTGCTGCAATGGTATGTTAAAAATCGAAAAAAATTCAACGTGCAACTGTATTGCAATATGCCGCCATAATTTTAAATTACTATTTGAAGCAATTTTTAAAGGTGTCTAAGATTTTTACATTATTATTATTTTAGCGACAACTGCTCTATGAACTGCGCCTCTGAAATTAATTCAGATGTCTGAAGTCTATTATAGTAAATAGAAGAAAGGTCATTATAACAGATTTCATCGTCGTCGTCATCTTGATTTTCTTGTTTTTATTGTTTATTGTCATAAATTCCTCGGGCGTGTACATAATTCCTTGATTACCGCTTTAATATGAATTATTATAGAAAAATTGAATTCACAAAATGCATTACCACTATATGATGGATGGATCCGATTTGACCAGGGTCTATGACAGCAGAGGTCGTTACCCTGGACAGAGATTTACCCGGCGTATTACAGCACTTAAGAGCACTGGTATATGACGTGATAATAGATCTCATTGCATTGCAACGATTAAAAAGTGTATGTGATTGTTGTATTATTATTATATAAAAAATTACGTTAATGTTTAGTCAAAAATCTTTACATAATACATTCATATCCAACCTCTATTTAATCAAAACCTCGACATGATTTAATCAAGAAATGCGGAATCCCAGCAAATAGTGAGCTGCAAAAGTCAATTCGAATTCGACAGCAAATAAAAACACGATCAAAAGGTTTTAAATACAGAAGAGGAAACAGATCGTCAAACGCCTCAGGTGATAAGCGTCAACTGTGAGAGGTGATCAAAGAACGAAAGGGTGCCATCAAGAGTGACGCCCAAATCACGGACACTAGGTGAAAATGTAAAGTCAGGGCGCATTGAGGACAAGAGTGGGAAGTTAAGTTTAAGGAGTTTAGTACCAAACCAGATCAGTTCAGGGCTTTTTTTAAGGAATTTTTAGAACTGCACAACTTCCATGGGCAAACTTTGGTTGCCGATCTTGGGGGTTAAAAAAAATTTCTCGGCCAAAGCACTTGATGACCTTTTTGGTTCATCGAGTTGGAAATCTCATAAAAACATACCATTTTTCCGGACAGTGATAGTTCTTTTTAAAGTCCATTTTTTAAAATGTCCATAATTGCAATTATAATTTTTAAAAGGTGTGCAATTGCAAATGTGTGCGAAAATTAAATATTTCAGTTATCTCAAAAACCTGACGTCCTACAAGAAAATCAAAAACACCTCTGACTGCATTCAATGTTAATTGCAAATATAATTTTTTTAAAGGTGTGCAATTGCAAATGTTTGCCAAAATTAAATATTTCAGTTTTCTCGAAAACCAAACGTGCTACAAGAAAACAAAAACACCACTGCATCAAGCATTATATGCAATTATAGTTTTAAAAAGGTGTGCAATTGCAAATGTGTGCCAAAATTAAATATTTCAGTTTTCTCAAAAACCTGACGTGCTACAAGAAAAAACAAAAAAAAAACACTGCATTAAGCATTATATGTAATTACAGTAAAAAAGGTGTGCAATTCCAAATGTGTGCCAAAATTAAATATTTCAATTTTTTTAAAAACCTGACGTGCTACAAGAAAAACAAAAACACCGCTGCATTAAGTATCATATGCAATTATAGTAAAAAAAGGTGTGCAATTCCAAATGTGTGCCAAAATTAAATGTTTCAATTTTTACGAAAACCAGAGGTGCTACAAAAAAGCACCACTGCATTCAGCATTAATTGCAATTATAGTTTTAAAAAGGTGTGCAATTTCAAATGTGTGCCAAAATTAAATATTTCAGTTTTCTCAAAAACCTGACGTGCTACAAGAAAAGCAAAAACACCACTGCATTCAACATTAATTGCAATTATAGTAAAAAAAAAGGTGTGCAATTGCAATTGTTTGCCAAAATTAAATATTGCCCGATTGTCTTTAACAAATATGTCATACGAAACTTTAAATTTCAAAGCAACGTTCACAAACTGAACTTTCCTTTTCCGCGTCCAAATATTCAAACTTCCGGAGGCGCACGAGTGTAAAAGTAGTTCGGAGTGACAACGCGAATTTCATCAATAACTCAACCTCAACAACAGTTAATAGCCTAATTACATTATTACAGTAAAATTACTTACAATCAGTGGAAACTAGTGTCAATAAATATCATAATAGCATACTGTCAAGTTTTTAAAAACTGAAAAGAAGGCAAATTGATTGAAATTATTCCAGAATCTTGCAGCGTTCGTACCCATTTCGAGTGATTTTAGCGAGATAACGCTACGCCAACTTGCGAAAGAAACTAAGAAGGACTCATCACACGTACACCGTGTTACACCCTCGAGTGGGCGATCAATTTTCCTTCCACTCAGTTCTTTTACTGTAAGCAGAGTCGTAAAATGAGTTAATGATTTGGTTAGGTTGGTTTCAAAGTGTAACTACACACTTCAATCACAAAACTTGCATTAAAACTACTATAGGCTTCTCTACATGTTTTTTAGACTGGCGTATTATTCCAAATCGGATGACAATGAAATCTAAAATTATTTTTTAGCTGCACAAAAATGATTTTACAACTGCACAAATCCATTTAGAACTGCACATTTTGTGTAGAACTGCACGTTAAAAAAAGCCCTGGATCAGTTGCATTTAAGTGGGATTAAGGCAAAGTCGATTGGCCGACATCCAAGAGTGGAGATCATGTGACAAGGAGTCGATCAATCTCACAAGAGCAACCTGATCAGCAGGAGGACCATGTACAAAGGTCTGGACATCGTCAGCATACAGTAGTAGCCAGTGGCCAAGTGTTTAGCAAGCAAAGAAGAAATGTCAGCAGTATAAAGTTGATACCACGGACCGAGTCACGTTGGAATCCAAAGCTAACTTTAGCACAGGTCGTTCTGGAATCACATAATTATTATTACATATAATCATTGAACGCAGGAGCTGGAAATCCCAGCGTGAAAAACCTACCATTTGACGCAGAGTATACCGGAAGTGAGGATGACGCAGACGACAATGATGGCGATCACCGTAATTATGACGACAGACGTTGCTATGGAAACAGAAAACGTCACAATTGAATGACAGAAAACATATATTGCTGTCACATATTGTACTGCATAGTTTATTTCTTCCGACAATGACTCATGACTTTGTTCTGCCACCAAACGATGAAAAAAATTATGTACATGTACTTTGGACCCTCTTTAAGAGTTTTGTTCGAAAATAGAGAAATCATACATGTAACAACAAAAACAATTACAAATAGCATGAAACCACAGGTGTAAGAGACGATTCAGCGCATCCTTTACACACCTTTTTTAACGATCAAAAGGTTGCACAATATTGAAAGAACATCAAAGACATGCTCTTAAGTGCTGTAATATGCCGAGCAAATTTCTGTCCAGGGTAACGGCCTCTGTTGTCATAAACCCTGGTCAAATCGGATCCATCCAGACATGTATGATAAGAAGGTAATCATTCGTATTACATTAATCAAGCCAGTGCTCCACTTTGGCATTGCCAGGCCCAAACCTATAGAAAGAAGGAGGGTGACGATATTAATCCCTGCGAAAAGAAGCGCACATAGGGTGATAAATGGGGTCATCTATCAGCAAGATGTTGTCAAATAAAAGGCCCCTGCTTGAATGTTGTCTGCGTTGCAAGGGACAACGGTTTAACAATAACAAGATATTTAATATTTGTGATACGATCTGAAAAAAACAAGTTTTGTCATACATATATAATGCATACGTCCTGGGCACGTCGTTAAACTGCATCCATCCTCCGCCACAGGGAACCAACAACGTCCCTGTGCCGGTCCTAAGCCCGGACAAAAGGAGGAAGGTTTGCCAGATGGGTGACGATACGCTGGCAGTAAAAGAACAAGACGATTGAAATCCGCAAAAACCACGGCACAAGTGACATAGCAACCCAAATGCTTCAAGGTGTCATGATGTGAAGCAGACATGCACAGGCCGGTCAGGACAGACCGGTGGAGAGAGTCGGAGGAGAGAGCGTGGGACACATACGGGCATTGACCCAGGTTGTCCTTCATGCCTCTCTCCCAATACTCTCTTCATTCAGACAAGGTGGTCTATAGCTGCTCCAAGATGTTAACGGTATGGAGCAGACCTGCTGACCGGACTGGTTGAAGCTGGGCAATATGACGCGAGACAGACTCAGACAGAGAGTGGCGTCGGACTCCTACGGGCGCTGAGCCTAAGGATGTTGATGATGATGATATAATGCAGCGACGCTCTTTCTAGAACCTTGAATGGGCTCCCTGTTGCTCTTCTCCTTGTGACCATAACGGACACATCAATAATTGTAATTTTGAGCAATTTTCGGTAAGCGAACACCTTTAAAACGCTTGAATATAATGTTATATACTTTTGGATCTGCTACATACTTTATTACGTAAGGGTAACAACAATCATTTATATAGCATTTATTCGAATTGTTCTAAGGGTGTGCAATACAATAAGTATTGTTTGTTGCTGTTGCGTGTATTATGATATATTATTATAGTATCGCTCTGCCCGCTTCCAACACTCAATCGGTTGTATTGTATTGTATTGTATTGTATTGCATTGTATCGCATCTATACATTTATAATGCGCCTCTCGCAGAATGACCATTCAGAGGCGCTTTCAGCACGAAAAAACCATTGGGAAAAGAATTGCTTTTAAAGAACGAGAGATTGATCGAAACAAAAATTAGTTTAGACCGTTGTGCGGAATTAAGGTCATTCAAAATGGAGGACCAACCACAGCAAACGCCCGTGTTATGCGAACAAAGAGACTGGGAGCGCTTCTGAGTAGATTGCCATGAAGGTGCGCAATATAAAAGGTCAATGATAATACTGTACATAATTATTATGTTGAGAGAAAAGCACAGCGAAGAGAAGAATGGTCACATTGGACGTTGGAACCTGCCGAAGGGTAAAGAACTTAAAGAAGATATATGTTACGTTACATGACAACAGACATACGTTGCTAATGGCAACACGAAAGTGAATGCATTGGATGGAAAGACGATGCAACAGGAATTTTGGCTTATTGTGATCACTAGAGACTACTGGAATGCGACGTCCCAGCTCTGAGAGAAATTCTACACCTTCAGGTCCATGGATTTCAAAGGCAAGGACAACACCATGTTTTATATAGGCAGCAATGATATTTATTTGCCACCGATGATGTAGAGATGTAAGTATAATAGCAGGCACACGAACTAAAATTAAGTTTCGAAGACTGACAATGTTAGACACTCTTAACCCTCGGGCTACCAAGGGGGGGTGGTTGCCACCCCCTAGGTTTTTCGCAAATCAAGCGCGTTCCGTCTGGAATAAAATTTTGAAAAAATTAGTAGCTGTAGAGGGTTCATTGGGACACATTTTGAGCTAAATCTTTTGATGATGCCCCTACCGTTCAAAAGTTACAACCGATATACCCAAGGTACCAGGGGGGTGGATACCACCCCCCCAGAATATCGTCTGTAACTTTTCCGCCCTTTAATATTAAGAGACACAAATTATACCATTCTATAGAGGGAATGTGGGGCTACATTTCCATGCTCACTGAGTTTTTCTTTTGACAACCCGAAGTGCTCAAAATAAATTAAAATATATATAAAGGTGTTTTATTTTCATAAAATTGTCAAGTTTTTCTATTATACATGTAACTTATCCATAATTTATTTTTAAATAGAAATAAATTATGCCAATCTATAGAGGGCATTTAGGGCTATTTTCTGATACTAAATCATTTGTCTTTTGATGACCGGAAGTGCTCAAAATAAATTAAAATATGTGAAAATGTTTTTTTTTTTTACAACGAATGCCGATATGTGTGCGTAAACGTTTTTTCACCGGCTAAAACATGTTTTTTTGTTTTGATTGAACATAAAACAGCCTTATTACTAGTTTTTATAGTTGAATATTGGACTTTATTATATGTAAACTACTTTTCATATATAAATCATGTATAAAACACACAGAATCTAATATATTCCCTATGTGTAAGTATACATTTTGTGGAATCGACGGTTACCCATGGTAAAAAATTCATAATTTCGAGGGGCATTCATATTTTCTAAACCTAAATAATAAATATACCATTTTGTGCAGAAATGAATGCTGAATTAAATGGTGTATTACAAGTTATGATATCTCAAACCAAACCCAAAATCCAGGGGTGGTGGTAACCACCCCCCCACCACTGGTAGTCAGTGTTACAAAAAAAGCATGGTAGCCTGAGGGTTAAAATTAGTTGAGAAAACACTATATAAGGACCGTAAGGACCTTGGGCAAGTCCTTCACTCACAATTGCTCAGCGCTTCGGCGTGAAACTCCGATGCAGTGTCCGCTCTGCATTCGGGAGCGCCTCTGAGTAGAGAGATCTTGAAGGGGCGCTATAACAAGTGCACATACATACATACATACATACATAAATAATCGGTAATCACCCACATATACAATTGGCAAAAGTCTTAACTCACCATATAACATCTGTTTCCACCGTTTTAAAGGTGTTTATAGCGCTCAGAAAAAATTGGAATTACAACTTTCACTGCTACTGTTTCTGATACTGTTACTATCACTAGCACTATCACGAATAATAATACAATTTATATTAATATAAACTGGCCTAGTTAGCTACACCGGTAAGCGCACGCTGCATTTGTCTGTTATTTGCAACGGAGTGCGGTTCAAGCCCCGGGCTGGGAGATGACATTCAGAGATTTAGATATCTCGGGCTAGCACGTGTGGGACGCAGGGGCGCAAACTCCTGCGGAGCGACCTTGGGCAAGTTGCTTGCCCATCATTGTCTGTGGGGAAGGCAACGGGAAACCACCTCACTCATCTCATCCCCAGGGGCGTTAAGCCAATGAACCTGCCTTCGGGCAGAGCACCATCATCATCATCATCATCATCATCATCATCATCATCATCATCATCATCATAATAATAATATTACTAATAAAAAAGTTGTTGTAAAAAAAGCCAAATGAAAAAAATCTCGTTGTGTCGAATTTTGGCATCTTAGAAGTCACTATCTTTTGACGAGGCATAAATAGATATCGATGAGTAATATTATTGTGAGCGAAGTAGAAAGAGGATCGAACTATTAAACTACCAGATTGCGCTCATTTCTTATTATGCAGATGGAAATATACATCAGTAGAACAAAAATACACGGGTTGAAATGCGCTCTTTAATATCAAAACAGTTTAACGTCGTCAATGACAATAGAAAATATTAGGTAGTTAAAAAGTACAGAATACACCAGATATTCAACAATTAGATGCATCAAAACAGATCATTGCACTGTCATTAATAATCACCAATTAACAGCAATTTATTGTCAGTCAACGTCTATAATGATTATAACCCTGGAGAAATAATATGTTTTTTAAGCATTTATAATACATGCCCAAACATACAAAGTTAAATCTAAAAGTAAAAATTTCCCATAATAAATCTTTATGTATACACCTTTAAAACGGTGGAAACAAATGTTATAATTTATTATTATGATATGGCATGGTTTGTTAGGGAGTAGAGACTGTTCGATTAATCGCTTACGATTCAATTATATGGCGTTTGCTCAGCTTATTTTAAAGGTGCCTAACATTGTCAGTCTTATTCATGGGCGCCCGCAGCATAGGTCAAGGGGGGTCGCGTGACCCCCCCTGGAAATCCTGACAAAATATTAATAATAACACTTTCTGGAACAAATGTCAGTGGACAGTGGTAAAACGGGAAAGGGTGCCAACCACGCGGTCATTGTGTTCTTTTAGGCTACTTCACTAACTTTGGCACAGGCCAATATATCTTTTGGTTATCTCTACATAGCCTACTGGGTACTAATGGAATTCGTTACTCAGTCATATCAGGGACGTCAGTGGTGTGGGGGGGCGGATCAGTCTGCCGTCTGAACTAAATTCTGTAGCAAGATCTGTAGCCTGTTGGATATACGATACACAGGGTCACACACGGATGTCTGGCTGCTCTGGCATTGTAATTCGAGACGAGGGGTGCTTGGAGATATCTTGGGAAGAGGTCAGAGGAGCTGGCGATGAACTGGGACGAGTGGAGGAGATGCGTTGCCCATTGAGCAGACCTGCACGGGAAGGGCTGTACTAAGGAACTGTGTGCCCAGTTAAGCAATGACCTGTCACCTCTGGATTATTAATACTCAAGAGACGTACAGGTTATTTTCACCCTCTCAGTATGATATATATATATATATATATATATATATATATATATATATAATGCACAAGTCAGTATAGTTTAAAGTTATATATGTATGTATAATATATATATATACATAGATCTATGATCCGTAGCCTATGAACCGTTTACCCGTGGACGTCGTAATAGAAGCGCGAACATCCTTTTACCGCGGGTTAGGTGGGCTACCCCAACCACCTTCTGACATGGAGCAGAGCGCATAAATTACAGGCCCAGTGGAATCGTCTGTCGTTTCCCCAACACCGACGACCTGTGAGGGCGAATGTCCGAAGAAGATGAGAGAAATTCTTAATGGAGGGAGGTGAAAGATGGGAAACACAGCACTGACTGCGACGGATAAGGGGAGGGCATTATGTATTCGAAGAACCTTGGGTCCTTGCTATAAGCTACAGGGCGGCCGCAACTTGAGCCAAGTGAAACACGGGGGGGGGGGAGAAATAAGCCAAACTCACTTCGGAGGAGAAGGTCGGCCTGAGAGTGGAAGACCAGCTCATGAGGGTGAGGCGAGGAGTGGGATCGAGTCCGATTGTTTAAGAGAGATATTAGCCTCTGATAAATTATGATGACTAGAGTTCCTTCAGAGCTGGCTGCTGGAGAGTGGATGATGTAAGAGAAAAGATGACCGAGAACATGGAGTCCAGTTCATAGCCGGTCGGAAATCGGAATGTTATTCGTTACGAGGTCCGCATGATCTGACGACAGCGGAGCAGTATAGGCCTACTCGAAATGACACACCGAGTTTACAGACAATATCTTGAACTGCCATTAATGTACTGCAGAATGCTACGTCAGTCGGCGCGCTCTCCAACCGCACACCACTCCGCCACTGTCCCAGGTAGGTCAGAACTAAATTATTGAACTGGAATTCACACTTAGTAATTATTTTTTTAATGTAATGATTGGGTAGACGTTACTTGCTGGACATGCATGTCCTAAACTATGACCAATTTTTTTTATTTGAGCATGGTTCCTTCCTGGTGGATATGGGTTCACCCATCATTATCTGCTTGCTTTTTCCAACTCAAGTCTTTTCTGCTTAATATGACTAAATACGGGTCAGATAGGTTGGATATCGACCCATTTCAGTTGAATCTTCATTATTCAAATTCAGTCTCTGATAAAAGTGATGGCGCACAGTGACAATAGACAGTTGGTTGACAAAAGTTACATTTTGTAGCATAACAGTTTACAAATATTGCTTGGCAGACTGTATACTATGCATATATGTATAATGTATATATATAATATATATAAGCATCATAAAGCATGCTTATATATATATATGGTTAAGTCTATGTTACGGATTATGCTATGCCTGACATAGTTAGGGACCATATAGGGTCTTTCAACATAAATAATAATAATAGCCAAATAATTATTTCACGCCTAGTGCATGTAATTGTAATTGTAATTGAACACTTGCAGCATGCAATGTTGCTCTATTAGCTGTTATTAATGACAGATGAAAGGTTTTTAATATTTTAGTATTAAAATAGTACAGAGTACACAATAGGCCTAGTCAAAAGGATTTGGAGGTTAAAATTATAAATAGGCTTACAGACCACGGTCAATCTAATGTATCATAAATTTATACAAGTATCTATAGGCTTACAAAATACTGTGATAGCATTTAAAATAGTATTTTAAATACTGTAGTGTTTAAAATATTTCCCATAACTGAATCAAACATAGTAAGAAATAAATGAAAACAAGGAGAAAACATGTTTGATCGTTAACCGCAGTTTCTTGCACATGTAGAAATTTTTGTTTAACAAGATAGCCAATTTTTGCCTATTTTTGCCTCCTGAAATATTTTCTGTGCCTTGGAAAAACGAGATGACGTCCTTTAAGCCATATGTTAGTGTTATACCTTTTTACAATGAATGTGTGCATGAATAATATAATAATTTTTGTGTCATTGCAAAAGACTGATAAAAAGTAGAAGGCCTACGCTATATTGAGAGAATTAATGTGATTGTGTGAGTTGCTTAGTCTTTAATGACATATTTTATATCTTAACTCTACTGGTCATGACTGACCCCCCCTGCAAAAAATCCTGTGGGCGCCCATGGTCTTATTATGTAGAGGGTGAAAACAATAACCAATCTCTATTGACAGAGTTACAACCTGCAAAACGTCTGCATCACCAAATTAAGGGTACCCCGTCATTTGCGCACCGGAAAATCGCGCACGGGTCAAATGCGAGGCGACATAAGCGCGCTGCGTAGACCTAAGATTGTGTACTTTCACTTCGCCTTACATAAATGAAAGCAATACCCACATAATACTTCTCACCTACATGTGGCCTATTATGTTCAAAACCTTTCATCACGGCAACGATTCATCCTCTTATTTTGATTAAAGTTCTTTGTCCATAAATAATAAATAAAATTAACCACAGATTTGTAATTTTAATTGATAATTATTATTGATGAGACTTTAAAGGAAGACGAATGACATTAATTACCTCATTGCATCGGATGCTTTAAATATCAAGTGCAGCAGATGAAAAAAAGGTGTCGTTTCTTCGGGAATTGATGAATGACCACATGTGCTCTATGAGCGGGCGCCCGTGTCATCCAGCATGCTATAATAGTCAGTAATCACTAAAACAATTACAAACAGCGGACCTTGTAAGAGTTGATATGCGTTAAAACTCTTCCGGCAAACAGCGTCATTACCATAGTATCAGTTAGGTTCCGGTTTGTCGTTGCGAGGGTTAGGGCTAAGTCAGTGTCGTCATTTGGTCCGCGATACTATAGCTTTGCAAAAACTATCAACCTTGTAAGAATTGACATTCACTGAAACACTTTCTTCAGACTAAACTATTGACTGTCTGCTTGTATTTTTTTTTATCTGCGTTGCAACCGGTTTTTCAATCTTTTCACGATAAACGAAGATATGAATATTATTCGCAATTCTCTTCTTTACTCATCCGATTAATTCCCCTAGCAACGACTACCGATGTTTCACGTTGCTCAATTGTGACGTTTTCTGTTTCCATAGCAACGTCTGTCGTCACAATTACGGTGATCGCCATCATTGGCGTTTGCGTCATCCCAACTTCCGGAATCACCTTCGTCACGTGGTATGGGCTTTCACACCCTTTCCTAAAATTCCTGGTCAGTACAAACTTTAAACGATTTTGGTTAAATAAAGAAATTCAAAGTTTACATCTTTCTAATAATTATATTGATGAAACCAATGACGACAACAATCAATGCCAGTCTCAAGCGTCGTTGAAGGAGGAGGGTGACATTAATAATCTATATAATCACACAGTGTCGCAAATGTTGATTAAGTTTGACAACTCCGCTCCAGTCAACAAATCAATGGAAACATGAATTGTAATAGGACTCGATAAATAGGTGATCATTAGACACCATTAAAACGTATCTAAAATCTGCTATATATATCTCAGGCACCGAATTGGTTTTGATTCCGTGGATATCGACGAACAATAATTATATAGCTGCAATATTTCATCGTTAAAATAATCATGAAATTATCTTATACACATTTGAAAAGTTTCTTTCCATAGCAATTTATGTCTGTCACGTCATAATAATATTCAGTAACAGAACACTCATTATTTGATGGAAAATACAATCCATTAAAGCAGCAATCATAGCATTATAAAAGAAGACTTGTTTGCTAGGTGGTTTTATATCGTGATGATGACAATAGAAAATGAAAATGACGAGGATTGATGCTATTGAAATTTTCTACTGTTTATAACAGACATGATTCTATATCGATTAACTTATTCTACATAATCTATATTAAATGCATTTCTAAACTATTTATAGCGCTGATAGACACAATCTTGGAGGTGTCTAGCGTCAGAACTTTCGACTGATTTTTTAAAATAAATAATGAAAATCAACGTTTGAATCTTTCTAATAATTATATTAATGCAAACAAATGACAGCAACATTCATTGCCAGTCTCAAGTCTCGTTTTAGAAGGAGGGCCACAAAAATAATATAAATAATCAGAGTCGATCAGTGATCTTACGCTACAACCACTGGGAAGATAAGACGAAATGGAGAGGGAGGGCCATCTGCCGAGGTTAAGGAAATGAAGTAGGAAATGCTGATGAAGTTTGCAACTCAGCTCTAGGCGACCAATCAATGGCAATGTGTATTGAATCAGAACACGATAAATAGGTAAAAACTTCGAAAGTGGTCTAGTACCTTGCTCTTAAGTGCTGTAATACGCCGAGCAAATTTCTGCCCAGGGTAACGGTCTCTGTTGTCATAGACCTTGGTCAAATCGGATCCATCCATCCAGGTGATCATTAGACACCATTAAAACGTACTTAAAGTTTGCTATATATACCTTATATACCGTATTTGCTTTGGTTTGGTAGAGTTACGATAATGAAAGGAGTGAGACAGGGTTGCATCTTGTCTCCAGTCTTATCTAACCTGTACACAGAAAGAAAAATGAAGCTGGCGGAAATGGGGGAGGAAAAAGAGGGAATAAGGATAGCAGGAAGAATACTGAATAACTTGAGATATGCAAACGATATTTCATTATTGGCAGGAAAATAAGCAGATTTGTTGCAACTGATAAAAATGCTCAAGAGAGAAAGCGAAAAAGCTGGTCTCTATTTCAAAATAAAGAAGACTAAAGATTATGACAACAGCTGGAGGAGACATTTTTGAGATAGACGGAGAGGTGGTCTCAAGTTTTACATTTTTAGGTTCTGTAATATAAAAGAAGTGTGGGTGCGATACGGAAATAAAACACAGGGTGGCTACTGGAAGAACTGCAATGAATGGTTTTGAAAAATGTGGAAGGATAGGCATGTGAGTACAGACACGAAAAAAGACTGTTGAGGGCTTTGATAATACCGACAGACAATGACAAAGAAAACGAGAAAAAAACATTAACGCTTGTGAGATATGGATTTGGAGAAAAATGTTGAGAATATCTTGAATGGAAAAAGGACAAATGAATGGAAACTCATAGAGATTGGCATTGAAAACGATAAGTCGCTACAACAAACAGTGTTAAAAAGAAAGTTGGGTTTCGTTGGCCATGTTATGCGCTCAAATGGTTAAAAAAAATATATGGCATACGGAGAGGAAAGAAGAAAACAAGGGCGGCCAAGGAAAAGGTGGATGGATGAGGTTCACGAGACAACAGGAATGAACTTGGAAGAACTAAGGAAGGCGGCATAAGAAAGAAAGCAATGAAGAAAATGGAGAAAATAGATCATGTCGGTCGCTAGAGTTCATGTTTTCAGTTGTGGTATTTGGGTGACAAGGTGAGAGAACGATGTCTAATATAACTGCAATATGTCGTCGTTAAAAAAATCATGGAATAATCTCAGACACCGTTTAAAAGCTGCTTCCTAAGGCAATTTATATTTTGTCGCGCCGTATTAAGATTCAATAAGTGAACAATCACCATTTTCATCGAATAGAATAGACATTCCATTAAAGCAGCAATCATAGCATTTTAAAGAGCAGGGCTGACGATTGTTGGTGATGGTAATGACCTGCCTTCATTCGTTCGTTCGATGGATTTGATGAATTTATATCGTGATGACGACAATAAACAATTGTGAAGACGACGAAACCAAGATGATGATGATGATGACGATGATGATGACGATGATGATGATGATGATGATGATGATGATGATGATGATGATGATGATGATGATGATGACGATGATGATGACGATGATGATGACGATGACGATGACGATGACGATGACGATGACGATGACGATGACGATGACGATGACGATGACGATGACGATGACGATGACGATGACGATGACGATGACGATGACGATGACGATGACGATGATGATGATGATGATGATGATGATGATGATGATGACGATGATGATGATGATATTGACGATGATTACGACTACGACAATGATGATGGCGGCGACGACGACGATAGCAACGACGACGGTGACGAAAATACCAATAATCATAATAATAATTATTTTAATTCTTAACGTCTTCTTTAAATGTTTTAAATCGAGTATATTATGTAAGATCAGCATCACTGATACACACCCTTAAAACAATACAGATAAATCTATATAAGTGTTGCGTTATGCTTGTTAAATCAAGTTGTACTGCATAGTGAATATTACAGTTTCTCTTAGGACTCGGTCAGGGATGTCTATCATAACTTTTGTCACCTACATCTAGGTTCTCGACCATGTCTAAGTTTCAAAGGGTTTTTTGTCATTAATTAGGTTTATAGGTGGTTTTTCTTACATTTTACATTAGATTAAGTTTTTCTGTAAAAATGCACGAAAGACGGGTAAAAAGTCGCTCTGTCTATATATGAATAATGTTAGATTAATTCGTTTCACTAATTTATATAGCGACGCTTAGAGAAGCTTACTCATAGACGCTCCCTATTCAGCCAAGGTGATTTGGAAAAGTTGTGACGAGCCCGTTTAACACTGGCATGTCAAATATATATTAATCGTGGGGCGCGGTGGTGTAGTGGGTATGTTCGTCGCCTTGCAGCCAAAGGGTTGCATGTTCGAATATGCCTCAAGTCACCGCTTAGGGACCTTGGACAAGTCCTTCACTCGCGATTGATAAGCGCTTCGGCGTGTAACTCCGATGCAGTGTTCGCTCTGTAGTTGGGAGCGCCTCTGAGTAGAGAGCTTGAAGGGGCTCGTACAAATAATATGGCTGTGCGTGACCAACACCTGTATAACGCCTGAAACTAATGTTATTTGTATTCAGCAGGAAGTGATATGAATAATCGGAAACAAACAAAAGTTTTTTATATAGCATTGACTCTAACTTTTTAAAAGGTGTGCTTCAACTTTCAATAGCAGTCTTTTAACACTTTCTGTCTTTTCTTGTTTGTTTGTTTGTTTGTTTGTATGCGTACTTGTTATAGCGCCCCTTCAAGCTCTCTACTCAGAGGCGCTCCCGAATGCAGAGCGGACACTGCATCGGAATTTCACGCCGAAGCGCTGAGCAATTGCGAGTGAAGGACTTGCCCAAGGTCCCTACGCGGCGACTTGAGGTGGATTCGAACCTCGAACCTTCCGGCTTCAAGGCGACGACTCCACCACTAGACCACCGCGCCCCACTTCAGTGGTAGTCTGCGTCTTTATACGTCACCCTGTCTCTGTATTATGTATCTGTATATCTTATACAAACAGTGTTTGTAATAGTAATAATAATAGCATTAGCAATAGTAAAAGTGATTGTGACAGTATAGTATTGGTCTAATAGTCACTGTACCAGTTATCCGAAACAGTAACAGAGACAGTAATAGATACAGTAACAATTGTTATTTCCATTTGATTTGTATGTTGTATATTCATTCCGTTTATGAATTTATATAGCGCCCGACATGAAGCCCAGTCAGGGTCCTATAGAACAAGTTTAAAGGAGCCTGTTTAACATTGGCAAGTCAACCCTAGTGCTGTGCGCAGCTAACACCTTTAAAACGTTTGAAGTAATGAGACAAGCAAACGACTGCATTTGACAAAATGTCGTTTATATACCATTGACTCAAATGCTTTAAAGGGTGTCTATTGTTTTCAGTAATCCCAATTTCGTTCTTGATGTTTGAGCCAGACGAATTACAATCACCCTCAATCAATCAATCAATCAATCAATCAATCAATCAATCAATCAATCAATCAATCAATCAATCGTAATTTATATAGCGCCCGCGTAGGGACCTTGAAAGGTCGCTGTATAAATTATAATTAACTGATTGATTGATTGATTGATTGATTGATTGATTGACTGATTGTTCATGTAATATTCATTCACCCTGACTTCAAGGTGTTAAAGTAACTTCAAACCCCTCCCTTTCTCATTTCAGTGGTACGTCCGCCATCCTCCTGTCACTACACCGGTCACACCATCTCCGTCACCCCTCATCCCCCTTCCTTCATAGCAAGCCTCGTCACCGAAGAGACCTCCTGTGGATCGACCGACTTCCCATGGGTCGTCCTGGCCCCTAGTTTTCGAACTGCTATGATGCAGCGACGCTCTTTCTCGGTGGCTGGTCCTAGAACCTGGAATGGGCTCCCTGTTGCTCTGGTGCCTAGAGGTCACACCACTGTGTTTCTTTCTCACTTAAAAATTGCCTTATTTAGCCGTTGTTGAACTGGGAGCGCTTCTGAGTAGATCTCCCTGAATGTGCGCTATATAGGAAGTCAATAATAATAATCAGTTATAGCATAGTCCAGAAATTCTGCACCTTCAGCATCTACAGGTCCATGGATTTCAAAGTCATGGGGAACAACAATGTTTGGTGTATGCAGCAGTGATATTTATTTGGCATACCGAGGTTGCAGGATATAAATATGATTATAGCAGGCATTCACACACGGAAATTAAGTTATGGAGACTACAATGTTAGACACCTTTAAATTAAGTGAGAAAACGCTATATAAACGACTTGCAAAATTTCATATAAGCACTTATCCAACGAATTATATTTCGCCATATAACATTTTGTTTCAACCGTTTTAAAGCTGTGTGTAGTGCATAAAAAATGACTTGCTTGACTTATGGCCCTGGCGAAGCTTCCGCCCGCATCAGCCGCTCCTTTGTGGACAGCCTCCAGTCGTCCCTGTCCTGTGCTTTCCGCGCTGCCTCTCCCACGGTTAGTCCCATCCTCAGGCAGTCCTCTTCTGCTACATCCATCCATCGCTTTCTGGGTCTGCCTCTTCTCCTCTTCCCATGCACATATCCTTGCAGTGCCACCTTTGGGTATCTTGCAGTGCCACCTTTGGGTATCTTCCACTTTGCATACTGATTTTCATTTTGCACCAAAAAATACAATTATTACTACAGTAACTGCTGTTTCTGTCACTGCTACTACCACTGTAAATCACTATCACGATTAATGCTACTCCTATTTTTACATTAATATTAATATTACTAATAAAAAGCTGTTGTAGAAAATAGGAAATTGAAAAAAAACTTATCGTTGTGTCGAATTTTCGCATTTTAATAGCCTCTCTCTTTTGACGAGATATTAATAGATATCGCTGTGTGATTAATTGTGAGCGAAATAGAGAGATAATGACATCATTAATCTACAAGACTTTCGCTCATTTCCTAAACCAGTAATGCAGATGGAAGAACATTAGCAGAACCAAAATACACATCACAAGCCGTTGATGAAAAAAAAAATATTAGGTACAGTATCAAAATGATAATTGCAATGGTATTACTATTCACCAATTAACAGCAAATTATTATCAGTCGATGTCTATTATAATGATAGAAACTTTGGAGAAATAATATGTTTTTAAGCATTTGTAATACAACCAAACAAATTTAAATCTAAAAGTAAAACAATTTTCCAAATTAAATCATAATGTATGTGGTGAAAACAATCGTCAACATCAATTGTCAGATTTACAACCTGCAAAACGTTTGCATCACCAAATTAAGTGTACCCCGTCATTTGCGCGCCGACAAAAGCGCGCACGGATCAAATGCGCGCCGATATAAGCGCGCGGCGTGGACCTAAGACTGCATACTTTCACTTCGCCTTACAAAAATGAAAGCAATACCCACCTATTATACTTCTCACCTACAGGTGGCCTATATTCAAACCCTTACATCATGGCAACGATTCAACCTCTTAATTTGATTAAAGTTCTTTGTCCACAAATAAGAAATTGAATCAACCACTGCTTTGTAATTTTTATTGCCAATTATTGATGAGTCTACTGTTAAAAGGAAGACGAAATACATTAATACCTTAGTGCATCGGTATTTTTTAAATATCAAGATAATCCAATCGAAAACAGGTGTCAAAACTTTTGGGAATGGCTGAATGATCCTATATTAAATTTTGCTCGTGTCAGTCAGCGAACAATAATACTAACAACATTTACAAATAGTGACCTAGTAAGAATTGATATGCGTCAAAACTCTTCCAGCAAACAGAGTCATTACCAAAGTATCGGTTACGGTCAGATTAGACGTCGTGAGGGTCGGTTAGGTTCAGGTTTAGCATCGTTAGTGTTAGGGCCAGTGTCGTCATTTGGTCCGCGATGCTATAGCTTTGCAAAAACTATAAACCTTGTAAGAATTGACATACGCTGAAACACATCTTTCAGACTAAACCAGGGGTCTCAAACACACGGCTTGCGGGCCGCATGCGGCCCGCGAACCCGATCAATGCGGCCCGCGAGCAGCCACCTGGTTTTGTTATTTTTCAAAGAAAGAAATCGGTTTAACAGAATTTTGCAGTTCTTTTACGGTCTGAACCAAGATTTAAACTATTTTCTACTCCTTTTGCTAACAGCAGATATAGGCAAATGCAGATGGGGTTAGGATTTAGTGGACCTTCAGTGCGATGCAACGCCGAAGCAGAAGTACTGAAGTAGGCTACAGCGAAGCTTGTGTGCCGGTGTCGCAAAATAGAGTATCCCCGCTATTATTTTTTGTTTTGCAAATTAACTTCCATTTCCCTTGTTTTCAACAATGACACTAACGTATTTATCCCTACTAGATCATTTTGGGGCTTTGGTTTACAGCACTTAGAAAATTTAGAACACTTAGGAACAGTCAGAGTCTAAAACAATTAGAGTCAATTAATTTTAGATTTTGATTACAGCATAAATTTTTCAATTATAGCGCCCATGCGCATTTTTCAATAATTGGGATAGCATGGTTTCAAGTTTGTTTGTAGTACAAGTATTATATGGTTACCGGTACACTTAAAATATGATATTATGTGAATTTTACAGGGTTATATCATCATTACAGTATTGTATGATGCAATGACATATAACTAGGCCTAATTCTATAGTTTCGCATGCACGATTATAGTTTTATGTTGCGGCCCGCGATCATTACAAATTTCCAAATGCGGCCCACATGCTGACTTGAGTTTGAGACCCCTGGACTAAACTATTGACTGCTTGTACATTTTAATTGGGTTGTACCCGGTTTTCCTTCAGACTAAACTATTGACTGTCTGCTTGTATCTTTTGTCTGCGTTGTAACAGGTTTTTCAACGAAGATATGAATATTACATGCATACAATTCTCTTCTTTACTCATCCGATTAATTCACCCTCTCGTGTTGCCCCTAGCAACGCCTACCGATGTTTCCCGTCGCTCAGTTGTGACGTTTTCCGTTTCCATAGCAACGTCTGTCGTCATAATTACGGTGATCGCCATCATTATCGTCTGCGTCATCCTAACTTCCGAAATCCTCTGCGTCACGTGGTAGGTTTTCGCGCCTTTTCGTAACATTCCGAGTCAATACAAAATCTAAACGACTGGATTTTTGTTAGATGAAGAAAAATCAACGTTTACATCTTTCTAATAATTATATTGTTGTAAACCAATGACGACCTCAATCATTGCCAGTCTCAAGCGTCATTGAAGAAGGAGGGCGACAACAATAATCACACAATGTCGATCGGTGATCTTAAACTAGAAACACTGTGCGTCGATGGAAACCTGAGACGAAATGGAGAGGAAGGGCCACACGCCCTCACATGCATGTATGCCAAGTCGCCTTCACATATGCCGAGGTTGAGAAAATGAAGCCGCAAATGTCGATCAAGTTTGACAACTCCGCTCTAAGCAACGAAACAATCAATGGCAACGTGTATTGGAATAGTACACGATAAATAAGTGATCATTAGACACCATTAAAACGTATCTAAACTCTGCTATATATACCTCGCACACCGAATTTGTTTTGATTTCTCTGGGTATCGAAGTTCAACAGAGTTTTTGAAGTCTTCGTTAAAATAATCATGGAATAATCTTACTTTTACTGGAATGTAGAAGCTATGAATCAAATTTGTTTTAAGAATAGTAATCAAGATCAGTTTGTGAAATAACTTTCATGTGACAATTACTGCAACATATATTAATGAATGTACCCAACCAAAATATTTGGCATATACTGTACGCTTATTAACTGGTGACCATTTTGCTACTGAACAGTGAGCGCTATATGACAACGAACAATAATATTGTGTTGAGACTTGATGAGCAGTGATGTTGTTATGACAACGTTAAATGGTTGATTTGGACGTCATGAATTCATTGTTGATGTATACACTGTATAAGCTGTAAATTGTCGTCAACGGCCTTTGATGTCATACGACGACGTTAAACTTTGGTTAAATAAAATAAGGTCACCTAGAAAACATCAGCGATCTTAACATTAGCAGAACAAACAGAGAAATTCTTGGTGCACTTCACGTCTGACAGCAGAGCAAAGAAAATGGCTTACAACGCTTGTAACAAAGGCCAAACACGTATAGAGCTCTTATGTTGACTCGTTATTTTCGTAATAGAAACGAATATTCAAATAGAGCTCATAACGAAGTTTGTAACGTATGTATGTGTGTCAAGGAACTCGTCTTGCGCACCTTTTAAACGTTAATAACGGAATCTATATAAAATCTCACATGATGCAGCGGTGTTCAAAAATTAGTAATTAAAACTTCGAAAAAGGAAAGTTCTTAAAATTGATGGTCGTTTCCAACACCTTTAAAATACAGGCATTCGATAACATATATCATTATTCAGATGACATAATATTATGTATTGAAACAAAAACTGGTCTTCTACATTGCTCTTAAGTGCTGTAATATGCCGACCAAATTTCTGTCCAAGCAACGGCATCTGTTGTCATAGACCCTGGTCAAATCGGATCCATCCAGCCATCGCCGTCCTTACACAACTGCTGAGGATTGACACTTCTGTAACACTACTCAGGCATAAATGGACTACGACGACGGTGCTTATGCGCGTACTTATAATGAAGAAGTAAAACCCAAAAGAGGTGTTCAAAGTGCTGACGTAAGGTGATCGCCAAAATTGTTGTCTGCGTTATCCTCACTTCCAGAATCAGCTGCGTCACGTGGTTGGCTTTCGCGCTTTTTCGTAAAATTCCGGGGATATACGCTTTAAACGTTAAATAAAGAGAACTTATGACGAAAACATCCATAGCCAGTCTCAAGCCTCGTTGAACGAGGAGGGCGACAATACTAATCTATATAATGATACTGTGTTGGTGATCTTAAACTAAAACCACTGTGCTTAGATGGAAAGACGAAAGGGAGATGGACTGTCATTCACTATCACATTATAATAATTATGAAGTCATGAATGTTGATTAAGTTTGACAAATCCGCTCTAGGCAGCCAATCATTTCAATGTGTATTGAAATAGAACTCGATGAATTGATGACGTTTAGACACCATTAAAACATGTTTAAGATTTCTTATATATTCTTTAGACGATGTATTTATTTGGGTTTTCTCGAGATTGAGGTTCAATAGAGCTGCAATAAGTCGTCATTAAGATAATCATGGAATAATCTTATTAAAGCATTTAATATCATGATACATTAACTGAGCACAAAATTATTGCTCTATTCGATCAAATTCGATTAAAGTTGCAAGCAGAGCAGCATTATAAAGATCAGGATTGACGCAGTGCATTGTTCAGTGAAACACGGATACCATTCCAAATTGTAGGACCTGCAACAGAGAATGAACGACGCTGTCGGATAGCAGTCTGTGAGCGGGGAACCAGAAACTCAGCTTTGTTCGCCAATCGAAGGGTGGATCGACGCTGAACTCCCAAGGTGGAACAACAGAATCGAAGATAGGGTGGGGCTAGTCCTTCAATGCACCGCCTAACCAGCTCACAGACCCTGTATGCAATCCGCTGTGGAGAAGGGACCCAGTGTAAGATATCCCGCACATAGGATGAGACATGGCCATATTTTGGGATATGGCCAACAAGTTGCGCCGCAGAGCGGAGGACCCGTTCCAGGCAGCCAATCCGTCAGCTGGTAGTCCATGATAGAGGGTGCTGTCTTTTAGTGCTGCCTCTACTCTTGTTCACACTTTCATAGTTTCCCACCTTTGTTGGGCCGGGAGCGCTTTTGAGTAGCCCACCTTGAAGAGGCGTTATGTAATATTCTTAAATAAATAAATAAACTGATTTGAAAAGGCGGTCTTAAACACTATGCTGAAGATATCATACACTTTTTTCAAAAACAGATTTATTATAAAATTTGTAACGCTAGCAAAATAATGCTGGCGAGAACGTGAGCGCGCATAATTGCCTACCGATATGTTTCATACCTCTTTTAAGTGATTTAATTCTACATTAATAAGAATAACCTAACAAAAAATATTAAACACGACACCTTTTAATATGATATTTGCTCGACTATAAGTACGCGAAACTCGATATTTATCGATAGCTTGAAGGTATCTTCTAATTTTGGTGATGCTACAAACACAACCGACACTGAGGGTGAAACGCAGAACAGAATGGAGTGGAGAAGGTTGGACATGACGGTCGCTCGATTTCCTCGAACTGACGGCACAAGGTGTCAAGGTGACAAACACGACATATGATAAACAGAATTATCATCCTCGCAATGATTCAGTTTCGTTAAGATGCGAGCATTTAACACACAATTTTTCTGGGTTGTTCACCGTATTTGTGCGTATTTATACGAACAATATGTTGTCTGAAACGCCTCAGACATAGATAATGACATTGTTTTCTAATCATATTTCGTGGTTGGAATGTAGTATTAGCAATCGTTTCTGTCCAACGTCAGTGTGTGATAAGAATAATGATCATTAGACACGTCCTCCTCCTTTACCGGTGCTTGGGACTGGCGCATAGCAGTGACGGAGTTCCTCAACCTATTTCAGCTTAATTTTTCATTAATTTTATACATGTCAATAGCCCGCTATTATTGACTTATGACGAATTCCAACTTCACTACTTCAGATTATGTTTTAAATGAGCGTATGCCAACTCAGCTTGGAAGTTCCCGTTTTATATAGGCAGATTTACAATGTTTTAGAAGGTGTTCCATGCCAATTATTTGAAAAGTTGCATCTTAGACACATGATACAGTTCATCAATCAATCAATCAATCAATCAATCGGTCATACTTGATATAGTGCGACTCAAAGGTTTCTACTCAAAGGCGTTACCCGCTGAGATCAAGCGAATCAGTCCATTGTCTCCACCACATCAATCATTAACGGTATATGATCATCATGAAATGCGGCCATTCTATTTATATAAACAAATTTATAAGATTTCAGAAGGTGTTTAATGTCGATTATGTGAAACCTGCATCTCAGACATATACTGTTATCATTCTGTTTTGAAAAATGTTATCGGACCGACGGACGGACTGAAGTCGCTGAGAAAAGCTGATGCATGTTGTCGGAAAGATATTTGGGGACAAGATCAAGTCGGAATTTGGTTACCATGAGAATGGTCTTGTGATGGATCAGAGAGGTGATGGGTAGCCAGTGTAACACTCCAGCCATATAAGTGGAAATATGAAAAAAACCGAGGAAGGCGTGCTGTTACCTTTTAGAAACAGCATTTAAGACTGCATGTAGTGGATCGCATCTTGGGAAGACCTACGAGAAGCGAGTTACAGTAATCCAATTGTGTGGTTTGTGAAAGTACCGCCGTTGCTTCCGGATATAATTATTGAATACCTTTTTAGTGGTGTTCTTTTGCCTTAATAAAAGTGACATACAAAGTTAATCATTATAACAGAAAGCTCATAAGTGCTGTAATATTCCGAGCAAATTTCTGTCCAGGGTAACGGCCTCTGTTGTCATAGACCCTGGTCAAAACTGATCCACACACAATCATTATAACCAAAACACTGCATAACAATTTAGAAACCTTTTAAAAGCATGCTTTGTTTAATATAAAGAAGCTAAACTCATCAATTATTGAATTATTTGTCGTGACCTTATTGAGAGCAAACGAAGTTACAGTAAAAATATAATCAATACTAGCTCAGTTATGTCACTGTTTTCAGGCATTCGTTTCAATTTTACGAACAACTATACTTATTACTTACTTGCTTTGATAATGCTTTTGAATGATATTGCATGATTATTATTGTTATTGTAAGGCTGATAAACTTTTTAAAAAGGTATTGTGAAGTAGTGGTAGACAACGAATTGCTGCATTTTTTTTTGAACCCATCTTTTAAGTTATTAATAGCTTCATTAATGCAAAATAATATCAATAAAAAACTACATAAAACATTTTTTTCGAAGCGGAGCGGCCTCTGTTGTCATAAGCATTCGTCAAATCTGGATCCATCTATCTATGTCTGATCTATAATATTTGAATACTAGCAGTACCCGGCCACGCGTTGCTGTGGCTGAAGAGACTCTCCCTCCCACCTCCCTCCCTACCTTCCTTCCCCTGCCTCCCCTCCCTCTACGCCCCTCCCCTTCTATTCCCTCCCCTTCTCTACCCTTCCCCTGCCTCACACCCTCCCTCCCTTTTCCTCCATCCCTCCCCTTGCTCCCTCCCACCCCTCCCCTTTCTCCCTCCCTCCCTCCCTCTTCCAATAATTGCGACGATATGGTTTCCTTCGGCGACAAAGTCCATGTCAATGTTTTTACATATTGTGTCCATTTTTCTTCACCTGTGGAATACATTATCAGGTCCGTCTGTCCCTTGACATGTCTGTTGTCTGTCAGGGGAAGGAAGGTCTGTCTGTCTGTCTATCTTAACGATCTCCTGGCCATTTATTTATCTTTTTATCTATTTCTGTCGTTGTGTTTATAATATTGATTTGGATATATTGATGGGAAGACAGTTAGATAGGAAACATATAGGTTGATAGAAAGATGGACAGATCGATATAGATTGATTGATGGGTAAGTGGATAGGTGGATAGATGAATAGATAAATAGGTGAATAGATGGATAGTTGAATGCATATAATGTATTATGTTGTATTGTATATAAGCATTATATAATGCGTCTCTTACAGATTAGCTATTCAGAGGCGCTCTCAGCGTGACAGCTCCGAGCAACTAAGAAAGACCTCAAGTAGCGAAGATGACACCGCCAATAAAATCTTACTACGGATATTGGGACGGAGGTCATTCCATGTAGATGGACACAGCCCTTGCCATTGGAACCAAAAGATCTAGTCGATCTGCTGACCGGAGCAGGCTAGAAAAGACTGCAGAGAGGGTGTTAGGCATTAAGTAACAAAGGTATAGTTAGGAGACAGTTTGGGTTTTTGAAACTAAGAGCAGTGCCTTGAATTGGACGGAGAAAACTTGCCCGTGGCGCGACAAACCCGGTTAACCCGTTTTTGCCCAGTGTTCCATTATTGGAACATTTTATAAAAACGTTACTTATTTGCAATGTAGCACTATGCAGTGAATATAAATCATTTCCTGTCATTGTAAACTGTTTTTCTAAGACATTCCCATAGAAAAATAATAATATTTTGAAAAATTTTTAGTCATCAGATAAGGTTTTTATGAGAATTTTGAAAGGGAAAATTTTCAGCAAATTGCAACAAAAAGATGCATAATTTGCAAAATCATATAAACGCATTCCAGTTTTTAACTTTCTGGTTCTTGGTACCCTAATACCAATCATATTTCATGATAACTTTAATCGGTCTGTGTCATGAACTTTAGTATGGACTTTTTGCAAATATATATCATGTTCCATTATTGGAACACAGGGCACAAGTGGGGGTCCACGATTCTCATTACCGAATGCCATTCTATATGCTTATTTCTTTGCCTTGCAAGTGTTTTCAACTGGGTTTAGCGAATTCCCTTGCATGTAAATTTTATTATATTTTAAAATTTCAATCATTTGTGACAGAGAAGGTGCACAAATTATTTCTTTGATCACTGGGAGGCTATTTTGGCAGCGCAAACTTTCATTACACGAACATCAAAGCGAAGAAGATAGGGATGACGAAGACACTGATGGAACTCAAACAATCCGAGCAAACGACAGCATTGAATGATTTGGGTCTAGACAGCAGTAGGCCTATGGTTCTAGATTTGATGGTTGAACTCTGTCAACACTCCTTCCAAACTCTGTGGTGATCCAATTCTTCACCTAACTGAGCCTTGCTGAGCTCTGTGGCTAAACAGACAATTATTGCCAACAGAGTTGAACGCTGTCCAGTAACACAAGTAGGCCTAAGGTATTGACTAAGCAGTCACAGTCCGTTGACAATAGATCTGATGGAAAGGTGGAAAGAGTTCTGCTCTTGTTATATGGAATGGCAATCTGTAGATGCACATGATCAATGAAATATATGGCGAAAATTTCAATGGACCATCACTGTATACCTTCAGTAGGGTACCTGCAGACGTTCAACACCGTTGTATAGGGCCTACCCCATGGAACCAGAGCCAGAAAAATCTGTGATAAATGCCAGGTCAGCCTCCCCAAAGTCCACTTGAAAAGCTTCCACGAAAAATGGCTTCGGCTACTCTGCTTGTCCGCATGGAAATTGGGCATTTTTCGGATATTTTGCTGTTGTCAGTTTGAAATAAGGCACAAATCTACTGAATATGGACTTCAATTGTAGCTACACACCACTGTGGTAGAGATTTCAACATTATTGTTTGGTTCCTTCACTTGAAATAATCAGTACTGTACCTGACAGCGATGACGTAGATTATGTAGTCGTAGAGTACCACTTGTGCCCAGTGTTCCAATAATGGAACATATGAATAAAGTCAAAAATTTTATGGAATTTCTTAAAATAAATGAAAAATTAAGGCTATATGGCTATTCTATTATCAAACAGTGTAAGAAAAATTATATTAGAACCAAAATAAAAATTTGGGCAAAAACGGGTTAAAGACAAGGCAGATTTGAAAAGGCTGTCTTACTTTATGCTGCACCGTTGTTATTATACACTTTTTAGAATTAGAGATTTACATTTGAAAATAGACAATAGTGAAGAAATGCTAGACGTTGATTTGACGAGGTCGCTAACGCGCCACAATTTTTTTCGGATATCTATTGAACACCTCTTTTTTATAATTTTTATTGCCTTTATAAAGTTGTTGTATACAATTATTTTGCTATTAAATGTCGACAAAATAGGCTCTAATTTAAACACCTTTGAAATAAATATTTATATGAATATATGAAAACGCAAAATAAAAAATTCACTTTGGATCGTCATTTTTTATATTCGTTTATAGTCATTCAATCTGACAGACCACAGAACGATTACAGATACAAGCTATACGAAATACCCCCAGCGTCGCACGACACGCAGGTCGGCTACAACAGGTTCGGTAACTTAACACTAATGGCCTAAGTGCTGGAAAACGCTCCTGATTCGTCCATGCCAGGAGTGGGAGGGGCTTTTTTCAACAGACCCGATGCAAACAACACAACAGAAAGCGCCACTGGCAGTTAACAGAAAATTCAAATAAATTTTTGCCCTGAACGAGACTTAAACCCAGTCCGCGATAATGACTACTCAGTTTATCGACCAACGCTCTATCAACTGAGCTACGGAACCTCCTCGTTGTAAGTCAGTGAAGTCACAGCATTGTAATTTCCTTGTGTTCTGACCTTCGACTGGGTTAGCTAGGTATCGTTGGGCAAAATCTGGTCAATTTGAACGCTTGCATTTATGACACATGCTCACTGAGACAGATACGGACACTGGAAGAGAACACAGTGAAACAGAGATCATAAAATTATAGACAAAGAGTCAGAGATACAGGGAGATAGATAGACAGACAGACAACAGTCGGACATACAGAGACAAACAGGTAGACAGACAGACAGAGGCAGGCAGACTGGCAGGCAGGTCAGAAGTGTCAATCCAAGTCTATATGAAGAAGGAGGTATCTTATTCTAGTTTGAAGGTGGAATTGATGAGGAGAAATAGAAAGGTTAAGTTGATAAATGAAATGACAGACGAAGAAAGGAGTTGGGAACGATAGTTCTGTAGGAATCATCGGTTTCTCTTCAACACCTTTTTAAAGATATTCACTGGCAATATAAAGATTTTCGCTCTTCGCTTGTTTTCAATGTCTTGTTGTGTGGGATATCTAGAACGAACTAATAAAATCTATAATTCACGGACGAGGTTCAAGAAAATGTTTGCAGGAGACAATCAGTGGCGGCGCCAGGATTTCCCATTTTCACCGCCGAAATTTCTGATGACCTTTTTTTAGTCATCGGCCGAAATCTCCTGAAAATTTCCCGTTTTCACCGCAAAAAATGTCTGACGACTTTTTTTAGTCGTCGGCCACTGCACTCTTCTTTCCCTTCATGATAGAATTATTCCCTCTGGCGAGGGGTCAGCCACTCGGATCCTTCTCCTCCACTTGTCTCTGCTTCCGGTGTCTTCTTTCTTCAATTTGAGCAGCTTCAGGTCTTGTTGTATCACGTCCTCCCATCTTTTCTTCTGTCGTCCCCGACTGCGTCGACCATGTATACCTCCGCTTGCATGATTCTTTTGACACAGCTACCCTCCTCTTTTCTCAGATTGCTTTCTTGGTTTGGTTGCCCCATCAGTTAACGTCGAACCTGACGAAGTGATCTCTTCTTATACCACATGCACACTGTTGGTCACTGTAAATTTATTATTATTCAACAGTTTAACGACATCATATAACTACAAAGGTTGTTGACGTCTTTAAAGTTTGATGTATTGCAGCTCACTTTTGTTTAACTGTTCAGCAGTTTCTGTTTGTACTTTCTTTTTCTTTCTTTTTTTCCTTTTTGTTCTTTTTTTTGTTCTTTTCTTTTCTTCCTGAATTTGACTAACTGCCTTTCATGACGATAGTGTTCACCAAATGGCCGTAGTCGATCCTCTTTCATACATGCATCATTATTTATTATTTAGCATATATGCAAAAATATATGTAAAGTCTTCGTCCAGCCTACTTAAAGAAATAATGCAACACTTAAAAGAGGTGTGTTCAAGATTGATCTTCGACTAATACATGCACACGCACACAGCATTAGTAGTTTCAGTTTAACTTCATCCTCCTTCATCTAGACTTTGAATTTATCATTGGCAGAGTCCAACAGTGGCGGAGTTATCCACGAATTTCTTCTCTATAACTGCATACAAAATGCTAATTTATTAACTGGCCGAATCTTACCACGGCAATAATAAAATGATTATCAACCCTTTAAAAAGGTGTGTGAGTGTCGCTTTTGTGTGGTGGTTGAATTGCTTATTTTTGTTTGTTTGCATGTGCACTTGTTATAGCGTCCCTTCAAGTTCGCTAGTCAGATGCGCTCCCGACTAAAGAGCTGACACTGCATCGGAAGCGCTGAGCAATTCTGATTGAAGGACTTGCCCAAGGTTCCTACGCGTTGACGGTAGGTGGATTCGAACCTGCAACCATTCGGCTGCAAGGCAACGAACATACCCACTACACCACCGCGCCCCGAGACAAAGATAATGCATTTCTACATGTTATGGGGTTCATTCCTATACGTGTAGTCCAATAGAAGTTCGACTTTCCATGTTGGTCGTGATCGAACGATTTGGTGCCAACATCGATGACAGACATGATGAAATCCACATCTATTCATCAGTTGGCATTTAATTTTATTAAATTATAATATATTCTGTTCAGATATAATTATACACTAAAGTGACTAAACCATTACATGCAGCTAACAGAAACACATTTCAGCGATTAAATAACAAAATTATGATGATTAACAAACATTACGGGGTGCGGTGGTGTAGTGGTGGCGTCGTTGCCGGAAGGTTCGAGCTTCGAATCCACCTCAAGTCGCCGCGTAGGGACCTTGGACAAGTCCTTCACTCACAATTGCTCAGCGCTTTGGCGTGAAACTCCGATGAAGTGTCCGCGCTGTAGACGGGGGCGCCTCTGAGTAGGTAGCTTTATGGGGCGCTATAACAAGTGTGCATGCAAACAAACAAACAAACAAATAACCAATAGCCTAAAATACTGTTTCATATATGACATAAGTTAAATTGACATTGTAGTAAATAAAAATAGTGAGTCAGAGAAGCCTATTTGCAAGCACGGTTACGGGGTCAACAAAATATACGGGTGCGTAGGTAAGGAGATTAGGTTACACAGGAACACATACATGCACAAAACACACATGAACACACGTACACTTGCAAACACAAACGTTCTCGTATTTCTTTATGTAACAATCTACATCCGAACCAAATGACGCACGGTCCCACGTTCAAGGCAACTGAAATGGATCGTGTCTGCCGAGACCGAGAAATTGATGCTTTCGACTCTGTACATTAGCGCAGAAAAAACAGATCGTGTGGTCTTCCTTCTATAGCCTCGGCTAATTGAACGAATTTCTAAATCTGTTTCTTCTTTTGTGCATGGCTCCCTGTTTCACAGCGCGCCGAATAGAGGAGAATTACTCCACTGGTTTGACATTGTCTCCTTGGCTGTGCTCCGGCCTACCTGTGTGGGCTCTGCTGTCCAGTATTTGTTGTTTTTGCTCACAGAGTCCTTCACTCTGCCTCTAGCGAGAAGTTTCTGTTCCCTCATGTTGAAACCTCAACCTGTCAGCGTCGTGCTTACTCAGTTGTAGGTCCATCTGTATGGAATAGTTGGAGATACGCTTGCTACCTAAGAACAGGCTCACTTAAAACCTTTCTGTGTGGACGTGGTTGGACTGAAAGCCGCAATGAGTGGACTTCTTGGTGAATGAAAAAGATTGAATGAAAGAACGAACGAACGAATGAACGAACGAACGAACGAACGAACGAACGAACGAACGAACGAACGAACGAGTGAATGAATGAATGAATGAATGAATGAATGAATGAATGAATGAATGAATGAATGAATGAATGAATGAATGAACGAACGAACGAACGAATCAATCAATCAATCAATCAATCTTTATTCCTTTTCCATATACAGACTATTAATATTTGTTATCTGCAGTAAGCGATTAGTTGTCAATTGGAGTGTGACGCAGTTGCTTCGTTTAAAAAGTTCCAGCAATTTATAGACGAGCTGAATACTCTAGAAGAGGTGTGCGTGTGAAGCACTGGTTATGTTGTTATGGGAGTTAGTAGTAGTTTCAGTTTAACGCCCGACACTGTGTGATAAGAAGGACTATTATACTTATTAGGTTCGTCCAACTCTTTCATCCACGCTTGGCACTGTCACTAAGGGGATGTCCATATTTTACGTACGCACGGAGGGAGACGCTTAGGTAATTTGGTCTTTTCTTACCTAGTCATGTGTTGTAATCACAGTAATGTATCACCATTGACTATTATAACTTTCGTTAACTAATTAAGTTTTCGCTTTGATTGTTGTCTGATTAATTTCTTATACTTGCTATGCTTCGTGTAATCTTGTTAATGTCTTAGTGTGCTTGATACACACTGACCAATAAAAACTGATTGATTGATTGATTCATTGATTGATCAATGCGTCATTATAATAGTCGTCCGTATATTCTGTACATATTTATACAGTAAACCATTACAGTTTACAGTAACACATTTTAGCTATTAAATTACAAAATTATGATGATTAACAAACATAAATTACTGTTTCATAAATGACTTTTGATGAATTGCCATTGTAGTAAATAAATGGGAGGCAGAGAATCTTATTTGTAAGCACGGTCTGGGGTCAACAAAATATGCGGGTGCGTAGGGGATGTTGCGTGACTAAGTTAATGTATCCTGTATGTGATGTGTTCTCCGGACGGGAAGCTCATTGTCATTTGCTCATTGTGTATGATTATTATTTTGTCTTAAAATAAACCTATAAAAAAATTATAAGTATTAAAAGTTAACACGAAACAGGGAGATTATCAAAACTTCGATTTTTTGCTTGCGTGATTTACGAGGCTTTTAGGAATCAATTATTTAGAAATTATATGGCGCCTCTTTAAGGTTCCTACTCAGATCAGCCTCATGATATTAATAGTATGCACGAGAAGTATTCCCACAGGAAGACGCTAATGCTATCAGTAATAAAGTAATACTAATAATAACAATACGGACGGACGGACCAACGGACGGACGGACCTCCACCGTCAGTCGAACATTGGATATCATCGTACCGTATCTTATCCATCGCTGTTCTCCTTCACAGTTGGCGCCACCGTCGCTTCCGTCCTCCACGCGCCTTTCTTCTCTTCCAGTGCAAGGAACCTTCACAAGGTCAAGGTCGTCGTCTGTCTCGCTGACTCATCCGTTATCTCCCGTGGATCGTATCACAAATCATCGTCTCCACTCTTCAAGCCACTTTTATTCTCTGGTTTTTAAATGCATTCAGAAAACGCTTCACCAACCTTTATTTAAAATAAGCCTAAACTCACTTTAGAAAGGTGTGCAAAATTGCACCACCAGCCTAAAAATAGCCATGATAGTCTCCATCAGGTACAGGCCGTCAACGCCCTCGTGTCTGCCGATACCGAGAAACTGCAGTCGCAGATGATAGTAAATTCAACCAAAATAATAATAATAATTAGTAGTACTTCGGCACTTTTTCATATCGAAGATGATTAGTGTCGGAGGCAGAGTACAACCTCTCACTCCACGTTTATATTGCGACCGAGCCACCCGCAGTAGAGATCCGAGCAATTAATCTCTGATAAACCGACCGACCGGGAATCGAACCCAACCCGCCGGCGAGGCGAGCGGGGTACCCCGATTCAGAGACTTAATTTGTATTCTGCATGAACCAATTACAAGGGGTGTCGAACTTTGCAACACGTCACTCTGACTCGACATTTAAAGTATTTTACACGATATTTATTGACAGAAGAAGACCTTTAAAAGAGGTGTCTAAATCACTGCGTATTTCACCAGGACCTTTACTTTTGCTCCCCGCTCTAAATAGATTTGAAAATAGGGCCTAGTTGTAAAAGTATTTCTGTGCAGTTAAAACTAGTGAAAAAGGTCGTTGTCCTCAGTTTGTGATCAATTAGCAACGGGTATGTTTTAGAAAAAGATGAGGTTGTGGAGTTCCAAGAATTCGACGAAACTCTGCTCTCAGAAAGATCATCTTGTCATCGGTAGAGCATTGAATAGCACGCTGGTATGGAGTGCGAGAGGTAACGAGTTCGAACCCCGTAAGCTTTGTAGACGACTATTAGCGCCGTGTATAATTGTACAACTGTCAACTGATTATTACGAAGACAGAGATTGATTCTAACGATTAAGTTGTAAATTTATTCACAGTTTCACTGTCATATAATTATGAGCATTAGTACACTGTCATTGTGAAGACGATATGGCGAAGAAGACGGCAGACCACACTGCCTCATATGCCGAGGTAGTATTAAGTATTCATATGGGCAACTCTTCAAGATATTAACTCAGAGGTTTGTTCTCCTATCCTAAATGCCATTACATGAATCACGACATCAGCAAATCTAACGTATAAATTGACAAGGGAGTTGTGTAATTATATTGAACCGTGTTCTATTGAAATATTGTTGTTATACGAACGGCATTTGAGAACTGAGCAACATAGTTCAACACCTCTTTTAAGGTTCTTTTTCGCCATAGAAAGTTATGCGAAGAAGCGCAAAACTTTAATGGTCGGAATCCAACATCATTGAAAACGAAATCATTAAGTACAAGTAAAGTCCGGCAAGAGACATTTGTGACATTTTTTGCACAATAAATAAAAGTTTCAACACACTCAAGCAAATGCGTAGACCCGATGTGCAAGATTATCATCCTCATTACCTAAAGCTATTGGAAAGCTGAGAACTTTTTAAAGTAATAACGCACCTCTTTGATAATATTAATTATAATAATAATTGAGACAATTTGTACGGCTCTGTAACTCGGTCATGTTGCTTCTTGAGTGTCTTACAAAGCAGCTAATATGCGAGATGAGCCCTGTCGAACAAGTAGGCCCTATGTTTTAGCATGTATTTGAAAGAGTCCAAAAATGCCCTTTGTTGTCAAAGGCTTTATGCTTGGGAACCATCCAATGCAGCTACTACGTCTTCTATAAATAGACCACGAGATAAACAAAAAAATATGGACCTAATGAAACTAGGATGTGAGCCGATGACACGTGATATTCTATCACCCTGAAACCTATCCAGGACGACCAGGAGAACGAATTAATCTATCTCCGGGTGGAATTAACCTGTCTGGACTATCCTGGGGTATAAACCATTCTATCCCCTTTATTGAAAAATGCGTATACACACATACACACACACACACACACACACATACTATTCATCCTACTGTACTTTCATCCATCCAACCATCCATACACCCATTCACACCCATCCACCAAACTTCCATCTATCTATTCATCCTTCAAACCACTAACCTCTAGTTTTCCTTTTTTAAATCAAACGACAATGCACAATTCAATACCCACACACCCATCTTTCCATCCACCATTTCGTCCACCAGTCCACTAATCTCCATCCCTCATTTCTTCCAGACTCCTCCTCCACCACCAGTTGAATCCGACGAAGTTGTTCCTTCTCATACCACACAATGTATCTCTCCAATTGCACAATTTTAAGGAGCAGGGTTCCATAGTTCGACCACATCCTTCTGTGATCCCTCTTCCTCTCAACCACCTGACCTTCACCGTCAGTCAAACATTGGTTATACCCTAACTCTAACCTCGTTCTCGTCGCCTGGATCTCATCCAACGCTGTCTTATTTCACAGCAGGTGGCGCCACCGTCGCATCCTTCCTCCACGCGCCTTTCCTCTCTTCAAGGACAAGAACCTTCACAAGGTCAAGGTCGTCGTCTGCCCCGCTGACTCCTCGGTTATCTACCGCGGATCATATCACAAGTCATAGTCTCCACCTTATAAGCCACAACGTACATTAGCCGGGTTCTTATGGCAATCAGCAAAAGCCTCGAAAGCCTTTATTTATATAAGCTCAAACTCACTTTAGAAAGGTGTGGGAAATAGCACCACCAACCAACCAATCGCAATTATAGTCTGGCTGTCAACGCCATCGTGTCTGCCGTGATGATCACGTCACTTGCTTTGTTTCTGGACACACACAGTCGCAACGTAATTGCATGAGTTAAATAAAGAAACCAGGGATGTCACTTCAGGGTTTGAAAAAAGGTCAGATCCGGTCGAAAAAATGCTAGAAAATGTTAGATTGACGATTTTCCTGTAAAATACATAGATTTTCCCAAATTTCCGGCTTGATATTTCTGACGACCTCTATTTAGTTGTCCAAATTTACAAACTTTTCGAATTGTTCCACGTCTTTTGTGCATTTTCAGTTTAAAAAAATTAATTTGTAAACAAAAAGTCGAAAAAGCCGCCGTGAGATAAAAGCTAGATCTTGGCCCAAAACACCTAGAAACCTAGACAAGACCGAAAATACCTAGATCTATGTGGGAAAAAGCTATGAGTGGCTCAGTTGAGAGAGCGCTGGTCGTTAAACTGAGAGTCATCCACACGACCCAGGTTCAAACCTCGCTCAGGGCAATAATTTAGTAAAGTTTCTGTTAGCTGCCATTGGCACTTTTCTGTTGTGTCGATTGACTCGGGTTCTGCTGAAAATAAGATAGCCTTTCCCACTTATGGCTTAGCCGAATCAGGAGTGATCCAGCACTTAGGCCATTAGTTAAGCTACCGAACCCACTGCTGTAAAGACGACCTGCGTGTCATGCTATTATTATAATAGTGGGCCGTATTTCGTATAACCTGTACCTGTTACAGTAGGCCTAATCATTCTGCGGTTTGTCAGATTGAGTCATTAAACGAAGATTATAATACCTGATAACCAGAAGGATCAGTGACCTGAACATGGAGATTCAACGAAGTCGGCGCGCTAAGCCGATGATCGTGCACATAGACAAACTGAAACAATGTTATACGCCAGGACTCCGCAGCTGGATCCATGACCCATCTGCTGATATCGAAGGAGCTACGGAAACTCAACTGCAATCAGAAGGACCACCCCCTCGAGTAACAAGCCCCGACCGGTCATCCTCTATCGGGGGACGGGAGGACGAAACACCTTCGGACGTTGGTTCGGACGATAACGCTGATGATTCTGACGATCCAACGCATCCGCCGCCCTCCGATCAACGACCCAGGCGTCAAATACGTAGACCAGCCCGCTTCTGTGATACAGTGCGGGTTGCTGTGTGCTGAAAGGAACACTATCGTGGTTCAGCGGACATTCTGCCGCTGAGGATATTCCCCCCGGACGTGGGAGGATGTCGCAAAACTGCCTTTGCGACTGCCGCTACTCGTGGCGCCGCCTGGCGAATGCGTTGGAAACTCTCCACCTACGCGGTCCAACTCTTGGACATCTTTGTCTACGTGGCCGTCTACAGTCATATAGACGTGGAAGGAATGGATGATCAGTTGTGTCTGTACGTCTACGAGCGATCGGCGCCTATGGTAGGCCTATCTACACGTCTTCGACGCTTCAGTTCCGTTCGACTTCCGGTGGTGACCGTACGACTTCCGGTGGTTACGTCTACGACTTCCGGTGGTGACCGTACGACTTCCGGTGGCTACGTCTTCGAGTTCCGGTGGTTACGTCTACGACTTCCGGTGGTGACCGTACGACTTCCGGTGGTGACCGTACGACTTCCGGTGGCTACGTCTTCGACTTCCGGTGGTTACGTCTACGACTTCCGGTGGTGACCGTACGACTTCCGGTGGCTACGTCTTCGAGTTCCGGTGGTTACGTCTACGACTTCCGGTGGTGACCGTTCGACTTCCGGTGGCTACGTCTTCGAGTTCCGGTGGTTACGTCTACGACTTCCGGTGGTGACCGTTCGACTTCCGGTGGCTACGTCTTCGAGTTCCGGTGATTACGTCTACGACTTCCGGTGGTGACCGTACGACTTCCGGTGGCTACGTCTTCGAGTTCCGGTGGTTACGTCTACGACTTCCGGTGGTGACCGTTCGACTTCCGGTGGCTACGTCTACGAGTTCCGGTGGCTACGTCTACGAGTTCCGTTGGCTACGTTTACGAGACTGTCAAAAGACTTCGGCCACACTGGCGAAGCCGGACCCACAATAAAAATTATATTGAACAAAGGACAAAATTGTGTCAATATCCCTGTGAGACACATGCCAAATTAAAATTATTTTTCCAGAGACTGAATTTGTATTCTGCATGAACCAATTAGACGAGGGGTCTACGTTTTCGATGCATCACTTTGATTTTACATTTAAATTATGTACCACAACATTTATTGACAGAATGACAACTTTAGAAGAGGTGTCTGAAACACTGCGAATCGGAATATTTGTATGTCATAATATAGCAGATGTTTCAACAGGACTTTTTCTTTAGCTTACAGCTTTAAATAGATTGTGTAGTTGTAAAAGTACTTATGTGCAGTTAAAGCTAGTGAAAAAAGTCTCTGTCCTCAATTTGTGAGCAATTTGCAACGGATGATGTGTAGGAAAAGAAGAGGTTGTGGAATTCCAAGAGATCGACGATACTGTGCCATCAGAAATATTGTTTTTAGCCTCGCCCTCCTACTTCATCCAAGCTTTGGTCTGGCACTGCGTGGCACTAAGACACATGCAATAAGTGTTGTATAGTTTTATGTTCTTATATATAAACTACATAATTTTTATCCAGATGCAAATTGGTTTCTTAGTGATTACTATTTTGTGCCAGATAAATTTTGTTCGACGGTTGTTTTTCTTAAATAATGGCCAACAAATTAAGCTAAAAATTTAGATTACGAATCGTCGATATTTTAAAAACGTACAAATATTGACCAAATGAAGTAGTCTGCGATCTGGGAGTTCCATGCTAGGACATTGGAGCGGCGCGATTTTTAAATAGCGTATTTAATTGAAATTGAAAACCATTCATCATCATCATCATCATCATCGTCATCATCATCATCATCATCATCATCATCATCATCATCATGATCATCATGATCATCATCATCATCATCATCATCATCATCATCATCATAATCATCATCATCATCATCATCGTCATTGTCATCATCATCATCATCATCGTCATTGTCATCATCATCATCATCATCATCATCATCATCATCATCATCATCATCATCATCATCATCATCATCATCATCATCATCATCATCATCATCATCATCATCATCATTTTGTATTGCAAGGATTTCGTGAAGGCAATTGTTATATCAGGTGAAGAATTTGTCAATTGATTTGTTCTCCATGTTTATGTATAACCGTTTAATGTTGAAACCTTAACCTTTAAGCGTATGCGTCTGTTGCCTAGGACTTTCTTTGTATCACCGTCGTTGGATTTGATGGACTTCTTGAATGGCGCTTTATAAATTCTCGATTTGAATGAATGAATGAATGAATGAATGAATGAATGAATGAATGAATGAATGAATGAATGAATAATGAATGAATTAATTAACGAATTAATTAATTTTTTTAATACACATGATTGTGAATCTGATTGTCAATCTGAATAATTTCAGAGACCGCATTTTGTTGTTTTGTTGTCTGCTCAAAACGATTCAAGTGAATACCGCAACAAAAAATATGTCTAGGCTTAAAGTTTTTAAGAATTTATACCCCAAATAATGTTTTGAGAAGAGGTGTCTATGAAGCACTACTGGCTACCAAGGCATGCAAAAGTACAATATTGACATTTAAGTTTAACAACACTGTATGATAAGAATTATTATTTCTTTCAGCATTTGTAGTCTGCTGTGGACGCTTAGAACAGATGCGGAAATAACATTATTGTGGAAGATAAAGATTTGTCGGCAATCAAAAATCCCTTCTAGTGAGGACGTTAAGCTCTTGCATTGTGCAAACTGTGGATAAAAGCAACAAACTTTTTTGTATTGAAGAAAAACATATTTTAAGACTTTTCAGCTAGCGGCATCAATTAATTCGATCCGGAACATAACTAAAAAAATTAGTGAAAAGTCCGAAAAAATTGGTTACTTTTGTTGTTAGATCGACCATTTGGGCGACTTTATTGGGCTATATTCACTCTACAGCGCCAACGTTGTGCGATGGCTAGGCTTGAGAACTGGTTTCATAATAAAAATAATGAACGATAAACGGGATTAAAAAATCAATTAAAGTTGTTTTCGCACGTATTGTGCGCAAGAACATTAATATTTTTGAACAAGGATTATGTAGATTTGCATGGTTTTGAATATTTGTTTTTGAAAGGTTAGAATTTGGTTAACATAGCGATGTCTAAGCAGTGCTTTTAATCGACTTGCCAGTTAATTGGACGCAGAGTGCGTGTAATCTATCGCGTAAATAGCGTTATAAAGTATTCGCCTATCGCAGCATAAGTATTTTTTCATCAATCCTACTTTTGTTTTGGCATGAATACTTTTCATGGTAATTTTTCAGACTACGGTCCTGTCCATATAAACAGTATGGCCGCCCAAGAAATCGCTAAAATAGAGCGCTGAGACTTATCAGCTGCATCCCATGATGCAATGCTCTCATTAAGTACTTAGCGCGAAATCCCAAGTAAAAAGGTTAAGTTAATAGGTAAACACGCACACTAAAATGAAATGTCCTATTTACTTACTTAGAAATTGTGTTAATTTGTTGTGTTGATCACTTACTTACTCAATGCACTGCATCATGGGTCAGGCCGATCAGAGGATCTGAGAGGACCAGTGGTGTGGCAGAGTGGACTTGAACCATGAGATCACAATGATGCTTCGGAGAAAGCACTCACAGCACTCTATTTTAGCAATTTCTTGGGTGGCTATACCGCTTGCTTGAACAGGGCCGTAGTCTGCATGATTACCATTTTCACTGATCTAGCTTCCATAAGTTTCATCAAGGCAAGAATTTATTTTAAAATCAGTATTGCTTTTATTTGGGCGACAACAATTACTTCTTGTCAATCTATATTTAAATAAAATATATTGTTAATTATTGTTAGCTTTAACTTCAGCAAGAATTTTTTTCCTTTATCCCACTTATATTTAAGTAAACATTTTTCATCACTCCAACTTCTGCTTAGTGAGAAATCTTTTCGTCAATCGTACTTGTCTGCATCGAACACTACAACCCACTCAATGATGAATAATTTTTAGAACGCTAGAGTGATAGATTACCCTGTGTGTAAAGTTGCTGTTGAGCAAAAAGGTGGAGCGAACTGATGGTGGAATTCCATTCTACAGAGAGGGACCTATGCAGGCAAAGCAACTGGATTGAGCCAGGGCAAACACGAGGAACAAAATAATAAGTCAGGAGGATCAGAGGATATGAGAAGACCCAGTGGTGTGGCAGAGAGGAGACGAAGCATGAAATCACAAAGATGCTTCGGAGAAAGACCCAATTGCGACATAAAAACCAAAGCAAGAATTTTTTATTGTATATGATCAGAGAGCGGGATCTAGTAAAGTTATTAAATCATGAATGTAGGATTTGTTTCAAGCTCGGAATCACACAAAACTTCATGTTGCTCAAGACTACTGTTACTGATGTTGTTGTTCCAGCAGAAAAAAATAGTGTGTCACAAATTTTTGGTGACAATAGGGGCATGGTCTCAGGTTCAACGCATTGCTACTCATGAGGTTACTTGAATTTTGAGTCCAGAACTAGCCTTTGCATGATGACCCATGTTCAATGCATTCATTATATGTGACACAGTTTCAGCCTTAGTTGGCTGGAGCAAAAGAACTTGTCAGGAAGTATTGCATGAAAAGTAAAACAATTGAGAACATTCCGCCAAGGCAATCTGATGCATTGTGTGAAATCTCAAGCATTCTAGGTATCAGGCTGGATATGTTTGGAGTCAAACTTTAGGGACATTGCCTGTCTTGCCAATTCCTGAAAGCTGTTCTACAAAAATTCCACTGATTTAAAGATTACTTACTTAGAGTTTGGTGTCAATAAAAAGGGCTTTCTTCAATTTCTCCAATGACATGACATTGTATTTGACTTGTTTATAAGGTGTCCCACATGCCCATTTAGTCATTTGAAAGTGAGTGCTATCACGGAAATGAGAGGTTTGTGGCTAATTGCTGCAACAGTTCCTGTCAACCAAGACACAAATAAATTGCACGCTTAATACTCTTGTTGTAGCTAAACGAAACCAAACAAAATTATCTAAGACTGTAATGTACTAGGAGGTTTAATGTGTCAGCAAGCATGACAAAAATAGGGTTGACAAGAAATGTTTGACACTTTTCAGCAACTGTGGTTTATTCCTCATACGAAATACAACAAATTTACTTGATCATACAAATCTAGTCAATGTTGAGAACTCAAAACTGAAAAGCAAATGTGTTCAGCTGCTCGAGATCAAAAGTTATGGAAGAAGTCTGAAAATGTCATAAATTACCCAGATACAAATTCATGTACATTTTGTTCTACCTATCCAACGTTAGCAGCCCACATACCTCAGTCAGTTTTTCGCTTTAGACACTTCAAACTTTCCAGTTCTTCATACCAAATGACCAGAAATTGTTACCACTAGTGCTGATTGTCAGCGTGATCTTATGAGAACCTACGGACAGATCGTGAATAACTGGACACTCTTTGCAGAGAAAACACTTTGACATTGTGAAAATAGTGATAGAAATAAATGACAGCATATTTAAACTGAATTTAATTACTAGTGATACAAAATGTACAAATCAAATATTTTCTAAAACTTGTGATGCCAGCATGCATTTTTATAGGAAAATTTCCAGATGCAAAAAGTCCTGTTTTACAAGTGGAATGTCGACATGGTGCCTATTTGTGACATTATTTTTTTGTTATGTCTTCCATGACGGAAGCACGCTGATATTAGTATTATATCTGCTGAAAGTACTCTTCAAGTCATTTCTATTGGTGTGTCAAACATTGTGCTACCCCACATGACCATATTGCAACTGAAAATTGTAATGTTTATGTTGTCATAAGACCGCATATTCTGCATCTAAGTGCAATATGGAGTCGCATATTGGCTCTGGAAACTGCAGTAAGTGTTTTACCATACTTCAATGGTATACTGGAGCTACATCAAAATGTGTAATGTTTGAATCAGATTAATCTGAAATATTACTAATTAGTAATTTTTCATGTTGTCTAAAGACCACATATTCTGTATCTATGTACATAAAGAGTTGTGAATCGGCTCTTTAAATGTGAATTTTTAGCATACTTTCATAGTATACTTGTGCTCTATCAATTGTCCCACACATGTGTGCATGTGTGTAATGTTTTAATTAGATCTAGTAATTTTTCAGGTTGTCTAAAGACCACATATTCTTCATCTATGTACATAAAGAGTTGTGAATCGGCTCTTGAAATGTGAATTTTTAGCATACTTTCATAGTATATATGTGCTATATAAATTGTCCCACACTGTGTAATGTTTGAATCTGATTAGTAATGCTTCATGTTGTCAACAGACCACATATTGTGCATATTAGTGCAATAAATAGTTGCGTATCATCTCTGGAATGTTAATTTTTAGCATACTTTCATAGTATACTTGTTCTATATGAATTGTTCCACAATGTGTAATGTTTAAATCAGAAAAGTAATGTTTCATGGTGTCAAAAGACCACATATTCTGCATCTAGGTGCAGTTTAGAGCTGCGTATCTACTCTAGAGCATGTGCATTTTTAGCATACTTTCAACCTTCTGTTTAAGTATGTTCCCATGTGAATTTTTTGATGCAGCTAGCTGAAAAGTTTTAAAATATGTTTGTCTTGAAGCTGTAAAAATCTGTTGCTTTTATCCACAAGATGCACAATGCACTGCGTTTTTGGACCTTAACCTCCTCACTATTCGCAAAAAATCTGCGTTGCCCTTGAGTGAATATAATAATAATGTCGTACGACGTTATTTATGATCATACAAATTTTTTTAAAGAGGTATGTAATGCACAGTGTAAGAAGATTTAAAAGTCAAATGGTAGTAGTTTCAGTTTGACGAAACTTTGTGATATTAAGGATATTTATAGCATCGGCATCTTTTCGCGTTTAGACTTGAGACTGGCACTGTTTGTTTTGACCATGCAAGCTCCAGTGACTGTCAAAACCGGTTGTGTATGAAATACGATTATGTCATTCAGTCATTCATTCATTCAGTCAATCAGTCAGTCAGTCAGTCAGTCAGTCAGTCAGTCAATCAGTCAGTCAGTCAGTCAGTCAGTCAGTCAGTCAGTCAGTCAATCAGTCAGTCAGTCAATCAATCAGTCAGTCAGTCAGTCAATCAATCAGTCAGTCAGTCGGTCAGTCAGTCAATCAATCAGTCCGTTTGTCCGTCCGTCTGTCTGTCATTTGACAGAGAGGCAGACAAGCACACAGACAAATAAGTTTTTTTAGGAATGAAGGTCTTGCATAAATTTCATCTATCCTACACACGTCTGAATCGACGAATTTACAAATTAATCTAATAATATGATTATAATGGATCATTCAATCAATATCTAAGTTAATCATAATTTATTAAGCGACCAACTCTTTATCCGCCAATCCCATAAAAAATTCCAGCAGCATTTGTGATTCGTGACAGTGTAGGCCTAAAGTGTAAACGTTGCCCTAAAAATGCTCGTCTTTGTTTAGACAGTTTCCCTAAGCAATATTCCTAACCTATGTGATCCAGATATCATCTAACCTTCTTGAGAAGTACTTCTCAGACGAATCTGGCTGTCATAGACATAGTATTTATTATAGCGCCTTTTTTTCAACAAAGCAATAAATTTTCGTGCAAAAAGCGTTTCGTTCACATACTGTCAAGGAAAATAGTCTCAGTTGAACACATCTTTTAACGTTTTACATCGAATTGACAACATATTGAACACCTGCACTAAGCTTTTCATTGACAAATAAGAACTATATGCTATCCGCTTTGCATGTCTTCATTTCGTGGGAAAACACTATTTTAAATATTACACCGCATCCAGGAACAAGACACATGATAAATCTTCGGATTATCATTTCCTCACTGCTCGCAATCTGGAAGTGCATGTTCAAAGCCTGGAAAATTAAACAGAGCGATTTTAAAAATTGCATTTAGTAGTAATCTCTTCGACACCATTTCAAAGTGTAAAAGCCAACAATAAATATCTAACTAAGCACACCGAAGTAAATCACTTTCAAAAGAGCTGTAATATGCCAGACAATTTTTTCGAGGGTGAAGCCTCTGTTGTCATAAGCCCTCATTAAATCTGGATTCATCAACCCGTAAATCGCTTTCCTTCAGACAATATTGTGACATTACATGGTGCTCGATGCCGTGAGCATTATTTGAAAAGCAAATAAAACACGTAGCCTACAGCAAAAAGGTACAGTTTGGAAGTTAATGGAAAAGCAATACAAAAGCTGGTTCAAAAGGTAAATAGAAGAGTGAGTGTTTAACTCTATAGCTAAGAAGGTTGGCACAGAAGCGCATTGGATAACGCGTTGGTATAGTGGGTATGTTCGTTGCCTTGCAGCCGAAGGGTTGCAGCTTCGAATCCACTGCAAGTCGCCGCTTCGGCGTGAAACTCCGATGTAGTGTCCGTTCTGTAGACGGGAGCGCCTCTGAGCAGGAAGATTGAAGAGACGCTATAACAAGTGCACATGCAAACACGCTGGCATGGAGAGCGAGAGGTAACTAGTTCGTGCCCTGGTTAGGGCGGACATGCTTTGTAGGCTGCTATTCACGCCTTGTATAATTGCAGGCTGTCTGTTCTGTTAGAAGTCAAGAGTTAAGTCTTCTGTAATTGGTGTTCATGTTAAATGTTTAAATTGCACAACTCAACACTGCAACCGGTTTCATGCAGTCTGTTGTTCGATAAGGAAACTATTATTACGAAGACCGATTTAACGATTAGATTAGAAATTTGTTTAACGATTTCGCATTTCTACCATCCTCGCTAATCCATATCATCAATATGAATGAGTACATTGACCGCACACTGTTGTTGAGAAGGAGAGGTCTACCCACACTCCCTCATAAGCCGGTGTCAAAAATTGAAGTCGTAGGTTCCTGTTTTCTTGCTTTCGTTGCCGTTATCGAAGAAGTTGATTGTTTTGTCTCACACCTAAACTTGGGACTGGCAACCATAAAAATCCATTGTTTTCTTATTAAGAGAATGTAACGCTTAAAACGCCTACATCCTAGGTCTAGTATTCCAGGATCCTTCCTTACTAAACTTAAAACTGTTTGTTTTGGGCGCGCTGGAGTCAGGAGCGCCTCTGAGTAGTTTTTCTTGAAGGAGCGCTATATAAATGTCAGAATGAATGAAAAAAAGTCTTCAATATTGGTCTGCGTCTAGCACAAGCATTCGCAAACAGCATCCATAGTTGCAGTTTAATTTCACTGTGTGATAACAAACATCATTAGCAATGCCCTCCTCCGTCACCTAGACTTGGGATTGGCACTGCTGGAGCTCATCTTGTGCTCTTCTAATCGTCTGGCTAATTATTAGATGTCACCGATAATTATGTTTTGTCTGACTATTGATGAAGAAAAAATTAACTTGCGGGCATTACCTCGGTTTTAATAAACTTATTACTAGCTAACAAAAGGTGCGTGACGCTTTTTTGTTGAATGAAAAATGTTAAAACAGGTGTCTCTATAATCATGCCTGCATGTTTGTTTGTATGTGGATTTGTTATAGCGCCACTTCCAGCCCTCTCCTCAGAGACGCTCCCGACTACAGCGCGGACACTGCTCGTCTGTCTGTTTTTACACAGAAGATTGCGTCATAGCCTGTACGCAGGTGGTGTAAGTCTTGATACTGTATAAGAGAGGAGGGTAACATACAACATGTGTTTTGACGCATTCTCTCTAGACAATGATCTAAACGATCCAGGTATCATATTCTCGGTGACAATTACCACGTGACTCGCGAACAGCAACACTAAGATGGTTGACGATATTCTTATAGGCCACATGTTTTATATGTATTCGTTTAATGATAAAACCAAGTGACACACCGCACATGGGTACATGAAGAGAAAATTATATAAAAAAAGTATGGTAAAAGTCATATTAAGTTACGATCATTCAGTGTTAGATAGTGACGTTAAACTGCAACTACTACTACTACCTAGGACAGCATTTTGTACACCTGCATTACATATTTCCTGGACACATAAGATTAGTATACTTTTCACTTTTAGATATTACGTCAAAGTGCATAATAAATTCAGTTCTCTGTATTGGGGGAGGAGCTACGTTTGCTTGTTTGGGTCTCATAGTGAAGTTTTTTTTATAGTAAACTCAAAACTATGTCTCTTAGAAGTAATAGAGCCGGGAGCGCTTCCGAGTAGCATCCTTGAAGAAGCGTTATATAAATGTTGGAGTGAATGAATAAATTAATTCATTTTAGATGCTATACCTCAGCCATGCAAGAACAGGATACACTAAAAAAAAACTTTGCTTATAAATTCTAACACTGCTCGAAGCATGCCTGGAAATTGGGAGGAGCGATTTTTAGACATCGATGTTAATTGAAATCTCAATGACACCTTTTTAATGTGTAGAAACCAAAAATAAATAACCTACCGGTACTCTTCCTTGTGAATTACTTAATTGCAGAGTGTCGTTTGACGTTACATGATGCTAGCTGCTGTAAGCAATTCAAAAAATTTAATAAAAAAGTAAAGTGAAAAACTAAAATTTAAAACTAGTTGGAAAGGTCAATTCAAAAAGTAGTTCGTGTGGTAAAATTCAGAAAGATATTGGTGTAAAACGTAGAATGGTGCTTTTCGTGACCCACCCTGTACGTGTGCTTTCTGGAATAAGTTACCTAATAGTCTCCGTAATGAGCTTCTTTGACTTTCTTTTCCCTTTTTCCGGAAGCGTTTGGAAACCATTCTCTTTAAATGTGGTTTGGTGTCAGGTCGGGAGCGCCTCTGAGGAGTTCTCTTGAAGGGGCGCTATACAATTGTACGATTACAATAACAAATTAAAATTACAATTACAATTACCAGTGTGTTATCGCACCCAACAATGTTATGCCCATTCCTTACGCAATCTTTCACCCAAAACCACTTCGTTCGTCAGACAATTTGAAAAGGTAAATTAAACAATAAAGTGAAAGATAAATTCACAAATAAATTTTGGGGATTAAATTGAAATGTCTGTATGAGAGCTTGTTGTAGTGCCTTCCAAGATTCCTACTTAGAGGAGCTCCCGACCACAGCGCGGACACCAAATCGGAGTTTCACGAGGAAGCGCGTGATCAATTTCGAGTGAAAAACTTGCTTTGGGTTCCTCAGTGGCTTCAAATAATCTTCCGGCTCCAAGGCTCCGAACATGCCCCCACACTACCGCGATACAAAAAAGGCAAATCGGGAAATAAATTCGGAAGATCTGTAAAAAAATTAAATTGAAATGGAAAGTGATAGATTCTATATAAAATTAAGCGAGCTAGAAACTTGTTCACAATTCACCTGTAGATAGGGTTTAATGTAGGACTTGAGGTTCATGGACGGCGTCCATGCACTTTTTTAAAATCTGTACGCTGTCCTGCCACTTATTGGCCAGTACAGATTAGAAAAGTAAGGGGCGTCCAGGCGCTTATTTTCCACACTTTAAGGACTGCCTGTAGCTCCACCTGCTCCACTGAAGCATATCATCGTCTAAAAGAATGACACACTAACAGTAGACTGACATACGGCGGAGGAGAGGATTGGTCACTCTCTCTCTCTCATAAGCCGAGGCTAAGAAACGAAGTCGCCAGCACTGCGTACACCCATCGATGCGCGATGTGATGAAATCCTGACCGGAAACGGCAACATCGGATGTTGTTATTATTCGAACGGAAGTTGGACATTCGAGACCGGAAGTGATTGCGTCTCTGGCGGAAGTGATCGTCGAATAATTATTCACAGTTAGTCGACACTGAGGGGCAACAGGCTGAATTAATAATTTAGTTATTCCAGAAACGGTATTTATAACCTGAATGACCAAATTAGAAGAGGTGTCTAAATTAAACGACGCTTTCATTCAAAAGCCAAGTTATGTACGACTTCAATCATAGACAAAAGAGACAGATGATAGTGGTCTCACTTTAAATACACTTTGTGATACTAAGAACCATTATAAAATCGCCCTCCTCTGTTGTCCAGACCTGGGACTGGCACTTTCAGTCACCAAGGCACGGATGTTGAGTACGAGAGTTTTAGGTAACAACCATGAACAACGAATGAACGAATGAACGAATAAACGAATGAATGAATGAACTAATGAATGAACGAATGAACGAATGAATGAACGAACGAACGAATGAAAGAATGAAAGAATGAACGAATGAACGAATGAACGAACGAACGAACGAACAAACGAACGAACGAACGAACGAACGAACGAACGAACGAACGAATGAATGAATGAATATCGACTTTTTCCCGTAGACTTCACTGATAATATTATTACTGTTAATTGCTGAGTATGAAAAGGCCAGGAAGTAATGTTTTTAAGCTGCAGTTTCACATATTTGTAGACTAAGGAATTCTGTAGAAAAGGTGTGTTGAAGCACTGCCTAGTATGTTCTAGAAGTTAGTTGGTAATAGTTTCGGTTGAACGACCAACACTGTGTGATAAGATGGATTATTTTAGCTCCGCCCATCTCCTGCATCAGATCATTCACTATTTTTAAAGCCTCAGTAACTGTTCAAACACGTTGTATCAGAATTTCGATTAAACAATGAATAATTCATCACTTTACACCATTTTTCTCAGCTGCTCCTGCAAGTATAAAGTGGCTAAAACTGCGACGTACGAAGCCATTAATTCGGTAATCAATGCGATATGGGTAAGGGAGCCAGTGGAGTACATCCCGCATGTACTCAGAGACTCGGCTAAACTTGGGAATGCAGCCATTGAGGCGGGCAGCGGTGCGCTGTACCCTATTTAGAGGCCCTACCAGGGTATATCGCGCTGCATTAGTCCAAACGTGAACCTTCAAACGAATGAACAAGTGAGGCTGTGCTCCGAGTTCTTCTTGATGAGTAATTCTTGAATGCATCTGACTATTATATGGCGCCATTATTTCGAGTTTGTTTCTCAACAAAACAATATTCGTGCACGAATCGTTTCGTTGACATGCAGTTTAAGGCATCGTCTCAGTTAATTAAACACATCTCTTTACGTTTTACATAGACATACATTGAAGACTTATGACGAACTATTGAACACCTCCATTAAGCTTTTCATGAACAAATAAGAGTAATATGTTGCCCACATTGGGTATTCGCATCCAGTAACAAGACAAAATCGTAGACCCTACATTGTAACCTGTAACAAATTCATAATTTCGAAGTGCATTCATATTTTATAGGGCTGTTGATTTAATCGCGTTAACGCGTGCGATTAACGCGTTAAAAAATTTTGCGATTAAAATTTTTAACGCATTAATCGCATGCGTTAATTTGATCTTGCTAAAATTGAATCAGAGGCAGTAAAACTCGTTTTAAACGGAAGGCTCAAACTTGAAACTAGTGATACATTCTTTGGCAAATATTCCAAAAAAGAATTTGAGTATTATTGTATCAATTCGTCGCTCAATTATCGCTTGCATGCGAACCAAAACATGCATTTAACATACCTAGGCCTACTATTGTTAATTAATAAGTGTATCCCTTGACCTTACCATTGTAAATAAACTGGTCTGCCAATAGGTTACAGTTGGCTGAATAAATAATTAATTTTGAGAGTCAGAAAACGGTTGTCTAGTTTTCACATGTAGGCCTATATCGTTTTAATTAAATGTAGCTTAAATGAAAAAATAACGGATTTTGAGCAGTTGACTAATCTGAACAGTGTTTCAATTCTGTCTGTCATACAAAACTGTTCAATAAGTTAACTGCAGAAATTCAATAGGCCTAAGCCAAAGGTTATTGAATATGTTTGCAATAGAAAGAATGCATTCAGTCGTTGAAATTTTATGCTTCAAGGGTCCTTATAAAATAGTAAGATTAACATATTTGAAAGAAATGTATGCTATTGCGATTAATTTGCAGTTAATTGCGATTAACAAAATTAATCGCGAGATTAATTTTGATTAAAATGTTTAATCGAACAACAGCCCTACTATATATATATATATATATATATATATATATATATATATATATATATATATATATATATATATATATATATATATATATATATATATATATATATATATATATATATATATATATATATATATATATATATATATATATATATATATATATATATATATAGTAAGTAAACAGAGCTATGTCAGGCAATGTGAAAAACGTCGATTAATATTGCGTTAATATTGCGTTAATTTGCGATTAAAAATTTTAATCGTGCGATTAACGCGATTAAAATTTTTAATCGAACGACAGCTCTAATATTTTATGAACCTAAAATACCAATTTCTTTGCAGAAATGAATGCTTAATCCATTGGTGTATTACAAGTTATGATATCTCAAACCAAACCCAAAATCCAGGGGGTGGCAACCACCCTCCCCCCCACTTGGTAGTCCGTGTTACAAAAGAAGCTTGGTAACCTGAGGGTTAATGGTCAGAACCATCATCATCATTGCTCAATGTGGTCAATCTAATCTCTCAATGGATGTCTTCAAGCCTCCTCTGCCTCAACCACTCCAAAACTGAGTTCATTATTCCTGACCAAACCAAGAAAATCCCTGACCCTTCAATACACCTATCGACTAACTCTTCATCTCTTACCTTCAACTCTGATGCTCCGGTCCGCAATCTTGGTGTAATGTTTGATTTTCATCTATCCTTCTCATGGGTCAACCAGAACATTTTCCTGGGGGGGGCTCAAAATTGTTATTGTAAGCGCCGAATGCTATTTAGAAGCGCTCCTTACTTTAGCACGGCAAAAAAGCACAGTTTTGAGTGTGAAAAATGCTTCAGTATGAGACCCACGAAGCAGAAGTAGCACTTCATCCATTCAAGAAAACTGCAATTGTATACGAAATATGATATAGAAAATTCAAGATCATATTATTCTTATGAGTCCAGGAAATATTTAATGCAGGTGTGCAATAGGTTGTTCTTAAACATTTGCTTAGTAAATTGCATTATCTTAAAAAGTGACAAAAAAATCTTTATTTTAATAAGGCATAGAAATTCTTACTTAAATGGACGATATAAGCAAAAACCATAAGGTAAATGTCTTTTTAAAAGACTATAATAAATCCAAAACTGTGCTTTTTTGCCGTGCTAAGAAGCGCTTCTAAGTAGACTCCGTGAAGAAGTGCTATACATATTCTGGAATGAATTAATTAATTAATGATCTCCAGATGTCATACCGCATCCATGTACATGTTACATGAAATGGTTTTAGATCACCAAACCCGACAATGTTCGTAGCCCTCTTTGACAAAATTTCCACTCTCGATATCCCAGACCAAATCTATAACTGGCTTGTTGAATATCATCTTGAACGCTCTCACCTCACTGTGTTCAAAGGCCACACCTCGTCTCTGCTCCCAATCAATGCCAGTATAGTCCAAGGCTCAGTCTTAGGACCTACTAACTTCTTCATCACTGGTTCAGACCTGCACACTGCTCAACCACTTAACCTCATGATCACATTCGCTGATGACACTTACCTCCTCATAGGATCCACACAAGCTAACACAATTTCAGCTGAGCTCCACTCGATCTCTACTTGGGCTTCTGCCAACAATCTTACCCTAAATAACTCTAAATCGAAAGAAATGATCATTTTCCGCCCCCGTCACCAAAATGACCCTCCTCCACCAATACCAAACATTACCAGAGTTAAAACCATGAAGGTACTGGGTGTTATCCTCCAAGACAACCTCAAACTCACAGCCCATATAGACCACCTCACAACTACCTGCTCATCCTCTCTCTATGCCATCAGAAAGCTCAAACCCATGGCCTCTCCTCTCCATCTATCCATAATGTTACCAAAGCAACTACTGTAGCTAAATTACTCTATGCCTCCCCATCATGGTGGGGTCTCACCCTGGCGTCTGACAAAGAACGCCTTGAAAAACTCATAAAAAGAGCTAAACGCCTAGGATACTTAGAGCAAACCTTTCCTACTGTCTCCGAACTTGCCAACTCAGCTGATGCAAAACTCATTTTCTCCATTACACACAACCCCAAACATGTTCTCTACCAACTCCTACCTCCTCTCCGACCCCCCTCCTCTCACCAACTAAGACCTAGAGCTCACAACCATACTCTCCCATTAAAGGACAATTCTCAATTTATCCCACGATCGTTATATAAAAATATTTACTAGCTAACTTTAAGACTAATTATCGAACTTTGAACTCTAATTATTCATTATCACTCATGTTAGCATTTCTGCGTTATTGTCAGATTGTCTTTTTCTCATTAAAACGAATATATATAGGAGTGCCTGTCACAGGCTTAGAAAACCGAAGAGAGCAATTCTAAACATCGCTCTCAATTTGATCTCTTCGACACCATTTTTAAATTTCAAATCCAACCATAAATAGATAAACTCACCGTGCAAAATAATCACATATCAACTTCGCTTACAAAATGTAATATTATGACAAAGCCGAGAGATACACGTGTAACTTGTCTGTCGAAACAACCAATTGTTGGGACAGTCCACCGCGCAAACCATTGCGAAATCGTGTGACATTTAAATAAGGCAATATGAATATTTGAATCGTAAAAGGCAAGTGAAATATTAAGTTTGAAAGCATTACTGGAAAACTGGAAAAGTCAACTCAAAAGGCGATTAAAACAGCAAATTCAGTTGATCACTTCACAAATATAGATGAAATGGATTTAACAAGTTTTATACTCGTTCGAAGAGTATACGTTTCCACTAATCCACGTCATCACTGTCACCGGGCAGACGATATGGCGAGAGAGAGGACGTATACCGAGATCAAGAAATGAAGTAGCCGGCGCTTCACACCCATTAGAGGTCTTGCTTTTGTCTTATCCCAGCGATTTACGTCGAACCCGACAAACGTATATTTTATGATCACACCTCATTCATTATGTGACTTTCAGTGCAGTTAAAGAATGATTGCATGGGTTAAAAAGGTGTGTGCAGGATTGGTTTTTTTCATCTAACACAAGCACACGTAGTCGTTGTAGTTTCAATTTAACTTCACCGTGTGATAGCAAAGATCAGTAGCGACGCCCTCCTACTTCACTTAGGTTTGGGACTGGCACCTTCAAAGTGCAAATAGTGCTTGAGTACGGCATTAATCAACAAACATACGTCATCTCTATAATTGAATATAAATAATTTTTCATACATTTTTAACCACGATGAATCCTAACCTCCTTCTTTATTTCGACTTTGGTCTGGCACCGTTTCACGCCAGTAGACACAATGACCGGGTGCTTCCAAGAGCTAACAATCATAGATAGATCATAAAGGAAAAGTGAAAATATAATGCTTGAAAGTAGCCTAGATGACAAAGTCAACAGACGGTTCAAACTATAAATTCACTTGATCACTTCAAAAGGTAGGCGACAAATTCAAGACAAGATCGAGATTGGATTTGGCGATTAAGTTAGAAATTTGTTCAAACAGTTTGCATTTTCACCTGCTCCACTAACCCATTATTATCCACAAGAATGATTACATTGACCGTGCACTGTTATTGGGAAGACTAGGCTTATACAGTGAAGAAGTGGACTGGCCACATATACCGACATCAAGAAATGAACTTCGCACTCATCAGGTATTTTCTTTTTTTGACAGCTTCACCAGTTATCGTCGAACCCGACGAAGTTAACTTTTCTCATCCCACATACTGAATTCTTCGTTCTGCTGCTCGCTTCATTGGCCGCATTCCTAAATATGTCCCTCCGCTTATATCTCACACTGGAACCGAACAATTACGCGATTCCTCGTCCAGACTACTTAAAGAGATAGTTTTCCGCTTTAAAATGGTGTGCGCAGAGATTGGTCTTCGTCTAACGCAAGCATAACTAGTTTGAGTTTAACTTAACTGTATTATAACAAAGATCGTTAGCGACGACCTACTCCTTCATCTAAGCTTGGGATAGGCGATGGCATAGAGTGCCAACAGTAACTGTTGCTGAATTTTACACAGGCACTTACAATCTTTATACATGCATACAAATTGTTTTTTCTGTATTTATTGACAAAATGCAATCTTTCGCAGAGGTGTCTAAAGCATTGCGTATAGGATTAATTTGTAAGTCAATGAGCAGAAGTAGCTTTTTATTTAAGCGTGCAGCTCTAAATGGATTTGTGCAGATGTGGAAGTACTTCAGTGCAGTTGAAACTAGTGAAAAATGATGTGTAGGAAAAGAAGAGTTTGTGGAGCCACGAAACTGTGCAATCAGAAACATTATCTTTAGCGTCGTCCTCCTACTTCATCCAAGCTTTGGTCTGGCACTGCGTGGCTCTAAGACACAGGCAATAAGTGTTGCATAGTTTCAAATGCTTATTATCAACCACATACTTTATAATTATCTAGAGGCAAATAGGTTTCTTGATGAAGGCAATTTTATGCCAAATTAATTTTTGTTGAGGCTATACCGATCTTTTTGTCTTCAGCCTTTCTTAAATAATGGCCAACAAGTTATTTGAAAAAATTACATGTACTGACCACCTACCGTAGTTGAAATCTGGGAGTGCCTGCCCCAAGCATGGGAATTGGAGCAAAGCGATTTATTAAACATTGCACTAAAATGGAAGCACTTCGACACCTTTTTAAGGTGTGAGACCTACAAATAAATAACCAGCCTCATTCTCATGGATAACTTTTTTGCTGTCACACGTTCTACTCTAAATGCAGTTCAATATTTAGAAATACAAACACTGACAAGATACAGTTTGGATGTAAATGTAAAAGCCAACATGTATACAAGAAATGAAATATCCAGTACTTCACATCCACATGGTTGTTTTCTTAATTTTTTTTCATCATTTGACGTCGAAGTCGAAGAAGTTGACTTTTTTGTCTCACAACAAAACAATAAGAATAATGAATCCATTGTTTAACGACAGCTTATGACCACTGAGGTCATTACCATCGTCAGAAATTTGTTAATTTGTTTTACGCCGAAGAGCATGACCAATTGCGAGCGAAGGACTTGATCCATTCGCGGTTTTGAGGTGAATTCGAACCTGAAAGGCTGAAACCCTCCGGAAAGAACATACCAACTACGCCACCGCGCCGCTCAAAGTGTTCGTGATGTCTAGCTACAAACCGAATAGCTTTAGACTTCGAAGTTCTTAATTTTAAAAATCTGTTCAACTTTCATCTTTCTCTTCTTATTCCATTTCAATGATTGGTAATATCGCACCATCCTTGTAGCGTTGGATGTTAACAGGATTCTGAGTGAACCAATTTCGAGTCTAAGAGTTATCATCTTCAGCTGCGTGAGCATAAACTTATAATGAGACTTTACAACTTAAATGAGGTGTTTAAAAATAAATATATCGCATAGGTTATACCGGTACATACATGCACAAAACACGAATGAACACACGTACAATAGCAAACACATACGTCCGAGTATTTCTTTATGTATGTAACAAGCCACATCCGAACCAAATCACACACGGTCCCACGTTCAAGAGAACTGAAATGGATCGTGTCCGCCGAGACCGAGAAATTGATGCTTTCGACTATGTACCTTAGCGCAACAAAAACAGATCGAGTTCTTCGTTCTATAGCCTCTGCTAAGTGGATGAATTTTAAAATCTGTTTCATCTTTCATGCATGGCACCCACGCTGGCTCCCTGTCTCACAGTGCATCGAATAGAGAATTGCTCCGCTGGTTTGGCGTTGTCTCCCAGACTGTGCTCCGGCCTATCTATGTGGGTTCTGCTGTTCAGTATTTGTTGTTTTTGCTCACAGACTCCTTTGCGCTGCCCCTAGCGATAAGCTGTTGTTTGTTCAATCATGTTGAAACCTCATCCTGTTAGCGTCGTGCTTTCTCAGTTGTAGGTCCATCTGTTTGGAATAGTTGGAGATACGCTTGCTATCTAAGTACAGTATGTGGACGCGGTTGGAATGAGAGCGACAACGAGTTGACTTCTTGATGAAGAAAATTTATTGAATGAGCGAATGGCTGAATGAATGAATAAAAGAATGAATGAATTTTTGAAGCGATTATATGAATGAATAAATGAACGAACGAACGAACGAATGAATGAATGAATTAATTAATTAATTAATAAATTAATAAATTAATAAATTATTATAAAAACATCAGCTATTATTCTTTTTCCATAGACTGCATAATTATTATGTTAGATGCTGTATAATTATAATTATAGAAGTGGTGCAGTAGGTTTTTTACCTATAAAGTTCCACCTATTTATAGACAGATTGAATACTTTAGAAGAGGTGTGTTTGAAGCACCGGCTAAGAAGTTCTTGCTCTATTTTCAGTTAAACTCTGTGTGATAAGAAGCATATTTTAAGTTTACCCATCTCCTTCATCCAAGCTAGGAACTGGCACAAAGAGAGGGAGGGATTTGGGCGATCTGCATTACTCCGTATACGGATGCGCATGAATATCTGTCTATCCGTTTGTCTTTGCGTCTGTCTGTCAGTCATTGGATAGAAAGGGGGACAAATATTTTTTTCTTATTAATGGTCTCACAGCAATTTCACGAATCTTTGAGAACTGAACGAGTCTATTACTACACTACACGTTTATATCAGTGGCTTTGCATCTAATCAAATCAAATCTAATCCATATTCAGTCATTTTTAGCAATAATCACTTTTACATATTCACTTTGCATCCCGCTTCTAACAATTCAATTCAGAGTCCTTACGAGCAAGTCTTACCAAAGAATTTACTCAACCACTAGCTCTACCCAGGTTGTTTATATCTCAGCTCATGTTTTTGGTCTTTATTTGTTATAATAAGGAAACATCCGAACCAAATCACACACGACTACACGTTTAAATAAGAAAAGATTGGTCGCCATGTTGAAGCAATTCTGTACAGTTAAAACTAGCAAAAAAGGGTCAGTGTCCTCCAATTGGAAGTAATTTACAATGGAAGATGGGAAAGAAAGAAGGAATTGTGCAGTTCTACAAATTCCTTAAAAACAGCCCTGCCATAGCAACGACGAAGTGTTTATGATTTCTAGCAACAAGTTGAATGGTTTTACACCATACCTTCTTTCTTCCCATTACATTATGTTTTGTAATAGGCCTACAACATAGGGGGGCCCGGTAGAGTAATGGTTAACACGCTGGCCAAGAGTGCGAGAGGTAGCAGGTTAGAGCCCCCGTTGGGCGGATATGCTTTGTAGGCTGCTATTAGCGCCGTTCTAATTGCAAAGCTGTCTGTTCAGTTAGTCGTTAAGTTTAATTAAGATTACTGCATAACTTGTGGACTGGGATGACGTTGGAGCAGGCGATTCGAGCAACGCAGCAGAGATCTGCTTGGAGACAGATCGTCCTTTGTGCCGCCAAAGTTCAGACGTACGAATAAGGCACCGACGACGACGACGACGACGACGCATAACTTGTAAATGTAAAGCGCAGTGCGTCTTGCAGGCGCTCAATTAAAGAAAAGATTATTATTATTATTATTATTATTATTATTATTATTCATCAATATTAGAAGAGAAATTGCTTTTTGTTATATATGTAACCAATAATTATAATTATGCGTATGAAAAAATGATGCGATTAATTATTTAATTTTGTGAGCATGTACTTATAGAAAGAGCATGAAACGTAAAAGAGGTTTGCTAGGAATTATTCTATTTTGACGCAATATTCGCACGATATAATAATAATAATCTATAAACCTATAAAACACAAGTTGGAACGGGTGGTTAATAAAAAATCTACTCATCCACGAGACCGATTGTTTCAAATAATTTACAAAACACCCACGGAAAACACTATCGGAATTCGCGATCCAAAAAGCTTACCTTTTAAGGGCGGCGTGGGAGCAGGGTCAGGCGTGGCGGGGGTCCGGGGACGAAAGCCTAAATTTCCAGGGCGTTGGGGCGGCGTTACTGGGAAGTGGGAACTAAAAACCGAAATTTCCCGGGCAACGCCGGGTAATTCAGCTAGTAATTTATATAATACAAACGTGTGTACCACTTTCATTTTCACACTTTCACACACACACACACACACACACATACACAAACACACAAATACACAAACACAAACACACAAACACACAAACACACAAACACACACAAACACATACAAACACACAAACACATACAAGCACACAAAATATTCATCAATCAATCCACCCTCTATTTTATTCTTCCATCCAACAACAATAGATAAATCTTCCCCTTATTTCCATCCATCCATTCCACCCTCGCATTTCATCCATACTCCTCTTCCTCCTCACCCCCTGCTGATTCGACCACATCCTCCGATGATCCAGGTGGTAAGGTCCTCATCCGTCCTCTTTACCACGTGACCTTCACCGTCAGTTGAACATTGGAGCCCTCATCCCTCATCCTCATCCTCCTCATCGCCTGGATATTCTCCATCCCTCTCTTCATTCACATGTTGTACCACCGTCCTCGCATCCTTCACTTCAAGGTCAAGAACCTCCACAAGGTCAAGGTCGTTGCCTGTTCCGCCGAATCCTCCGTCATCTACCGCGAATCAAACCCAGATTCACATTCACCGGGTTGGAATGATTTTTAGCAAACGATAACATTTATTACGAGGTTTCATTACAATGATGATTGTAGCGCTTGACGTCCTGCGCTTGAGGGAGATGGTTAATTGGCGATGCTATTTTGCACACCTTTCTAACAAAAGTGTGAACGCATATAAATAAAGGTTGGTGAATCGCTTGGTGAATCATGGTCATCTACCACCAACGCAGGTCGTCAACGCCCTCATCGTGTCTGCCGAGTCCGAGAAGCTGAAGACGCCGATGATCAGAAATGAATGTCATGTCACTTGCTTGTTTCTGGACCCACTCTGGCGCAACATAATTGCATGAGCAGATGATAATAGAATTGCCTCCTAACCCGTGACACGGGTGCCAACAGTGGCCCGGCAGGCCTGAAATGGCCCTCATCTTTCAAAGAATTATCAAAAATATAGGAACATTTTCACAATTTGGACAGGATAGAACACATAATTGTTTTCTATTACATATTATTTTGTCTTGACGACGATGAATAACATCAACATTCTATTTTGACTCAATTATAACAATTTTATTTGCTTTTAGATAAGATAAGAATATTCTTTAATATTCCAATTGCTATCCGCATTTTGGTGTACACACAAGGTATAATAAACAAACGTACATTATTTCTATATCCAATCATTGTCGAAGTGTTTTAGAATAGCATAAAATCCTAAGTCCAAATCCAATATAAATTTTAAATTTTAAAAAGTTCTTTTAACGACCAACAATTTATGCTGCATTTTGGTTTATATGGTATGACTTTTAAATAAGATAAAGCATTCTCGTTAAAAACGATTTCCTCGTTAGGTTGTGCGCCCTACAGATGATTCAGTCATGTAGTCTTGGCCTCTTGGAATAACGTTGGGGCCTCAATGGTGGGAGGAGTTGGTTTAACATAATATATGTCTTTGATTAAGCAGGAGGGCAGCGAAGAGCTTCCCGTCCGCCGTTCTACACAGAGCCTCGAATGTAGGATTGTCCTCATGAAGGAAATGCATTCTGATCAAACGGTCCAATATGACCTGCACTCCTACTGTAACAGTCTGCCGCGTTCCTGATGCCCCGCTAATCCCCACCATACCGGTGGTCGCGTAGGCCACTGTGATCATCCTAAAAACGTCATGCAGGTTTGGTGTCTGTGTGGACTTTCTGTGTGGACTTTAGCGTCGTCCTCGTACATCGTCCAAGCTTTAGTCTGACACAGCGTGGCTCCAAGACACAGGCAATAACTGTTGCATAGTTTTAAATGCATCAACATCAACCACATTCTTTATATATATATAGGCAAATAGGTTTCTTCTTCATGGCAATTTTATGCCAAGTTAATTTTTGTCTATGGGTACGATCTTTTTTGTTTTCAGCCCTTCTTAAATAATGGCCAGCAAGTTAAGCAGTCGAATATTTTACATTACAAATCGGCACATTTGAAAAACGTACATGTATTGACCACCAACCTGGGATTGCCTGTCCCAATCCTTGAAATTGAAGAGCAATTTATTAAACCTCGCAATCAAATGAAAGTCGTTCGACACCTTTTTAAGGTGTAAGACCCACAAATAAATAACCAGCATCATAGGCCTACTCGTGAATAACTTCCTTGCTGTCAAATGGTCTACTCTAACAGATGACGTAAGCAATTTGCAAATCAAAATTTGCAAATACAAACACTGACAAGATAAAGAAGTTGACTCTTATTGTCTCACAACAAGACAATCAGAAGGAGGAGTCCATTGTTTAACGACAGCTTATGACAACCTGAGGTTGTTGCCGTCGTCAGAAATTTGTTAATTTGTTTTACGCCGAATAGCATGACGAATTGCGAGCGAAGGATTTGATCAGGTCCCTTCGCGGTTTTGAGGTGAATGGCGATGTTGTCAGGGCCTCGCCCAAATTTACTTCTAAGAGCTATGCAGCTTTACATTGGGTATCCAAGGACGTCGTCAGCTACGCTCTGCTGATAGGGGAGTCCTCTTAGTTCCTTTTGCTCGTACTATTACCATGAAGAATCGAGCCTTTTATGTGGTTGGACCAGTGATCTGGAATGGCCTTCCGTTTGAGCTACGCCTACACCCTGGGACTCTACCAGGATCGTTTCTTACTAAACTTAAAACGGTTCTTTTTGGGCGTGCTGGAGTTGGGAGCGCCTAAGCCGTGTTATTCACTTTCGTTCGAATTGGATGCTCTAAGCAATTTGAAAAGCTAAGTCAATATTTACAAAAGCAAACACTGTCATGATAAAGTTTGGGAAGTAAATGTAAAAGCCAATACAAGAAATGAAATATCCTTCACTTCACATCCAAAAGGTTGTTTTCTTAATTTAGCTTCCCCGTCAGTTGACGTCGAAGCCGAAGAAGTTGAATGTCACTTATTATCTCACAAAAAAAACTATCAGACAGCCTATGACAACTGAGGCCATTGCCGTCGTCAAAATTTGGTAATTTGTTTTACGCCGAAGAGCATGAGCAATAATAATTAATGAGCGAAGGACTTGATCAGGGTTCCTTCGCGGTTTTGAGAGAAATTTTCGAGTGAATGAATAAATTAATTCATTTTAGATGCTATACCTCAGCCATGCAGGTACAGGTTACACTAAAAAAAACCTTTGGATTATAAATTCCAACACTGCTCGAAGCATGCCTGGAAATAATTGGGAGGAGCGATTTTTAGACATCGATGTTAATTGAAATCTTATTGACACCTTTTTAATGTGTAGAAACCAAAAATAAATAACCTACTCATCCTTGTAAATTACTTAATTGCAGAGTGTCGTTTGACGTTACATGGTGCTAGATGCTGTAAGCAATTCAAAAAATTTAATCAAAAAGTAAAGTGAAAAAGCAAAATTCAGAACTAGATGGAAAAGTCAATTCAAAAGTTGGTTCGTGTGGTAAAATTCAGAAAGATAGGGCCTATTGGCTTCCTCTATGTGCTCGCGCACAGTTCAAGATCCTCACTCTGATCCTAAAGTCTCAACGGGGTCTTGCCCCAAAATATCTGACTAATGTTTTACTTCGTCCTCACTCAGCTTCGCTCATCCAACTGACTTGACCTATTGGTTCCTCGGTCTAGAACTGCTATGGCTCAGTCTCGATCTTTTGTCTCAATTGGTCTTTGTCTTTGGAATGCTCTTTCTCCTTCTGTTCGCTCTACACTTCTGTCTGTCAGTCTCTCCTCTGCTCTGTCTCTTCTCAAAACCTGCTTCTTCCCGCGGGGCCTTGCGCACTGGGAGCACCTCTGAACGGTTCACCCTACTAGAGGCGCTTTATAACTGTTTAAATACAATACAATACAATACAATACAATTGGTGAAAAATGTAGAATGGTGCTTTTCATGACCCACCCTGTACGTGTAGTTTCAGTTTTACGCCTCTGAATAGATTTTCAGAAGAGGCGCTAAATAAATTTCCGAATGAATGAATGAAAATAACATTTTTCTACCATTTTGGGATAACGATGATTGCTACCATTCGCGATATTGCACACTTTGGTCTGGCACCGTGCCAATTCCGTAAGTGGCTGAACTCATGCTCGTCCTAATTATCTATCTTGTTAGGTTTTACCGGGTATATTACGCTATGCAAATTCATTCATCGAAGCGTCAGTAATTGGTTTTCTCCAACGCCACAGCTTTAATAAAATTATAATTAACTTTTAAAAGGTGCGTAATTGCGGTTCAATGCGAAAAACTTCAAAAAGAGATATTTATTTATTTGGCGCGTGAAATTTTAAAAGAGGTGTCTGTAATTATGTGCAGTTGGTTTTTAGAGTGCGGCATAGATTTACTACAGCAGATGACACCTAATTAGTTTCACTTCTATTTCATAAATGTAATCGGTTTTTTCTTATATATTTGGTTGGGTGATACAACTTTACTCAGAGGCTGCATTGAAATTGTAATTGTAGTCGTACATTTATACAGCGCCACTTCAAGAGAACTCCTCAGAGGCGCTCCCGTCCTGACACCAAACCACAGTCAAAGAGAATGGTTTTCAAACGCTGGCGGAAAAGGGGCAAAGAAAGTCAAAGAAGTTCATTGCGGAGACTAATAGGTAATAGGTAATAGGTATAGTGGTAACTTATGCGCCATTATATAACCTTCAATGTATTCCTTCCAGTAAAAGAACATATTTATATAGATTTTTGGATTTAGGATTTTGTGCTATTTTAAAGCAATTGACATTGAATGGATATAGAAATGATGTACGTTTGTTTATTATAACATGCCTGTGCACCAAAATGCGGATAGCAATTGGTCCATAAATGAATATTCCTATCTTATCTTATAATATGCATTTGCAACCATCAACAAATCTCTGAGATTCATAATCGTGACGTCATAGTATGCAAACTCTACCTAGACATCGAAAATCGAAATGACGTCGTTTGTCACCAGCATCGACCGTTGCATAGCAACGCCTTAGCTGATTTAATGTATGACGACACGATAATTGGTAACCACCTCCGTGAGCTATGCAGCTTTACATTGGATATCCAAGGACGTCGTCAGTACGCTCTGCTGATAAGGGAGTCCTCTTAATTCCTTTTGCTCGTACTACTACCATGAAGAATCGAGCCTTTTCTGTGGTAGGCCCAATGGTCTGGAATGGCCTTCCTTTTGAGCTACACCTACACCCTGGGACTCTACCAGGATCCTTCCTTACTAAACTTAAAACTATTCTTTTTGTGCGCGCTGGAGTCGGGAGCACCTCTGAGTAGTTTTTTTCTGGAAGGAGCGCTATATAAATATCCGAATGAATGAATGAATGAATGATATGAATAACTTTGATTTGTGCATTATTAAGTATGTGATCAATTCGATCCATGCTGGGATTGCCAGTGCCACGCACATCAAGAGCAAATTTAAACACTCCTTTTAAGTTTCATCTGTAGACACCTTTTTAAAGTTGAGAGCACCAGTAATAAATAAATAGTCTCATAACTTAGAAACCACTCATGAATGTCTTCACGAACTTCTAGGTGACGCTAAATGATTAATCACCTTTTGCTGTCAGCTCGTAGAGCTCTAGCGATTGTCATGACACACATTCTCCATAATGATTGTTCTCTGTTCGCAGACAAGTAAGTCCCTCAGTTCTTCCAAATTCATGCCAGCTATGTCATGTATCTCGTCCACCATTTCATCCTTGGTCTGCCGAGTCTTCTCCTTCCCTCACCGCAAGCCAGCATCATTTCGTTCTCTAAACCATCAGATCGCATTACATGCCCGAAGAATCTTTAGTGAAAGATTATTTTTTTTCGACGGTAACGATATTTGTTGTCTTAAGCCCTTCTTAAATAATGACCAACAAATTAAGCAGGATAATAATTCAGGTTAAAAATCGTCAGCATTAATTTTGATAAACGTACAAGTGTTGACCACCTAGCTGCAGCAGATAGATTTTTAAACAATGCAATTAATTGAAATCCATTCGACACCTTTATAAACCATAATAGCTAATAATAATTTATATAATCAGCATCATGCGTGTGAATTACCTTCGTGTGAATCATCGTCGTCGTCGTCGTCGTTGCCCTCGGCCACTGGAACGAAGCATTTCGTCCGTCATGACCATCCTCATTGCTGCGGATCGGGGATTAGAGTCGACGACGCCATCTTCCTCCACTGCTCTCTGTTTCTCGCGGTCCTCACACAGTCGGCCATCACCATCCCCGTCCATTCCTCCACGTCATCCATCCATCTTCTCCTCGGCCTTCCCCGAGCCCTTTTTCCATCAAGATAGCCCTGACATATGAATGCCGGCAGCTTGTCGGCTCTAATCATGTGTCCGAAGTAGTTCAGCTTCCTTCCTTTCACCACCTCCAGCAAGCGCCGCTCTGGCTGCAACTCTTCCAGTATAGATTCGTTTGTTCTAAACTCCTTCCAGCTGACTCTCAGCATCTTTCTATATGTTGTCATCTCAAACGCTGATATTCTTCTTTTGTCTTCCTTCCTTAGCGTCCAAGTTTCACAGCCGTACAGCGCCACCGGCCACACCAGTGACCCCATAAGCCTTAGCTTCAGCCCTGCTCCAATGGTTCTGTCCTTCCACAGTGTAGTCAAAGACCCCATGGCCGTTCGCGCCATCCCCAGTCTGGCTCTAATCTCCCTGCCTCCATCTCCACTCTCCTCCACTATGACGCCTAGGTAACGGAACGACTCCACTTGCTCCAAGATTCCTCCATTACATGTGATCGCTATCCTCTCTTGATCTCTGCTCACCACCATCACTTTTGTTTTCTTACTATTTATTTCCAGCCCATATTTCTTAGATGTTTCATTCACTCTGCCCATTAGTTGTTGGAGCGCTTCTTTTGATGTAGCGACGAGTACGATATCATCCGCGTATCGCAAGTTGTTTATTGTCCGTCCGCTTACCGTTACTCCGATCCAGCTAAGTATATCCGCAGACTCTCTCATCACCTTCTCTGAGTACCCGTTAAATGACAGTGGTGATATCAAGCAGCCCTGCCTCACCCCCTTTCCAATCCTGAACCCTTCCGTGATTTCCTTGTCTATGCGGACCGCTGCCTGTTGGTTGTCATACAGACTTTTAAAAACCTTCACTACTTGGCTGTCCACTCCCATTTCTTTTAGCACTGTCCAGAGTTTCTTATGCTTCACCGAGTCAAAGGCTTTCTTATAGTCTATGAAGGCTATATACAGAGGCGTTTGATGTTCTCTTGCTTTCTCAATGATGATTCGTAAGTTGAAAATCTGGTCTCTTGTGCCCACTCCCTTCCTGAATCCCATCTGTACGTCCGATAGCTCCTCATCCGCCACCTTCTGCATCCTGCCAAGCAGTACTCGGAGCATTATCATGCTGGCATGGCTGATCAAGGCAATAGCTCTATGCTCCTCGCATTTCGTTGTTACCTTGACTTTCGGAATCGCAACGAAAATTGACTTAATCCAGTCCGTAGGCCATTCCTCCGTTTCCAGTATCTTGTTGCATAGCTTGCAGAAGACCGCTGCAATCTCCTCGCTATCTACCTTCCATAATTCCGCCGGCAGTTCGTCGATTCCAGTTGCCTTTCCCTTTGGCAGCCTCCTGATTGCATCTCTGACTTCATCCACCAGTATCGGCGCTGTCCTTTCTCCGTTTCCCGCTTCACCCCCGGTGTGTTCCCTCTCTTCTCCGTCCTCCTCGCTGTCCCTGTATAGCTCTTCTGTATACTGTATCCATCTCGTTTTTATGCTCTCCATGTCCGATAGTAGCCTTCCTTCTTCATCTGCGATGTTCCTTTGTTTAGGTATCACGTTTTGCCGGAGTTTCTTTATCACATCGAAAGCCATTTTTGTGTTTCCTCTTTTCATTCCATCTTCAATGTCCTCGCATTGCTTCTTCAACCATTCTTTTCTATCGACCCTGATATTTCTTTGTACTTCACTTTTTGCTTCTGCATACGCTCTCCTGCCTTCTTCATTTCTATCCTTCCCCGGTTTCAGATTTCTTCTTGTCTCTATCAACTTCAAGGTTTCCATTGTCATCCATGGCTTGTTCCTTCTTTTCTTTCTCTTCCCCAGCCATCTCTCTGCCGTGTTTTTCGTTTCTTCTTTGATGTCCTCCCACAGTTCATTTGGATTTTTCTCTTCCTCGCAGCCCAGGAGAGTCTCAAATCTATTGTTCACCTCTACTGTGTAGCCTTCCCTAACGTCGCTGTCCTGCAGTTTGTCCAGATCATATACAATTCTGTGCTCTGTTCTCCCATGTTTCCTAAATCTCAGTTTTAGCTCCGCTCCCACCAGGTTGTGGTCCGATCCACAGTCCGCCCCAGGGTAAGCTCTCGAATTCAATACGCATTTCCGAAATCTTTTTGAGAGCATAATGTAATCAATTTGGTTTCTCGTGTGTCCATCCGGCGAGTTCCACGTGTACATCCTTCTCTCATGGTGTTTAAACATGGTATTTGCAATGACCAGATTATTTTCCAGACAAAAGTTAACCACTCTCCCTCCGTTCTCATTCATATCTCCTAGTCCGAAACGTCCTCCAACCTCTCCCTCCAGATTTCCTCCAACTTTGGCATTGTAATCACCCATCACCACTAATATATCCTTCTTTTGCGCCCTTTCGATTTCCTGTTCCAGTTGTAGATAGAATCCATCCTTTGTCTCTTCCGCCGCCATAGCCGTCGGTGCATAGATCTGGTACAAGGAGATGTTGACGGGCGCTGCTCTCATCCTGACATAGATGATCCTGTCTGATATTGCACGGTATTCCATCAGGCTGTTTTTGACCTCCTTAGAGAGTATGATGGCCACCCCTCTCTCATGGCTGTCGGCACCAGAGTATATCACCAGCTCCTCCGTTTCACTGGTGAAACATCCGCTTCCCGTCCATCTGGCCTCTGCAACACCCATTATCTCAACTCTTCCTCTTCTCATTTCTCCAATGACATTTGCCAATTTCCCGGCTTGGTACATTGTCTGCACGTTCCATGTCGCCACTCTAACGTTGTTGCGCAGATTCACTCGGCTCCGTAGATTCATGTGAATCATACATGGTAACAAATCTGATGTTCTCTTAAGCAATTCGAAAAGCTAAAGTTTAGAAGCAAATGAAAATAAAATAAAAGAGTTGATACGATCACTTCAAAAGGAAAATCGAAAGTATGCGTTTAAGTCTATAGCTAAGAGGATGTGTGAATACGGTATCTTATCTACCTTATCTTATCTGACCATGTAACGATTAAGTAGAAAATTTGGTCACAGTTCCACTGACCGATTATCATCTATGAGCATAAGTACACTTACGTTGAGAAGATGATACGGCGAAGTAGAGGGCCGACCACACCGTCTCATATGCCGAGGTCAAGACATGAAGTCGCCAGCACTTCACATACAGAAGATTGTAACGAAGAGCTGAAGATGACACCCGCAATAAGATCTTACTATGGTTAGTGGGAGGGAGGTCATTCCACATAGAAGGGCCTACAATGGCAAAGGCACGGTGTTGGGTCATGGCAGTCATTGCCACTGGAACCAAGAGATCTAGTCGATCAGCAGACCGGAGAGGGCGGGAAAAGACAGCGGAGAGGGGTTTATGCATCGAGTCACAAAGGTACAGTATTTAGGAACTTGTCCAGTTTGAGTTTTTTAAACTATGAGCAGTGCCTTGAATTGAATTCGAGAAGCAACAGGAATCCAGTGAATATATATATATATATATATATATATATATATATATATAAATATATTATAATAATAATAATAATAATAATAATAATAATAATAATAATAATAATAATAATAATAATAATAATAATAATAATAATAATAATAATAATAATAATAATAATAATAATAATGTCAGATTGAAATGATGGGTGCGATAAACGTAATGTGATCGGAGCTGACTTATTGTTATTGCTGTTTATGTCATTGTTATTGCAAATACGTCATCATCATCATCGCCATCATCAACTTGTATTATTTATGATCAATTTTTTTATGATCAAGTCAGTCCATCCGTCCGTCCGTCCGTCCTTCCGTCCGTCCGTCCTTCCGTCCGTCCGTCCGTCCGTCCGTCCGTCTGTCATTTGACAAATTAGTTTCTTTGGAATGGAGGTCTTACATCAATTTCACGCATTTTTGAGCACTACCCTAAACTCTTCTGAATCGACAAACCATATCTAATAATATATGGTCATTCATTCAATCAATCAATCTCTAAATTAATCAGATTCCATTATGCGACCAGTTCTCTATCTTCACAACAAATTCCAGCAGCATGTGTGATTCGTAACAATGTAAACGCTGCCCTAAAATGACTCGTCTTTGTTTTGACAGTTTCTCTAAACAATAGGCCTAGCCTAAACGATCCAAATATCATCTAACCTTCTTGAGAAATACTTCTTGGACTTTTCTGGCTGTTATATAGCGACTTTTTTGGATTGCTTCTCAACAAAGCAATTTTCACGCAAGAACCGTTGACATGCAGTTAAGGATGTCGTCTCAGTTGAACTCATCTTTTAACGTTTTACATCGAATGCAATTGAAGGTTTATGACAACCTATTGGACACCTGCATTAAGCGTTTCATCGACAAATAAAATTTTAATGCTATCCTTTGTGCATGTCTTCTTTCAGAGAGCTTCGGTTTTAGATTACTCCTCATCCAGGAACAGGACACATGAAAAATCTTCGGATTGTCAATTCTTCAATGCTCGCAATCTGGGCGTGCATTTTCAAAGCCTTGAAATTTGAGCAGAGCAATTTATTAAACATTGCTGGTAATTGAAGTCTCTTTCACACCTTTTTAAAGTATAAACGGTCGCAATAAAAAACTAGGCTCATCGATGTAAAACACCTTCTTTCAGAAAACACTGTGACATTACATGGTGCTCGATGACATGTCATGAGCAATTTGAAAGGTAACTAAAAAACATAAAGTGAAAAGGTATAGTTTTGAAGTTAATGGAAAGACAATAAAAAGTTGGTTCAAACGGTAAATTCAAAAGATCATTTCAACAGATAAATTGAAGAGTGAGTGTTTAAGTCTATATAATATATTATATTGTTAATAGGGTTGGCACGGTATCACATTGGACAACGCGGTGGTGTAGTGTGTATGTTCGTCGCCTTACAGCCGAATGGTTGCAACTTCGAATCCACTTAAAATCACCGCATAGGGACCTTGGGCAAGACCTTCACTCTAAATTGCTCAGCGCTTCGATGTGAAACTCCGAAGCAGTGTGGATTCTGTAGTCGGGAGCGCCTCTGAGTAGTGAGCTTGAAGGGGCGCTATAACAAGTGACCAGACAAACACGCTGGCATGGTTTCTTTCACTCGCTCTGCAACAGTCCAGAGGCGTTCAACTTTTCTGTGGTTGGTCCAACGACCTGGAATTGGCTTCCCTTGACTATGTGAAACCTCCCAAGCTGTTCTCAACTTCCCAAACTATTGAAGTCTGTTCTTTTGGCTTGATCTCGGCCGGGAGCGCCTCTGAGTAGGTACCTTGAAGAGACGCTGTATATATATAACGATTGATTGATTGATTGTTTGATTGATTGATTGATTGATTGATTGATTGATTGATTGACAGAGAGGTAAGGAGTTCGTGCTCTCGTTAGGGCGGACATGCTTTGTAGGCTGAGGCCGTGTCTTGCAGGATGTCTATTTTGAGAGTATAGTCAAGAGTTATGTCTTCTGTAATTTGTGTTCCTGTTAAATGTTTTATCTGTGCACCTGTACACTGTAACCCGTTGCGGTCTGTCAACCAGAATCTGATGGTTGTTTAATAAGGAAAACAACGATTTCCGCTAATCCACATTTTCTATATGAATTAGTACATTGACCGCACATTGTCATGGTGAAGACGGCACGGCCAAGGAGAGGCCACACTCAATCATATGCCGAGACCAAGAAATGAAGTCCGAAGACATGTTTTCTTACTTTCGTTGCCGATACCGAAGATGTTGAATTTTTTTGTTTCGCACAAATCAAAACTTCATTGGTTTCTTAATCAGAGAATGTAACGCGTAAAAAAGGTGTGTCAAAGATTAAAACTCCCACAGCCTGAGACTCCATAGGATCCTTTCTTACTAAACTCAAAACTGCACTTTTTGGGCGCGCTTCAGTAGGGAGCACCTCTGAGCGTTTTTTTATTGAAGGAGCGCTATATAAATGTCCGATTGAATGAATGAATGAATAAAAAAAGATATCTATACAAGATTGGTCTATATCTAACACAAGCACTCGCAAGTAGATTCAGTTTAATTTCACTGTGTTATAACAAATATCATAGCGACGCCCTCCTCCGTCACCTGGACTTGGGATTGGCACTACCAGAACTGATCACGCACTCGTCTTAATCATCAGGACAGTTATCGATCATTAGATATTACCGATTATGTTTTCGCCTAAGTTGATAAGGGAACAATTTAACTAACGACCATTTCCTCAGTCTTAATAAAAATTATTTTTCCTTATATAAAAGGTGTGTGATTGACATTATTTGAGTGCCAAAAGTTTGAAAAAAGTATTTTTTATAATCATGTTTTGTTGGTTTTGAGTGTATAATACAGCAAATGACGTTGTACTGGTTTCACTTCCTTTTGATGCTTTTTTTATTCTTATTTATTACTAGAATGAAACAAGTCTCTTTTTAATGTAGCATCCAAACCAAATCACACACGAATCCACGAATTAAACTGATTCATTGAACGAATGAATGACTTACTAACTAACGAGTGAATGAATGAATGAATGAATGAATGAATCAATTAACGAATAAACGAATAAATGAATGAACGAATGAATGAATGAACGAACGAACGAATGAATGAATGAACGAATGAACGAATGATGAATGAATGACTGAATGAATTAATGAATGAATGAACTATTAATCTTTTCCATAGACTGTATATTTGTTATCTGGTACGAATTGATGTTTGGCGCAGTCTTTTCAGTTTGAGGTTCAAAGCATTTATAGACCCATTGAATACTTTATTAGAGGTCTGTTTGAAGCACTGACTAAGAAGTTCTAGATGTGAGTTGGTAATAGCTTCTTTTAAACGGCCGACACTGTGTGATAGGAAGGATCATTCCAGTTTCGCCCACATCACTCATCCAGGCTTGGAACTGTCACTAAGGGGATGTCCACATTTTACGTATACGCACGGAGAGCGGGCTTATGCTATGTGCATACGGTTGCGTACGGGGGAAGGGGTCTCGTCAAAATGTACGAACGCAAAATATCTGACCATGACGCTTGTAACTTGCACTACCTGTCGCTATGTTTCCATTTGTAACTCATTATAATAGTCGTCCATTGGCATTTAATTACATTATAATTATATTATGTTCAGATCTATTATTATAGTAAACCATTACATTTAACAGAAACACATTTAATGAAATGTATGGGTTTAACGACTCTTTTCCATTACGAAGATGATATCAGCGTCGACTCCACGTTTATATTGCGACCGAGCAACCCGCAGTATGTAAAGATCCGACCGGGGAATCGAACCCGCGTCGCCGGCGCGGCGAGCGGGCTACAACCCACTCGGCCACCCAGGATCCTCGAACACATTTAAGCAAAGTTTCACGTGTTTATGCACTTGATAATATTTTAAAAGAGGTGTCTTTGAAGCACTGCCAAATAAGTTCTAATAGTGAGTGAAGGACTTGCTCAAGGTCCCTAGGCGGCGACATGAGGTGGATTCGAACCTCGAACCTACTGGCTTCAAGGCAATGACGCCACCACTACACCTCGGTGTGAATCAGAACGAACTTCATTCATTCATTCATTCATTCATTCATTCATTATAATTATATTCTGTTCAGAGTTATACAGTAAACCGTTACAGTTAACAGAAACACATTTTTAGGAAATAACAAAATTATGATGATTAACAAACATAACCAATAGCCGAAAATTCTGTTTCATAGATGACTTTAGATAGATTCATTCATTCATTCGAGTATTTATATAGCGCCTCTTCAAGGAAACGTAGAGTATCCCCCGTATTAGTTGTATCCCCCAAATTAAAAAAGTCGAAAAAACTGCTTCCGCGTGTTTTTTTCTTTGCAAATTAATTTTCATCTGCTTTGTTTTGAACAATGGTATCTTTATTCCTACTAGATAATTTGTTTTGCACTGTTTTTAGAGCACTTTAAACATTTAAAACACTTAAGAACACTCAGAGTCACTAAATAAATTCGAGTTGCCTTTATCTGAGCATTGCTTAGGACACTTAAAACAATTAGAGTCACTTTAAATTTTGATTACAGCACATTTTTTTATTATGTGCATTTTTCAAAAAAGGAGATATAATGGTTTATCCTCCCGGATAGTATAGACCAGTTAATTCCATCCGGGGGGATAGATTAATTCATCCCCCCGGATAGCTTTCAGTGGTGATACTCCGTTTCGTGTCACCGGTCCAGGTCAGCGACTCAACCTAACACTATTCGACTTCGCTGTGACGGAGTCGCCACCTGGCGAATCAACCGTCACTCAGTCAATGACGCTACGTGGGACGACGTGCAGAGTCTACGCAACGATTCGCGAGCATTCATTCGCTAGGGGCGCCACTGTGTGCGGAGGTCAGGCGAAGGTTCAAACGGTGTTTGTGTCGACCAGTAAGAGGGTTGAGATTCGGTTTCTGACGAAAGCTGGCAGCACTGTACCACAGTTTCTGCTCAAGTATGAAGGTACGACGTTAAGTTTTGTGTCTATAAAGTCTTTTTTTAATTGTGGTGAGTGGCTTATGACCACACAATGATAGGCTGATAGAAGTAGACTTTATTACTGCTTTTGTTATTGATGATCATCATTACTATTTCATACCATGGATTACAAAACACGTGCTATAGGTCTACTAGTATTGATACTATTGTTATTATTACTCTTACAATCGTTATTATCATTACTATTTTCAACCCGTGGAATGACCTATCCGCATTTAGATCTTATTGGGGTGTCATCTTCATTCTTCAACTCTTCGCTACTTGAAGTATTTTCTGTTTCATCGGACCGTCACGCTGAGAGCGATTCTGAATAACTAGTCTGTAAGAGGCGCTTTATAAATGCTTATATGCAATACAATACGATTATTTTTAATTTTAAAATGTTGTAGAAAATTGCTATATAAAAGCTCACCATGTAGCATTTAGGAGTCACTATCTATTTTTGGAATCGGGCAGTGCGATACTATTATTATTGGGTCGTAATACACGTAACATAAGAAACTGATTGTATTGCACACCTTTAGAATTATTTGGAATAAATGATAATAATAGTTGGTTGTCGTCAAGCCATCAGAATAAGTTAAGTAACCAATCCCTCAATTTATAGCAATAGTTTTGAGCGTTTTAAAGGTGTTTACGCACCTAAAATTTCTCGAATTTACAATTATTCATTTTTCATGAGCCATAGACCAATGGCCTACCGTGCTGATAATAATTATCATGGAGTTACATTTTGAAGCGGTGTCTAATTATACTTGAACATTCTACTTTTTCAATAGCAATTGGATGCGCTGCTCCGGCTGTTATTGACGGAATGCGTGTACGGCGTCTTTTATGAAACGGTCAGCATAGGATGCGCTATCATGGATATCAATGGCAGATGACGTGTGTTAAGAATCATTGGATCGGTCGATATGAAAACTGCTCCACACATGGTTCGTATGCATTACAGAACAACAACGGGTTGCCGGATACTTTTGGGTTTTTGGTTGGTTTGATGATATTCTTTATCAGTGAAAATCTATAGACACTGAGTCGTGTGAATGTTTCTTACATTGTTTTGGGTATTTTAGGGTTTATCTTTCTGTGTTTTGTGAAGTTTCACTGTGTTTTTTAATGAGTCTTTTGCTATGTATTTATAATAGGCAACCGTTTATAGAGTTTTAGAATTCTGTTGTTTGATATTTAAGTCATAATTATGGTAATTATGTCTGCCTTGTCCGCATTCTGTCTGTCTGTCTCTCTGTCTTTCTTTTCACTTCTCTTTACATAATTATGTGTTGAATGTCTCGCATTATTTCAGGCAACTCCAATTCAATGGATTTGATCTCTTATGAAAAAGTTCTTCCCTATGGTAAGCAACATGAATCCATAATTTCAAGCATTCACAATGTCGGCGTTACAGAAGCGACTTTCGAGTTAAATTTACAGTCCTCTTCCCTACGTATCCAACCAATTCTCTATCGTTTTGATCTTAAATATCAAGCGTAGTAGATTTTAAAAAAATAGATGCCAATTAGTCAGATTGTGCCGTAGCTCATATATAAGCGGGAGGTCGTCCAGATAGTTATTCGGTAATCAAAAATAACAAACAGCTAACCTTGAAAGAATTGACATGCATTAAACTCTTCCTTCAGACCCAACCATTGACTGTCTGCTCCTACTTTTATCTGCGTTGTTTCATAATAAAAAAACACAAAAATGCGATCATCGTATTTATACATCCGATAAATTCGCGTTCACGTTGCCCCTAGCAACGCCTACCGATGTTTTCCGTCGTTAAATTGTGACGTGTTTTTTTCATTTCCATAGCAACGTCTGTCGTCATAATTACGGTGATCGCCATAATTGTCGTCTGCGTCATCCTAACTTCCGGAATCCTCTGCGTCAAATGTGATGCGAGCAAACGGCCTGGAAAAAGAGATGATGCTGGCCTGCGGAGAGGGAGGAAGAAGGAGAGGACGCCCAAGAAGGAGGTGGATGGAAGAAATACACGAGAGAACGAAGATGAACTTGGAAGAACTGAGAAACGCGACGGAAGATCGTAGCAAGTGGAGAAGGTTGACCATGGCGGTCGCTAAGATTCAAAGAATCGACGGCACAAGGTGAGGTGAGAGCAATTTTAAGAAAGCTATATAGTTGAGTGTCGACGAACTTCTGCAATGAAACGTTTAACACGCCCTTTAATATACATGTATATCATTAGTTTCAAGCGTTTTAAAGGTGTTCACGCACAGAAAATTACTTGAAATTACAATTATTACGGTGTCCGTTAAAGTCACTTTTACTATCACACTGACATTCAATAATTTTCACTGTCTTTATCACTACGATAGCGTGTTTGGGTCTTCCGCCATTCTGAATAGCCTACCTTAGTTCCAATATTATGTATTCAGTGTCCATGATAAAAAAGACCATTAGCTACGCCCTACTCCTTTGTACAGCTTGCACTTGCAGTGTGCAGCCAGTGACTGTGTAATGCGGGTGTATAGCTACCGTACAATACTTATGACATTTACCGTCGACAAAAGTCAAACTATTGACTTTCTGCTCCTATACTTTTATCTGCGTTGTTTCGTAACAAACGAAAATACAAATATAATCATAATTTTTATATACATCCGATAAATTCACATTGCCCCTAGCAACGCCTACCGATGTTTTCCGTCGCTAAATTGTGACATTTGTTTTATTACCATAGCAACGTCTGTCGTCATAATTACGGTGATCGCCATAATCGTCGTCTGCGTCATCCTAACTTCCGGAATCCTCTGCGTCAAATGGTAGGTTTTCACGGTGGGATGTCCAGCTCATACGTCAATAATTATGTGTAATAATAATAATAATGTGATTTCAGAACGACCAGGGCTAAAGTTAGCTTTGGATTCCCACATGACTCAGTCTTTGGCCCAATCTTGTATCTACTTTATTCTGCTGACATTCCGTCTTTATTTGCTAAACACTTGTCCACTGGCCATCTGTATGCTGACGATGTCCAGACCTTTGTACATGGTCCTCCTGCTGATCAGGTTGCTCTTGTGGGACTGATCGACTCCTTGTCACATGATCTCTATTCTTGGATGTCGGCCAACCGACTTTGCCTTGAACCCACTAAGATGCAACTGATCTGGTTTGGTACTAAACAACAGCTCCTTGATGACATCAAGCCAGCCACCTTTGTCATGCGTTGGTCCGTTGACATGTTGGGTTAGACCGAACTGGTCAGTGATTGCTCGAAAATCAACCACCGATGGTAAAGTTGTGTTTTCAAGATGGAGGTTCAAGTCTCCTGCAATGATGACCTGAGAATTGTAAGTTGCAAATTGTTCAAGTACTGTAGAGAATTCATCGAAAAAGTAGACGAGGGCAGGGTCGATCCAGGCCGGTAGACGGCTACTACTATGAGAGGTCCAGAAATTAATTAAGAATTAATTAATTAAGAAGCGCTAAAAAATCGACCTCAAAGGCTGTCGTGGCAGTGCTACTTTATTGTTGTAATAAATGGTGGTCATAAAGATGAAGACGACGACGACGACGACTATGATGATGATGATGATGATGATGATAATAATAATAATTCATATAACTAGGCCTGTATATAGGCGATATTCAATATTTGCGTATGCACGTGAGATAATGAGCACGTTTTAGAATGGAATATTTTAATATTGGTGATTCTAATTAATACAATTGTAAGAAAAGTTTTAAAGGTGTTGAAAATGCACTGTTTATCTTAGACGGCTAATAATAATAATTCATATAATTAGGCCTGTGATATTCAATATTTGGTTATGCACGTGAGAAAATGGACACGTTTTTGAATGGAATTATCTTGTTTCCAATTGAATACAGCGATTAATAATTCAAATGACGAATAAAAATCAATGAATAAATCTTTCCTCACATCATCATCATTGTCTTGTATGTCTACGTGTTGTGTATGTGTATGCATATGTCCCGTTGTCTTTTCTGTCAGGTTGCATGGAGCTGTCTAACTGTGTGTACGTATAATCTTTATATTGGCTTATTTTTTTTCTGGCTCTATCTATAAATAATGTCTGTGTAACTGTCTGTGTTCGTATTTGTTTGTGATCTAAACAATCGTTCTTGATTTAAAACCCAATTCGCAGTGAGGTCAATGAAAATTAGTCGTAAATTGATTTGTGTGCGAATGGATTGAATATTATTAGGTTTAATTTGGGCGAGAATTGGTACAAAATTGATGCGAAATTTTGGGAACATAGAACGAGATTTGTCCAATACATCGAAGTATTTCACTTCAAGCAATTGATTAAAATCTTCACCGATCCACAAATCAATAAATTAATTCCAATAAATTTCTCAATAAATTTAGTTTTATTTCAATTTGTTTTAAAATCTCTGCAAATCACCAGACAATAATACTGTCCAAATACGTTGGCATCGCAACAGGCAGTCAGTGGCTAACAATAAAACAGTTTTTATGGATGTAACGAATGTGAAAACCGTACAACGACGACGATGATGATGATGACGACGAGACTGGCGACGATGCTGTTGTTGGCGATGATGATAATGATGGCGACGATGACGATTGCGTCATTTGTTGTTACTGCTGATAAAGCATGAAGGTGAAACTGACAACGACAACTAAGAAATAGAGACTTACGATTTCGTTTAAGCGTTGGTCTAGCAATTTATTTATAGCTACAGTGAGCAGCGATTTACAGGTGTCGAAAAATTCAGAAACTTCTATTAGGTTGCTGACGTAGTTGACAAGACTTTGTAGCATTTGTAGCAGTAGCAATGGCGGTAATAGAAGTGAGTAATTTTTTATACACCACTATAATTTTATATGCTTGTGTGTCTATGCATGTCTGTCTGTTTGTTTCCAACTCTGTACCTCTCCTACTCTGTGTCTATGTAATCCAATCGGTCTGTATGTCTGTATGTCTCTCCTTATCTCTCCCTGCCACAAGGACCTCAAGAGTCACACATCAGTCAGCTACAACTGCATCAAAGGTAGTTCAGACCCATCAATCTGTCTAGTGGACACATAAATCTGTCTGTATGCGAGTGTGAGAGACAGGGTGCGTCTCTCTGCGTCTCCCTCTCTCTCTGTATAATGTCTCTGTATAATTATCATCCACAATAATACATGTATTTGTAATAGTAACATTAATAGCATTAGCAATGGTGATAGTGACTGTGACAGTAATAGTAATAGTATTGGCCGAATAGTTATAGTAAAACTGTCAATAGATACAGTAAGACTGCAGACTATCTTCTTTTCGCTAGGTGGCGATGGGGTAGGAATCATTGGGTGTGGTCTGAGGTTTAAATTTCACCTTTTGCAACGGATGGCGAAAAGCGAATAATCATTTAAACCTGTTAAATGAAGGATTATACGGTCTGGAATAACCTCGAATAGAACTAACTCAATTTTGAAACGGATAATGTCGAAAAAAGGAGTAAAGTTGGATGACCTCGTTGAGGCGGTACAGGATGAACGAGTCATCTCGGTCATTCTCGCTCGCCTATCATCTGACATAAACAACGTGATTGAAACAATGTTCTCAAAGCTCGAGGCAAAATTTGAGGCTACAACGCGTCTGACACTCGAAAGATTCGCAGAGGATCTCGTTACTAAAGCGACTTCTCCTCTAAATCTGAAGATATCGCACCTGGAAGAGGAAAATAAAAAGTTAAACCAGCGAGTGAATGATGTGGAAACTGCAAGCAGATTGAACAACTTGATCGTATACGGCCTGCCCGAGCTACCTGTCAATCCACCAACACATGCAGAGGTAGTATCTCATCGGCCTGCGACTAAACCAAACTACGATGAAACAACTATAGCTGTAGAGCTATGTCGAAATCGCCTTGGTCTGGAGATCGATGAATCAGATATATCTTATGCACACAGGATTTCGCGTGGCGCTAAAGACAAGAATCGCCCAATCCTCATTGGCTTCACATCGCGACGAGCTAGAGACCTGGTCTTCTCAGCGAAAAAAACTCTACGCACACTACCAACATCTTCAAACCCAGAACGCCTATACATCAATGAGCATCTCACCAAGGACATTCATTCATTCATTATTAGCATTTATATAGCGCCCCTTCAAGAAACTACTCAGAGGCGCTCCCAGCCCAGCCACGGCAAAAGAAAAAAGATTTAAGGGACTTAAGGAATAAGGATTGACTGGTCAGGTGGAGGAGATGGAGGTTAGGGGGGAGGTCATTCCAGATTGACGGCCCCACAACCGAGAAGGCTCGACACTGTCTGGACAATGCCCACATCTACTCGATGACCAGGAGGTTGGTCAGGGAAAAAAAGATCCACTCGACCTGGTCGGCGGGTGGCTTGATCTTCATCCGTAAAACGAATTCTCTGAGTGACAAGCCGGCGAGAGTAGCTTCGATCAGCAACCTGGATCAATTGGTAACATTCTATTAACTGCTCTTTACGTTTTGTCATCTCTTTCTCTGCCCGATCCACCTGATCATCAGACGTCCGGATGTCTGGATGTACACGGAACATTTCTGCACATCTTCTGAGTTAGCAATCCGCCTCATGGAAGACCTGAACTAGAAACCAGCAACTCAGTTTCAGCTTATTACTGCGTTTCGCCATTGGTTTTAAAATTTTTGATTTTGTTTGGTTAAACCCGCTGCACGCGATGTGATTTGACCCTGCATGGAGTCTCATCAAGACCTTCTTAGTTTAGTTAAACCTGATTTATGCACGCACTTGTTCAATAATTTGTACGTTTGCACAACATGTGGTGAACAATCCCCTTTAAACGTCTGTTATATATGTAAGGACGACATACATGACCGATCATGTACGATTTGTACCAACTGTTTACTCACTGTATTCCCATTTGGCCAGTTGCCTAATGATGCCGACTTAATGAGAAGCCTAAATGGAGACCTAGATAGCCCTTGTAGGCCTGCTTGTGGGGAAGATTTGTCACTAAATTTGTACATGGATACCTGTGAAAACCGGCCTTTACTACAGAATAGAGACCTTGACCCAGATGAGCACTATTTTTCAAGCAAGTTTAACAATTGTAGTGACTGCAGATATAGTACACCTGCTGATCTAAATTCTAAGCACGTCACTAGCCACTTTTCATTTATGCACATAAATTGCCGTAGCATATCGAACAAAATTTCTGACATTGAACTTTTGATAGCCCAACTAAATATCGATGTACTTGCGGTAACAGAGACCTGGCTGGATCATATATCCGTGAATGCCATCAAAATTCCTGACTACACCTTTGTGCATAGGTGTCGAGAGACTGGCCGTGGTGGTGGTGGTGTCGGATTTTTTATAAAATGTACTGTTCCTTTTAGATTACTTGATGATCTTATACCAACTAACCAGCCTCACACTTCTTATGAAAGTTTATTTTTAAGCATCCCTCAAAAAAAGGGTCCCCACTTTATTCTTGGAACGGTTTATAGACCACCGGCTCAAAATCTTGAAACTTTTAATGAGGAATTTAATATTCTTTTATCTGAACTGACAAAAAAACATCATAATGTTCATCTCGCTGGAGACTATAACATTGATCTACTGAAATACATGGATCATCCTCGGACCAATAACTTCATTAATTGCATCACCACGCATCATTTTTTACCCATGATTACACGTCCTACTAGAATAACCGGACTCACTTCAACCTTAATCGACAATATTTTTACTAACGTCCCTACCCGAATAATTGACACTGTTATTCTTGCAGTCGACATATCCGACCACCTGCCCGTTTTGATCTATCTGGACCTTACTCCACTGACAAAAACTGAGAACGATGTTTTCCTATCACGTAATATAAGTGATAATAATATGGAGCAATTTAAGTTACTTCTTGAGGATATTGACTGGTCACTAGTACTAAACTTATGTACTCAAAATAACCCTACTACTGCCTACGATATGTTTGTTGACCTATTCAAGGCAGCTTATGATAAAGCATTTCCATTGCAGCCGCGCACTAGACATAAGCGTAATTCTTGTAAGCAACCATGGATGACCAGTGGCCTGCTAATTGCTAAAGTCATGCAAAACTAAATCAAAACTTTATCTTAAATCGATTAAGTACCCTACAGCCAACAATAAAGCGAATTTTATTAAATATAGAAATAAATTTAAGTCACTGAGAATTAAAATCGAAGCAAATTACTATACCTCTGAACTTCAAAAATACAATGGCGACTTAAAACATACATGGAAGGTCATAAGATCCATTCTTAAAACACATCCAATAGCAATACAAAAATTGATGAATTATGCATTAATGGTGTTAAAATAACTGATGCAGAAACTATGGCTGAAAGATTTAACTCATACTTTTCGAGTATTGCTAAAACTTTAGCTGACAAAATTCCGGCCTCTCAGAACACCTTTCAATCCTATATGATGCCTTCTCTTCCCGAGTCCTTTGTTTTAACCTCTACGACCCCTGAAGAGCTTATTTCCATCAACCAGTCTCTTAAGCTTACTCACAGCTCTGGCGCGGATGATATCAACCCATATACTACTAGTGCATTATTAAATCTACTCGCCACTCCTCTATCGGAAATTATAAACTGCTCTTTCGCCACTGGAATTGTCCCACCCGCATTAAAAATTGCCAAGGTCACACCGATCTTCAAACAGGGTGATAAATCTGAACTAGGCAATTATAGACCAATATCGGTTTTACCTTACTTTTCTAAGTTAGTTGAAAGAGCCATGTAAAATAGACTGTATGACTACGTTCTTAAAAAGAAAATTCTTTACTTAAACCAACATGGATTTCAGACCGGTCATTCGACTGCCATGTCTCTCCTGAATATTCAGGATAAGATATCACAAGCTATAGAAAACAATGAGTATTCTGTGGGAATATTCCTCGATCTTTCAAAAGCATTTGATTCTGTTAATCATGCAATCCTCTTGAAAAAGTTGGATAATTATGGCATAAGAGGGTTGCCACTTCTTTGGTTTAAAAGTTACCTAGAAAATAGACAACAGCTGGTTCAATGTAATACTAAGGCATCGAAACTTCGCCCAATCGAATTTGGTGTTCCCCAGGGCTCCATCCTGGGGCCACTACTATTTTTACTTTATATAAATGACCTGCCTCATGTTTCCTCTTTGTTACATTTTGAACTGTTTGCTGATGATTCGAACGTTTTTATTTCGCACAAGTCCCATGAAAACTTATTCCAAATTGTAAATCTTGAATTACCCCTTGTAGGTGACTGGTTTAAAGCAAATAGACTCTCCCTAAATCTAAGTAAAACATCCTATATTCTCTTTAATTCCCACAGAAAAATCCCCCCCACGCAAGCACCCCCATTACTTATCGATGGTGTACCCATCCCCCAAACTAACAAAGTAAACTTTCTTGGCGTAGTTGTCGATCAGAATTTGACCTGGAAGGAACACATTTCCGAAATATCTATCAAACTGGCCAAAAATATAGGTATTTTATCTCGTATCGCATATAAGTTACCAGCCAACATATTAAGTAACCTATATTACACATTAGTCTACCCATATTTAGCATATTGCAACTTTGTCTGGGCCTCAAACTATTCTTCGAGTCTTACCCGTTTGATTATTTTGCAAAAAAGGGCCATTAGACTAATTACTAAATCTCCCTACAAGTGTCATACTGCCCAACTTTTTCTTCTCAACGGTATTTTAACAATAGATCAAATAAGAATATTTCAAACTGGTGAATTCATGTTTCGCTATAGGCATGGCCTATTACCCCAAACCTTTGCCAACTATTTTAACACCGGTTCGACTATCCATTCCTACAGTACTAGAACAGCCTCCAACTATAGACCGATATTTGCTCACACCAACACTCGCAAGTTCTCAATTAAGACAGCTGGTCCAGCTGTTTGGAACAATCTTTCTATCGATATTCGTGATGCGCCTAATCTCCAGGACCTCCTCTTTAAAAAACGTTTGCGTGCTCACTTACTCACTTTAAATGTTTAACTATTCCTTATATTCTGTTTGTTTATCTATAATATTCTTATACTAGATAATATTAATTTGTATTATTCCTTTTTGAACTCTGATGACTCCCACTGCTTATGTTACCAATTTCCACTTATAAATATACTGATGCATAGGTGGCCCTGCTAGCGGGACCTCGGTCCTTTTAGGTCCTTCCTTTGTAGCCCAATTTAGTACTGATCTGAACTTGTATTATGTTATGTTTTTTTTTTCTTACTTGGGAGCAATAAAAACTTATGTTATGTTATGTTATGTTATGTTATCATAATTCTAATTTCGATTTAACGATTTAACGATTTAATGTCTGTGTTAGGTTAATTCGTTTCAGGAATTTATATAGCGCCCTTTCGATAAGTTCACAGGACGCTCCCAATCAAGCCTATTATTGCTGTGCGCGGCCAACACCTGTCAAACGGCTGAAACTAATGTTATTTATATTCAAACACGGAAAGTGTAGGACAATCAAAAGCTAACAAAACGTTTTCAAAGGGTGTCTTTCAATAGAAGTCTTGAAAACCATTGATGTTTTTTCAGCGACATCAACACTTATACTGATAATGATAATGAATGATGAGGATAATGATAATATCAATGATAATGATTTTGTTAATGCTGATTAAAAAAACTGCAGCCATAACGATAGCAACAATAGGCCTAATAATAATAACGGCAGGTATTCAAGTAACTTCAAACCCCTCCCTGTCTCATTTCAGTGGTTCGTCCGCCATCACCGTCACCACACACCCGGAAATTGATCCAAGGGACACCCGCAACAAATGATGATGATGATGATGATGATGATGATGATGATGATGATGATGATGATGATGATGATGATGACGATGACGATGACGATGACGATGACGACGATGATGATGATGATGATGATGATGATTGTAATTGTAATTGTAATCGTACATTTATATAGCGCCACTTCGAGAGAACTCCTCATAGGCGCTCCCGACCTGACACCAAACTACAATCAAAGAGAATGGTTTTCAAACGCTTGCGTTGATGATGATGACGACGAAAACGACGACGAAGACGACGATAGCAATTATGATTTAAAAAAACTATTATTTTAATTCTAATCGTCTTATTTATATTTGGGTTACACTGAAACACACCGTTAAAACATTACAGTTAAATCTATATAAAAATTGCGTTGTACTTGTTATGTCAAGTGGTCCTGCATGATGTATAATACAGTTTCTCTTGGGACTCGGTCAGGGATGTCACTCATAACTTTTTCACCTAGATCTAGATTATCTTCCTTGTCTAGGTCTCAAAGGAGTTTTTTGTCAAAAGGTAGGTTTATGAAATCACGGCGGCTTTTCTTACATTTTACAAAAAAGTCAGTTTTTCGGTAAAAATGTACGAAAAACGGGAAAAAATTCGCTCCATTTGAAAGAAAAGATCTTCGATTTTTGAGTTAATGATTAAAAGAAAAAGTCGACAGAAATTTGAATGTGCTTTTCAGAAATTTCACGACCTTGCCTTTTCTAGCTTTTTACCGGCCGGATCTGACCCTTTTCAAAACAAGATCAAAACA
>OX457049.1:44518619-44683619 GCA_949752735.1 Lumbricus terrestris
TGTTTAATATAAAAATAATATTAGCATATGAATATTAATATATGTCAACACGTACAGCACACAAAACCTTTCTCTGTGGGTTTGGGAAAATGTCAGATTTAACACAATCCTCTGTTAAATAACCTTACTTAAACCAGTACTGATTAAAGTAATTTTATAGCACTGGTCAATTAATTAAACAGAGCAATATGAAAGTTCTCAATCAAGTTAATAACTAATCATTAACTAGGGCCTCTTCCTAACTTAAAATGTGTAATTAACATTCAACAATAATTATATATAGCAGAGTAAGAACGTATGGGTGGGATCAAGGATATCGCTACAATAATAATTATTGGAAGCCTAGAAGAATTTCTGATTTGAAGCGTTCGGTTAAATAAAATATTTATATCATTGTTGGACACGTTTCAAATGTGTCAAAAATGCACGGGCGGTCAATCGCTATCAATAAAACAGTTTTTATGGTGTAATGAATGTGGAAATCGTACAACGACGATGATGATGATGACGATGACGACGAGAATGGCGACGATGTTGTTGCTAACAATGATGAAGTGATGATGACGACGACGATGGTGATGATGCCGATGATGATTGCGTTATTCGTGTTTGCTGGGGAGGAAGAAATAGAGATTTTCGAGTTCAGTAAAGCAATGATCTAACAATTTATTTATAGCTACGGTGACCAGAGATTTACAGGTGTCGAAAATTAGGAACTATTAGGCGGCTAACGCAGTTGACAAGCTGTAGTATTTATATTTGTAGCAGTAGCAATCGCAAAGACTGCAAAATTAGTGTATGATTTGTATACACCACGAAGTATGTCTCTGTCTGTCTCTGTCTGTTTGTTTCAGACTATCTGTCAGTCGGTCTCTCTCACTTTCTTTAGGGTTAGGGTTAGGGTTAGGGTTAGGGTTAGGGTTAGGGTTAGGGTTAGGGTTAGGGCTAGGGCTAGGGTTTGGCTAGGGCTAGGGTTTGGCCAGAATGCACGCTCACAGTTTTGCAGCTATTGACCTTAAACATTGTACATAAAATAATAGACGTTCACTCAACTTAACCAGGTGCGCTATTTTCACATCCTTATTCACTTTAGAACCCGAGATGTCAACATTTTATTATACAGATTCGATAAGCCTTGCTTACCGCATCGATATTAATAGACCGGCGGAAAGTCGCCATGTTAAACAGCAGAGAACAGTTCACAAGAGTTCACCATGTCTGACGTCATAGAATAGATTTCGTTTATTCAACCGGTTTCCGTGTACAACATTATGCAGTTGAAACAATAATATTCACAAGAACGCAGAAAGGATAATGTGGATACGTGAGTGTGCTTTTGTCCAGAATTATACGCCTACAGTTTCGCAGCTGGAGGAATTGCCAACGGGTTGGGAAGTGGCAGGGAAGGAAGGGGGATGGGAGGGGAGGGGATGGAGAAAAAATTCGGGAAAGTGGAGGGGTAGGGGGTAGGGGTTTGAGGGAGGGGAGGTCAGGAGAGGAGGAGTGAGATGGGAAGGGGAAGGGAGTGAGAGGGAGGGGATGGGGAGGGAGAGGAGATCCTAAAATTCCCGGGCAACGCCGGGTACCCCAGCTAGTAGATCAAAGATCAGCCGTGGCTGGGCTGGGAGTGCCTCTGAGTAGTTTCTTGAAGGGGCGCTATATAAATGCTATGAATAAATGAATGAATGAATAATATCGTTACTGTTTTTCCAGAGATTGTGTTGCAGGAAAACAGACTGCCAAGCTTCAATTATTTCCCATACCACATAATTTATTTTATTGTCAGTATGCAAACTTTTGCAGAGGTGTCTAAAGCATTGCGTATAGGATTGTTTCTTAAGTCAGTATAGCGGAAGCATCCGCAGGGCTTTTATTCAAACGTGCAGCTCTGAATGAATTTGTGCAGATTTTGAAGCACTTCTGTCAAGTTCTGTGCAGTTAAAACTAGTAAAAAATGCAATTGATGATGTGAAGGAAAAGAATGGGTTGTGGAGTTCCTAAAGTTCATCTATTAAACAATAAATATCCATGCAACGAAACTGTGCCATCAGAAATATTATCTTTAGCGTCGCACTCCTGCTTCAACCAAGCTATGGTCTGGCACTGCGTGTCTCTAAGACACAGGCAATAAGTGTTGCATAGTTTTAAATGCTTATAAATTATGTATCAAACACATACTTTATATCCGGAGGCAAAAGGATTTTTTCTTGATGGCAATTTTATGCCAAACTAATTTTTGTCCAGGGTAACGACCTTTTTTTGTCTTTAACCCTTCTTAAACATTGACCAACAAGTTAAGCAGTCTAATCGCAAAGTTTGACCACCTATACAGTATAGTTGCAATCTGGGATTGCCTGCCCCAAGCCTGGAAATTGGAGCAGAGCGATTTATTTAGCCTCGCAATTAAATGAAAGACCTTCGACACCTTTTTAAGGTTTAACACCCACGAATAAATAACCAGCGTCATCCTCGTGAATAACTTTCTTGCAGTCTCAACGTACTCTAAAAGACGCAGTAAAGGAAAATGCAAAACAAAATTCGCAAATACAAACACTGACAAGATAAAGTTTGGAAGTAAATGTAAAAGTCAATACAAGAAATGAAATATCTTTCTCTTCATATCCATTTGCTTGTTTTCTTAATTCAGTTGACGTCGAAACCAATGAATTTGACTTTTATTGTCTCACAACAAAACAATCAGAAGGAGGAATCCATTGTTTAACGACAGCTTATGACAACAGAGGCCATAATTTGTTAATTTGTTTTACGCCGATGAGCATGAGCAACTGCGAGCGAAGGACTTGATCAGGGTCCCTTCGCGGTTTTGAGGTGAATTCGAACCGGCAACGAACATTCCCACTACACCATCACGATGCACAAAATGTTCATGGTTTTAGACCTCGAAGTTCTTCCATCTCTCTTCCCATTCCATTTCAGTGATTGGGAATATTGCCCCACCATTGTAACGTTGGATGTTAACAGGATTCTGAGTGAACTAATTTCAACTTATGGCGTTCTGTGATCAGCTTCAGTTGTGTGAGCATAAACTTATAAAAAGAATTTACAACTTAAATGAGGTGTTTAAAAAATAAATATTTCAATGCACGCATAGGTTACACAGGCACATACATGCACAAAACACGCGTGAACACATGTACACTTGCAAACACAAACGTTCGCGTATTTCTTTATGTAACAAGTCACATCCGAACCAAATCACGCACGGTCCCACGTTCAAGAGAACTGAAATGGATCGTGTCTGCCGAGACCGAGAAATTGATGCTTTCGACTCTGTACTTTAGCGCAACATAAACAGTCGTGTTCTTCGTTCTATAGCTTCGGCTAATTGGATGAATGTTTAAATCTGTATCATATTACACTCGACTCTGGCTCCCTGTCTCACAGTGCATCGAAAATAGAATTGCTCCACTGGTTTGGCGTTGTCTCCCTGACTGTGCTCCGGTCTTTTAATGTGGTCTCTGCTGTCCAGCCAGTATTTGTTGTTTTTGCTCACAGAGTCCTTCACTTTGCCTCTAGCGAGAAGTTTCTGTTCCCTCATGTTGAAGACTCAACCTGTCAGCGTCGTGCTTTCTCAGTTGTAGGTCGATCTGTATGGAATAGTTGGAGATACGCTTGCTACATAAGTGTAACAAGCTCAATAAAACCTTTCTGTGTGGACTCGGTTGGACTGAGTGGAGTTCATGATGAATGAAAATGACTGAATGAACGAATGAATGAATGAACGAATGAACGAATGAGTGAATGAATGAATTTTTGAAACGACTATATGAATGAATAAATGAGCGAACGAACGAATGAATGAATGAATGAATGACTGAGTGAGTGAATGAATGAATGAGTGAGTGAGTGAGTGAATGAATGAATGAATGAATGAATGAATGAATGAATGAATGAATAAATGAATGAATGAATGAATGAATGAATGAATGAATGAATGAATGAATGAACGAATGAATGAATGTGTGAATGAATGAATGAATGAAAGTATTTGGCGAATGAATTGGTGAATGAATGAATGAGTGAATGAATGAGTGAATGAATGAATTTTTGAAACGACTATATGAATGAATAAATGAGCGAACGAACGAATGAATGAATGAATGAATGACTGAGTGAGTGAATGAATGAATGAGTGAGTGAGTGAGTGAGTGAGTGAATGAATGAATGAATGAATGAATGAATAAATGAATGAATGAATGAATGAATGAATGAATGAATGAATGAATGAACGAATGAATGAATGTGTGAATGAATGAATGAATGAAAGTATTTGGCGAATGAATTGGTGAATGAATGAATGAGTGAATGAATGAATGAATGAATGAATGAATGAATGAATGAATGAATGAATGAATGAATGAATGAATGAATGAATTAATTAAATAATTAATTAATTAATGAGTTTTTCATAGACTTTTTGTTATCTGCTGGATAAGACTATTTACAGCAGGAAAGATTTTCTTTATTAGAAGTTCAAAGAATTTACATACGGATCGTATACTTAAGAAGAGGTGTGTATGAAGCACTGGTTAAAATATTCTAGATGTAGTAGTAGCCTCATTTCACCGGCCGTCACTGTGTGATAGTAAGGATCATTCTAGGTTCGCCCATCTACTCTATCCACGCTTGTAACTGGAACTTAGGGGCAGTCCATATTTGCGTACGGGTGCGTACTGGGAGATGCATAAACGCAAAAATGTCATGACGCTCACAGGCTTATATGTATGTATGTATGTATGTATGTATGTATGTATGTATGTATGTATGTATGTATGTATGTATGTATGTATGTATGTATGTATGTATGTATGTATGTATGTATGTATGTATGTATGTATGTATGTATGTATGTATGTATGTATGTATGTATGTATGTATGTATGTATGTATGTATGTATGTATGTATGTATGTATGTATGTATGTATGTATGTATGTATGTATGTATGTATGTATGTATGTATGTATGTATGTATGTATGTATGTATGTATGTATGTATGTATGTATGTATGTATGTATGTATGTATGTATGTATGTATGTATGTATGTATGTATGTATGTATGTATGTATGTATGTATGTATGTATGTATGTATGTATGTATGTATGTATGTATGTATGTATGTATGTATGTATGTATGTATGTATGTATGTATGTATGGGTCGGGAGCGCCACTGAATCTGTGAGCGGCGCTATATAAATGTTCAATTACTATTATTACTATTACTATTACTATGTATGTATGTATGTATGTATGTATGTATGTATGTATGTATGTATGTATGTATGTGCACTTGTTATAGCGCCCCTTCAAGCTCTCTGTCCCTTCTCAGAGGCGCTCCCGAATGCAGAGCGGTCACTGCATCGGAGTTTCACGCCGAAGCGCTGAGCAATTGTGAGTGAAGGACTTGCCCAAGGTCCCTACGTGGCGAGGCGGATTCGAACCTCGAACCTTCCGGCTTCAAGGCAACGACGCCACCACTAAACCACCGCGCCCCATCAGGCTTTTAACTTGCCTGTCGCTATAATTATGCCTACTTATAACTCTGTATGTATCATTTTAATCGTCCGTTGGCATTTTGATAACATTATAATTATTATATTCTGCTCAGATATATAACAGTTTACAGAAACACATTTTAGGAAATAACAAAAATTATGATGAGTAACAAACATAACCAATGACTAAAATACTGTTTCATAGATAACTTTAGATAAATTGCCATCGTAGTAAATAAAATGGGAGGCAGAGAATCCTATTTGTAGCACGGCTAGGTGGGTCAACAAAATATGCGGGTGAGTAGGGGAGGAGATAATCAAAAATGTGATTTTTTGCGAACGTAATTTATGTATAGCCCCTAATGCGCTGAAGTTCAGTGGCGGGGTTTTTAGGAATCAATTAATCAGAATTTATATAACGCCTCTTTAAGGTTCCTACGCAGATTATCAGACACATATCAACCACATAATTATTAGTCAAATGTAAATTAGCTTATCCTGTATAAATATACTGTAGTGCGACAAACAAAATCTGTCAACGGCCTAATGCAATTGATGACCTGAACCGCTTTTAATCATACTGATAATAGCGTAGATTAGAAATCTTCATGATTTGAATGAAATATTAATTTTCTTTTTTCAGTATTTTTTATGCTCAAAATAAATGACCAACGGGAACTCTGAATAAGGCTGCTGAAATCATGATATACTTATAAAATATGACATTTCTTTTAAAAAGGTGTTCAATTCTTCAGATAATTTAGTTTGTTCGTAAGCATCAATTACTCTAAAAAGACGTTGTGCTAGAATAATTTACTGCATGTCTCGCCATGTACATTTCAAAAACTTGAATATCTGTGTGTCTGTCTGTCTGTCTATCTATCTGTCTATCTGTCTATCTATCTGTCAGCCTAGCCTGTCTGTCTGCTTATCTGTCCGTAGGTCTGTCAGTCAGTCAGTCTGTCAGTCAGTCAGTCAGTCAGTCAGTCAGTCAGTCAGTCAGTCAGTCAGTCAGTCAGTCAGTCAGTCAGTCAGTCAGTCAGTCAGTCCGACTGTCTGTCTGCTTGTCTGTCCGTATAGGTCAGTCAGTCTGTCTGTCATTCAATAGAAAGGCAGACAAACACGCAAACAAATTTAACGCGTCTGTAACTACTCTACTCGTCTAAATCGGCGACTTTGCATCTAATTAAATCAAATCTAATCCAGTCTTCAGTCTATATTCAGTCAATTAATCAATCACTGCTACATTTCCCCCCATCATGATTGTCTTACCAGAGAATTGGTATCCTATCAAAGGGCGAGTTCAAAATGGCGACTGTTCGAATAATGATGATGACGACGATCATCATTTAAATCAAGACCGTTATTACTCATTCATTAGATGCATTTATATAGCGCTTCTTCAAGGAGCTACTCAGAGGCGCTCCAACCTCAGCGCGGCTAAATTAAACTGTCTTAAGATGAGAGAGGCAAGCCTGAATAGGATTTTTACAAAAAGCGCGGAATGACCATCCATTTCAGGTTGAGGGTCCTTCCACCGAGAAAGCACGGCTCTGCATAGTGGAAGTTGAATTAATTGATGCTATAATTATCCATGTTTCGACCGTCGTCATCCTTTGTCTCAGACGAACTTTTTCAATACCTTTTTCAATACCTTAAAATCTGATCACCTTCCCCTCCCCTCTGACATGCCTATCGATAAACCCCACTCAACGCGAGTAATGACAGATGATCGTCTTGTCCCGCGAGCCTGGATTCTAATTCATTACGAAATAAATATCGAATGTTATATGTCATCACCGTCATCCGACATTTTTCACAGATGAAGAAGCATTTCTATACTACCATTATTAAACACGTTCTTGGAGGTGTCTAACGTCGGATCTCCCACGTTGTGCATAATACAGTGGCGACTTTTATATAGCATCGTTTGAGACTTGAGATCGTTTTAAAGGTAGAAAATCTAGCGCTCTAACTGAGCGCGTATATTCCCCTTTTTGAAAACTGATTGATTTATTGGTTGATTGATTGATTGATTGATTTAGGAAGGAAACGTTTCTTTCACCAGATAAAAAAACGGAAAACAAACTCATAGTGGATGGATGGATCCGATTTGACCAGGGTCTATGACAACAGAGGCCGTTACCCTGGACAGAAATTTGCTCGGCGTACTACAGCACTTAAGAGCAAGGTACTGAACCAGTATTATCAGTCGTCGTGTCATAGTCATAGTCGTGTCTGCTTAGACTTATATACAGCGCTGACTCAATTTTTTAAAGGGTGTGTAACAATATTATTCTTCGAATGAATGCATGTTGATTGATGATGCAATTTTAACAGGAACGTTGGATCTGAGACAAATAACAGATCTCGACACAGTTTTTGTTGCATTGTATATTTTTTGTATTGTCGTCAACGGCCATTGAATAATAATAAATGTTGAGCCAATCGTCTTGAGCACCTTTTCACCGTTAATAGGAGAATCTATATAAGCAATCCTTGCATTGAGTCTTCACATAGATGTTTCTTCTTGAAATATAAAATATAATATACTCAAGATGCTAAATGTGGAATAGAGACTCAACATGCTAAGATTGAAAGAGACTGAGGATGTTCAACTGGCAACATTGTGACGATATCTGTTATTTATTACAGATCTAACATTCCTGTTAAGATCTTTTAACGAAATGCATGCCATTAATAACTGACAGGTAATGCCCTTGTACATGGCGCACACGCACAATGGGAACACCAGCGTATAATGGTAACGTCACAGTGGCAACGTTCAAAACATTTTTGGGCGAATAAAATACAAGAGACCCGCACATAAAATTTATTCGACAATGTTTGCACCGAAAAACGTAGCATTGGATTATATAATATGTTACCACAAATATCATTTGAAAGCTTTCCCAAACGATTAAAACGACGCTTTATAATTTCACCAGCAATACGAAACGTTGGTTATAGAATAATGCTTCAATTAATCATAATTGCAATTTAAAATTCCTGAAGCGGAACTCGAAATTCATGCCAAAAGCAATGATATTTATTTGGCAGACGAAGGTTGTAGGATATAAGTTTAATTATAGCGGGCACACCAATCGAAATTAAGTTATGAAGAAGACAAATAGACACCCCTAGAAAACTGGTTCAGTACCTTGCTCTTAAGTGCTGTAATATGCCGAGCAAATTTCTGTCCAGGGTAACGGCCTATGTTGTCATAAACCCTGGTCAAATCGGATCCACCACACCCCTAAAACAAGTTGAGCAAACGATATATAAGCCATCGGTGAACATTGATCTAAACAATATGTAAAAATTGTAGCTACTTATATAACATTTGTTTCCACCATTTTAAAGGTTTATAAAGTGCGCCGAATATAAATCGGAATTACAATTATTACTACTGCAGCGCTCGTGAATAAGTTGGTGCCCCGTGCTTGGCTTTCGAGTGGCGCTTTAGAAATTTCGAGTTTACGATTACTACTGTTTCTGTCACCGTACTATCACTAGCATTGTCACGATAAATACATTACTACTTACATGTACATTAATATTCCTAATAAAAAAAACTGTTGTAAAATAGTAAAATGACTAACTTATCATTGTGTCGAATTTTCGCATTATTTGAGCCACTATGCATTAACATATATCGCTGAGTAATTATTGCGAGCGAAATAGAAAGATGACCGAAAAATTAATCTACAAGACTTACTCAGAAGGAAGTATGCCACAAACTGAAAATCATAGCAATCTTATGAGTCCAGGAAATATTTAATGCAGGTGTCCAATAGTTTGCACAAATGCTTTTAGACATTTACTTTGAATTCAAGTTAATTTATAATATTAAAAAGTGACGTAAAATCCCATTTTAATCAGGCATAGGAATTCTAACTTCTGTGGAAGATGTTAGCAAAAAAGCATACGGTGACTTTTTATGGCGAATGTTTAATATTTTTATTTTTTTTTTAACATTCCCTAGCTCTCAAGTGCTGTAATACGCCGAGCAAATTTCTGTCCAGGGTAATGGCCTCTGTTGTCATAGACCCTGTTCAAATCGGATCCATCCATCCAACATACCCTATATTTTAGGTCAAGCTGAAACGAATAAACGAATGAATAAATGAACTGACGGACGGACGGACGGACGGACGGACGGACGGACGGACGGACGGAAGGACGGACGGAAGGACGGACGGAAGGACGGACGGAAGGACGGACGGACGGACGGAAGGACGGACGGAAGGACGGACGGAAGGACGGACGGAAGGACGGACGGAAGGACGGACGGAAGGACTTTTTGAAAGACGCTCGATGTTCTGTTTTCCCGCACCCAGTTGATCACTTCAAATGGTAAATTGATTAACAAAGTCAAAATAAAATCGAGATCAGATTCGTTCCGATAATCCAAATCATCTATGAGAATGGATGCACTGACCGTACAATGTCAATGGAAAGATGGTGGGGTAAGGGAGAGGACTGGCTGCCCGAGGCTGAGAAAACGCAGTCGCCAGCATTTCACACTAATTAATGGAGCATTTCACACCCCTCAGGCCTAGTAGTTAATAGTTATGCCTTCTTTTTTCAGACACTGTCGTTAGCGTCGAGCCCAACAAAGTTAATGCCTCTATAATTATTGTTCGCTCTACTAGCAGATTAGTAGTTGTAGTTGCAGTTTAACGTCACTGTGTGGTTTTGCCATATACCTTTCGTCGATTTTATAATTTAGCATTCTGTGTATACTTAACAGAGACTATAACATTTAAAAGAGGTGTCTACCGGATTAGTCTTCGTCTTACTTAATTATGCGCATGTGCACGTTTACAGTGGCAGTTTGGCTTGATAAACAAACGATCTTGTCCTTTCACAAAGAACCTGCCTGAACAAAAGCGAAATAATAAAGTTAATTATCTCATAAGATAAACGTCCTACTCCATCTGTCTCCCAGCCATCGCTTCAAATTCTCCATCCAGCCTCCGACGCTAAAGTGTATCTTCTCTTAAGCTCACTTCCCAACACTCAAAGCAAACTAGATCCCATCTAAAAATTGCATCTTCCCTCATTCCTGTTATAGCTAAAATCATTAATCTCTCACGCTCTACTGGCAGTGGCGGCGCCAGGGGGGGCTGGAGGGGCTAAGCCCCCCCTGAACGCGGTTCAGCCCCCCCCAAAGCAAAATGCGGAAAATGTCTATAACGGCTTATTTCGTAATAAGAAAACTAGGCATCGAAATTTACTTTGAGAATGAAGTTAGCGACTTCATTTCTTGGCCTCAGTCTATGAAAACGGGTGACAAGTTTGCACCCTTACCTTTTGACCATACAACGGGACAGGGTAGTCGAAATTGTCGAAGAAACAACATGGCTCTTAGACACCTCGTTTCAGATTGAAACGGTTTTATAAGTATTAGACGTATAGAAATATCGAAATTGCCTAGTTTTTCAAAAAGTGGTGCAAAGCTGTATTTTCTCTTGATTTTTCGCATATTTCACAAAATTAATCATCGTCACAAAAGAATGTATAGGGTCTTCTCCCTCCTGCAACCAACTATATAATCATAGCGTAGATGCTTGCGCCAGTGGCGTCGTCAGAGGGCTAGGGGTTAAAGCCTCTAAATTCGGCTCAGCCCCCGAAAGCTAGACAATGGTCAATGGCATCGAAATCAACTATATATACAATATTATATATATATATATATATATATATATATATATATTAAGTTGTATAGGTCATTTAATTTGTTGCATAGCAAATGCTACAAATTTAGTTAACCAGTTTTGCTACATTTAGTAGCTGCCCTCTGTAAACCGTTTCTTCTTTATGGAATGGAAGCTGTCAGCCCTACCAAAAGTGAGCTGAACTTTTTAGAGTACACTTACAGCTCTGCAGCATGTAAAATATTTAAAGTCTCCCATAGTAGTGTTGCATATGTACTGCATATCATGCATGAAAATAATATTACAGACTGCTGGTTATCCAGAAGATTGCGTTTTATCCAGAAATGCCTTCGACACAACAATGTAGTTGTCAGATTTGCGTCATGTTTCTCTTACACACCTCAAATGTGTGCGCTCTTGTTATTTTCGGTAAAATAATTACTATATTCTTGTTGTGTATACCATCACTGTCTGGGAATGTAGGCCTACGTTTGATATAATGGTCAACTATGAAGTCCTAGTGCTATTAGCATATGTATGTAAAACATTTGTGTGCAGATAATTATAATTATAATTATAATTATAAAATAATTGTGTGCATTTATCCAAGCATGCATATTTTTTGTATTAAGGAAACTTTAACTGTTTTCTGTCATTAGTGATATGCAGGCAGATAATTATAATAGTGTTCTGTGAATGCTGTTGGACACCTTTATTGTGATTTATTTTTATTTGTGATTATTTTAATTGAATGTCCAGGGTAACGGTCTCTGTTGTCATAGACCCTGGTCAAATCGGATCCATCCATTGTTGTGACTACTTTTTTATTGTAAAATTTCTGAGTATTAATACTGTGTTGGACACCTTTATTGTGATAACCTGGGACGCGAGTCCGTGTCCAATGGTCGACATTTTATACGATAATACTGAATTGCACACCATTTTATTGTAAAATTTCTGGATATTAATTCTGTGTTGGACACCTTATTTTTTGTAATAACTTGGAACTCGAGTCCGTGTCCATGGTTGACTTTGTATGCGATAATACTGAATTGCACACCATTGTATTGTGGAATTTCTGAATATTAATGCGCTGTTGGACACCTTTAATGTGATTTAATTTTATTTGTGATTATTTCGATTGAATGTCCAGGGTAACGGCCTCTGTTGTCATAGACCCTGGTCAAATCGGATCCATCTATTATCGTGATTACTTTTTTATTGTAAAATTTCTGAGTATTAATACTGTGTTGGACACCTTTATTGTGATAACTTGGAACTCGAGTCCGTGTCCATGTCCGACTTTTATACGATAATACTGAATTGCACACCATTTTATTGTAAAAATTCTTTATATTAATACTGTGTTAAACACCTTTTATTGTGACAACTTGGATCTCGGGTCTGTGTCCATGGTTGACTTTTATACGATAATGCTGAATTGCACACCATTGTATTTTGGAATTTCTGAATATTAATTCGGTGTTGGACACCTCTTATTGTGATAACTTAGAACTCTAGTCAACGTGGTTTTTGAGTGCTTGCATATCGGTATGTCAAAGACAATAGGGACTTTACATTACCTCACTGTCTGAACCACATAGCTACTCGGGCTGCTGTGTGCACACGCACTGTATATACTGTATCGCCTTTGCTCAGCTCGGTCACCAACTCGGCTCAGATGACTGAAATTTCGGGGTATGGTACAGCGCGTTTACGGCATAGACTTTATGCGGACGCGTTTGAGGACCTCCCATTCTCTTTTGCTACCTAAATTGGACACCTTTGTTTTTGAGAATTCGGAATTTAATCTAGGATTGCGGCCGGATACACCAAAAATCAAAAACCTCAAAAATAATTTTATTGCTGACTTCGTTTAAATAACCCCCTCAATCTCCAAATTAACTGGTTCAGTACCTTGCTCTTAAGTGCTGTAATATGCCGAGCAAATTTCTGTCCAGGGTAACGGCCTCTGTTGTCATAGACCCTGGTCAAATCGGATCCATCCATCAACTACATCCTGCAATGTGGAGTGCGTTTGTGCCAGTGCACAATTTCTTGTAAAACCCTTGGTCGGTATGTGCTTCGTTCATGCATTCGGCATTCGCAGCTTCGCGCGATTGCAATATGATCGCAGCTTCGCGCGACTGCAATATGACCGCCCTGGGAAGAAAATGTTCTAGTTGCGTCTCTGGGAGGGAGGAAGGCTTGGGGCATCAGCCCCCCCAAACCTGAAATCCTGGCGCCGCCACTGTCTACTGGCAACTTACCGAAGCCTTTCAACCATTCTTTCTTCTGAAAAAGCAAATCTTGACAAGGAATGCCAATTCAATTACCGACCCATTTCCAATCTTTCTTTTCTGCCTAAATTAACCGAACGAATTGTCCTTTACAGGATAAACGATTGCATCTCCTCCAACTCACTCTTCAACCAATCTGGCTTCACTAAACATCACTCCACAGATACTCTGCTTGTCTCTCTACAATAAACTTGTTTCTGCCGTCAGTCATCGGCAAGTCTCTGCCTCGGCCTACTTGACATCTCCGCTGCATTCGACACCATATTCCACAGCCTCCTTTTTTGTCGACTATCATTCATGATTCATTCCAAACTTAAGTATCACAACACACCACTCCGCCACTGGTTGCACTATGCCAGTGCCAGTCACAAGCCTGTATTAAGTAGGAGGGCGACGTTGTTACCACACAGTGACGTTAAACTGCAGATACCACACTCTTACACCAACCACCTGATCTTCCGTCTTCAAACTATAGACGCCACTCACCTTAACAACTACACTCTGCCATTTCTGAATCTACTGCAAATTACGACCTCCTTCGGATAACTCTTTTGGACAACCCTTCTGACTTGACACAGCACTCGTGAATAAGCTGGTGCCCTGCACTTAGCTTTCGAATGACGCTCTAGAAATTGGAGATTACGATTACGATAGAAGCAAACAAATGATATGTCTATAAAGTGTGCTTTAACACTATAACGTGATTAATGTTTTGGCTTGTATACAATAAAAAAATAGCTGTGTAATGTCATAGAAACAGTGCGAAGTTATAATTAGAACGACAAATAATGTAGATAGAGAATGAGTCAGATGTTTGTTTTGCTTCCATATCTTTGACGCATCCAGTTTTAATGCTGGTATTTACCTTACATGTCATAAGCCCTCGTCAAATCCGTTTTCTACTCAGCTACAATTCCATCTCTAGACACTTCCCAGTAAGTGAAAGCTAAGGCAAATGAATTTTTTTTATGCCACTTACATACCCCTTTTAGTGAGCTCTGTGTATAATAAATAACAGAACAACAAAAAAGGGACAATTAACAACTCCATATCTGTCACCGCAAAAAATAAGTAATCTTCGGTGTGGCATAAGAGAAATCCAAAATAAGAATCCAGTTGAATGTTGATAATTATACATGTCCTATGACTTTGATCAGACCTAAAATAGACTCAGAGCTAGTTTATATTACTCTACACTAGTCTTCACTGCATGCAAACTACACATGTAGCTTTGGGGCGCGGTGGTGTAGTGGATGTGCTCGTTACCTTGCAGCCGTATTGCAGGTTCGAATTCACCTCAAGTCGCCTCGTAGGGAACTTGCGGGCAAGACCTTCACTCCAATTGCGCAGCGCATCAGCGTGAAACTCCAATTCAGTGACCGCACTGTAGTCGGGAGCGCTTCTGAGTAGTAACCATGATGGGGCGTTGTAACACGTGCACATACATACATAAATACATGTATACGGAAAGTCATAGGTCATCTTCAAAACACAGAATCATGTATTTATTCATGCAAAAGTGGAATGGTTGGGTTTCCATGTTAAAAATTGCTTACTTTCGAGATGCATTCAAATATTTTAAAACTAATAATGCCATTTTGTGTGGAAATGAATGTTGGTTCCATTGGTGCATTACAAGTCATATCAAACCAAACCAAATATCTAGGAGGGGTGGTAACTTACCCCCTTGGTAGTCCATGTCCCAACGATTTCGAATCTTGAGGGTTAAGCTCGTAATCGTAAACTCGAGAATTCTAAAGCGCCACTTGAAAGCCATGAGCATGGTCACCACCTTATTAACGAGAGCAGTAAGATGTGTTGTATGTTCGGTGACCCGATGGTCAGAGTCGTTTAGGTTGGATGGATCAGTATCAGTCACGGTAGGATCGTGTCTGCCAAGATCGAGAAACTGATGTTTCTGACTCTGTACATTGGCGCAACATAGACAGCCTGGATGGTTGGGCGAGTTCATAAATCTGTCTCACTATTTTTACTTACGCTGGCTCTTTGTCTCAGAGTGCCTAGAATACAGAAAATTTTCTCCATAGTCCATAATTATCACTGATTTGGTGTTGTCTCCTTGGCTGTACTCCGGCCTATCTATGTGAACTCTGCTGTCCATAATCTGTTGTACTGGCTCGAATATCTCTTCGCTCTGTCTATGGCAGGAAACTTTTGGTCCCGCATGTTGAAACCTCAACCTGTCAGCGCCGTGCTTATTCGATTGTCTCCCGTTGGAGATGCGCCTGTTACCTACGGCTGAATCAACAGTTTGTTTCACAGTCACTTTTTTAAACGAATCACCGTGGCTAAACTCGGAACGCCTGAAGAGGCGCTATATAAATTTCTGTAATGAATGAACGAACGAGTGAACGAATCAATGACTGAAGGATTGAGAAAATGAATGAATATACGAACGAACGAATGAATGAATGAATGAATGAATGAATAAACAAATGAGTGAATGAATGAAAGAAGGAAATAATGAATGAATGAATGAATGAATGACTGGCTGGCTGACTGACTGACTGAATGAATGAATGAATAAACGAATGAATGAACGAATGAATGAATGAATAAACGAATGAATGACCGAATGAATGAATGAATGAATGAATGAATGAATAAACGAATGAATGAACGAATGAATAAACGAATGAAGGAATGAATGAACGAATGAATGAATGAACGAATGAAGGAATGAAAGAACGAACGAATGAATGAATGAATGAATGAATGAATGAATAAACGAATGAATGACCGAATGAATGAAGGAATGAATGAACGAATGAACGAATGACTGAATGAATGAATGAATGAATGAATGAATAAACGAATGAATGAACGAATGAATGAATGGATGAGTGAGTGAATGAATGAATGAATGAATGAATAAACGAATGAATGAACGAATGAATAAACGAATGAAGGAATGAATGAAGGAATGAATGAACGAATGAATGAATGAATGAACGAATGAAGGAATGAACGAATGAAGGAATGAAAGAACGAATGAATGAACGAATGAATGAATGAATGAATGAATGAATGAATGAATGAATAAACGAATGAATGACCGAATGAATGAATGAATGAATGAATGAATGAATAAACGAATGAACGAATGAATGAATGAATAAACGAATGAATGACCGAATGAATGAATGAATGAATGAATGAATGAATGAATAAACGAATGAATGAACGAATGAATGAATGAACGAATGAAGGAATGAATGAATGAATGAATGAATAAACGAATGAATGACCGAATGAATGAAGGAATGAATGAACGAATGAACGAATGAATGAATGACTGAATGAATGAATAAACGAATGAATGAACGAATGAATGAATGGATGAGTGAGTGAATGAATGAATGAATGAATGAATGAATGAATGAATGAATGAATAAACGAATGAATGAACGAATGAATAAACGAATGAATGAACGAATGAATAAACGAATGAAGGAATGAATGAAGGAATGAATGAACGAATGAATGAATGAATGAACGAATGAAGGAATGAACGAATGAAGGAATGAAAGAACGAATGAATGAACGAACGAATGAATGAATGAATGAATGAATGAATAAACGAATGAATGACCGAATGAATGAATGAATGAATGAATGAATAAACGAATGAATGACCGAATGAATGAAGGAATGAATGAACGAATGAACGAATGACTGAATGAATGAATGAATGAATGAATGAATAAACGAATGAATGAACGAATGAATGAATGGATGAGTGAGTGAATGAATGAATGAATGAATGAATAAACGAATGAATGAACGAATGAATAAACGAATGAAGGAATGAATGAAGGAATGAATGAACGAATGAATGAATGAATGAACGAATGAAGGAATGAACGAATGAAGGAATGAAAGAACGAATGAATGAACGAATGAATGAATGAATGAATGAATGAATGAATGAATGAATAAACGAATGAATGACCGAATGAATGAATGAATGAATGAATGAATGAATAAACGAATGAACGAATGAATGAATGAATAAACGAATGAATGACCGAATGAATGAATGAATGAATGAATGAATGAATGAATAAACGAATGAATGAACGAATGAATGAATGAACGAATGAAGGAATGAATGAATGAATGAATGAATAAACGAATGAATGACCGAATGAATGAAGGAATGAATGAACGAATGAACGAATGAATGAATGACTGAATGAATGAATAAACGAATGAATGAACGAATGAATGAATGGATGAGTGAGTGAATGAATGAATGAATGAATGAATGAATGAATGAATGAATGAATAAACGAATGAATGAACGAATGAATGAATGAGTGAGTGAATGAATGAATGAATGAATGAATGAATGAATGAATGAATGAATAAACGAATGAATGAACGAATGAATAAACGAATGAAGGAATGAATGAAGGAATGAATGAACGAATGAATGAATGAATGAACGAATGAAGGAATGAACGAATGAAGGAATGAAAGAACGAATGAATGAACGAACGAATGAATGAATGAATGAATGAATGAATAAACGAATGAATGACCGAATGAATGAATGAATGAATGAATGAATGAATAAACGAATGAATGAACGAATGAATGAATGAATGAACGAATGAACGAGTGGATGAATGAATGAATTAAAGAAAGAAAGAAAGAAAGAAAGAAAGAAAGAATGAATGAATGAATGAATGAATGAATGAATGAATGAATGAATGAATGAATGAATGAATGAATAAACGAATGAATGAACGAATGAATGAATGAATAAACGAATGAATGACCGAATGAATGAATGAATGAATGAATGAATAAACGAATGAATGAACGAATGAATAAACGAATGAAGGAATGAATGAACGAATGAATGAACGAATGAATGAATGAATGAAGGAATGAATGAATGAATGAATGAATGAATAAACGAATGAATGACCGAATGAATGAAGGAATGAATGAACGAATGAACGAATGAATGAATGACTGAATGAATGAATAAACGAATGAATGAACGAATGAATGAATGGATGAGTGAGTGAATGAATGAATGAATGAATGAATGAATAAACGAATGAATGAACGAATGAATAAACGAATGAAGGAATGAATGAAGGAATGAATGAACGAATGAATGAATGAATGAACGAATGAAGGAATGAACGAATGAAGGAATGAAAGAACGAATGAATGAACGAACGAATGAATGAATGAATGAATGAATAAACGAATGAATGACCGAATGAATGAATGAATGAATGAATGAATAAACGAATGAATGAACGAATGAATGAATGAATGAACGAATGAACGAGTGGATGAATGAATGAATTAAAGAAAGAAAGAAAGAAAGAAAGAAAGAATGAATGAATGAATGAATGAATGAATGAATGAATGAATGAATGAATGAATGAATGATTAGAATAATAGGGAGTTCTAAGTAGACTTATGTGTCATGTCATAATTAGATATTTAGTTTGCCTACGTACATTTTCGCAGATAGCTCAAATCTCGTGGCCATTCTATGCGTTCGTAATTTATGGACTGCCTCGTATCACATAGTGTCATTAAACTTAAACTACTTGAAGAGGCGCTATATAAATGTTCGATTACGATTACAATTACTACTAGCTCTCTTTTAGATGTTGTTGAACTCGAATTACAATATAATAGTACTAACTCAATTCGGTTATACGCCTGGAAGGTCCACTGTAGACCGAATTTTCACGCTCAACGGTTTGATCCAGGCAAGAAGAGAGTTCCGACAGCCCCTGTGGATTGCCTATGTGGATTTGAAGGCTGCCTTCGATTCCGTCGACCGCGCAGCTCTCTGGAGATTGCTCCTTACTCTTGGATTTCCTGCAAAGATTGTGGACCTCATTAGAGAACTATACACAAACACTGTGAGCGCCGTGCAAATTGATGGTGTAACATCTGACTGGTTCGTGGTGGCGAGTGGAGTACGGCAGGGCTGCAAATTGGCCCCCGACCTGTTCCTACAGCCTATGGATGAGATCATGAAGCAAACAGTTGACGAAGGACAAGCGGGCGCACACATTGGTCTCGAGTTGTTATCGGACCTGGACTTTGCGGATGATGTGGCCCTTCTTGCAGAGATTCTGGAGACCTTGGTCCAATCGCTAGAAATACTGGATAGAGAAGCCCATCAGTTTGGAATGGAAATCAACTGGGCCAAGACCAAGATCCAGACCACTACAGATCAGCTTCCGTTCACAGACAGCGTACAGGTCGGAGGCTATGCGGTGGAACTAGTAAAGGGATTTACATATCTCGGATCGAATACCCAGTCTGATGGCAGTAGTGAACCAGAGGTCAGAAGGCGAATATCATTGGCCCGCGAATGCATGAAGAACCTCGATCGAGGAATCTGGCGAACGACCATACGTCTGGACACGAAGATCCGTTTGTTCACTTCATACATACTGCCTGTCCTTCTTTATGGAGCCGAGACCTGGACCCTCACAATACAGTAGTGGCCATATTATTATGGACAAGGCTGAAAAACCAGATATTTTCACATTTCGCACTTATTTTATGCAATCAAAGGACTGAGAACATCATAATTATAACATACCAAATTACCCAGCCGATATAGTGCTGCCAAGCTTCCGCCAATCTGCCAAGCTGCTGATAAGCTGCTGACAAGCTGCTGCCAAGCTGCTACCGCCAAGCTGCCAAGCTGCCGCCAAGCTGCCAAGCTGCCGCCAAGATTCCAAGCTACTGCCAAGCTGCCGCCAAGCTGCCAAGCTGCCCCTAAGCTGCCAACGCCAAGCGGTCGCCAAGCTGTCAAGCTGCCGCCAAGCTGCCCCTAAGCTGCCAAGCTACCGCCAAGCCGCCCCTAAGCTGCCAACGCCAAACTGTGGCCAAGCTGACAAGATGCCAAGCTGCTGTCAAGCTGCCGCCATGCTGCCGCCAAGCTACCAAGCTGCCAAGCTGCCCCTAAGCTGCCAAGCTGCCGCCAAGCTGCCAAACTGCTGCCAAGCTGCCGCCCAGCTGCCGCCAAGCTGTCAAGTTGCCGCCAAGATGCCAAGCTACCAAGCTACCAAGCTGCCCCTAAGCTGCCAAGCTGCCAAACTGCTGCCAAGCTGCCGCCCAGCTGCCGCCAAGCTGCCAAGTTGCCGCCAAGATGCCAAGCTACCAAGCTACCAAGCTGCCCCTAAGCTGCCAAGCTGCCAAACTGCTGCCAAGCTGCCGCCCAGCTGCCGCCAAGCTGCCAAGTTGCCGCCAAGATGCCAAGCTACCAAGCTGCCGCCAAGCTGCCGTCAAGTTGCCAAGCTGCCAAGCTACCAAGCTGCCGCCAAGCTGCCGCCAAGCTGCCGCCAAGCTGCCAGCTTGGCAACTTGACGGCAGTTTGGCGGCAGCTTGGTAGCTTGGCAGCTTGGCATCTTGGCGGCAACTTGGCACCTGGGCGGCACTTGGGCGGCAGCTGGGCGGCAGCTTGGCAGCTTGTAAGCTTGGCAGCTTGGCATCTTGGTGGCAGCGCGGCAGCTTGGCGGTAGCTTGGCAGCTTAGGGGCAGCTTTTGCAGCATGGCGGCAGCTTGACAGCTTGTCAGCTTGGCGGCAGCTTGGCGAAAGCTTGGCAGCTTAGGGGCAGCTTGGCAGCAGCATGGCGGCAGCTTGGCAGCTTGGCGGCAGCTTGGAATCTTGGCGGCAGCTTGGTAGCTTGGCTGCAGCTTGACAGCTTGGCTGCAGCTTGGCGGTAGCTTGGCAGCTTAGGGGCAGTTTTGCAGCTTGGCGGCAGCATGCCAGCAGCTTGGCGGCAGCTTGACAGTTTGGCGGAAGCTTGGCAGCTTGTCAGCTTGGCCGCAGCTTGGCGTTGGCAAGTTAGGGAAAAAGTTCTCATAATGAATCTCTTGAGTGACTTCCTGAAGATCTTGCATGTGTGCTCTACATAAATTATATATCACATTCATATAGCGATCATTTTGGAAATAATAATAATAACAGACCTATTAACAACGACACTGATTTCTGTTCCAGAGCTTCTCGGACACAATCCAACACAGCAACGCTGTTGTCTGGGCTACCCTGAGGGCCACGAACTGGTCAGCCGCCACAAGGAAACTGAATTTGATCGATTAGAAGAGAAAAGCGAAATCTAAAACTAATATTAAAGTTATTACAAAACAACAGCAACAACAAGAATTGAAGGAGCACTATATAAATGTCCGAATGAATGAATGAACAACAACAGTAGTAATGACAATAATAATGATAGTTAAAACAACAGCAAGAAAAATTTGATGATTTTATTGATAATGGTGATGACGACGAAGAAAAGGTTAATGAAAATTAACATTAATTGACAGTAATAAATCAACATAAAATATAACTAAATCTCTTACATTAGCATGGTCCGAAGTTTGATGAAGTCGCAATGATCTGGGTTCTCGACCTCTACGACCCCCCACGGGTACAGTCGACCTCTGACCTTTCGTGACTTGACCTCAAGAACTGTGTTCGAACCAATGACAGCGAAGGGAACAGCCTCCTAGTGACGACAGAAGGAATCAAGCGAGTTAGAAGCAAAGGTCATTAATTTTATTAATTGAGTTGTATGTGAACTTCTCATAGCGCCCCTTCCAGCTCACTACACAGAGGCGAATCTGACTACAGAGCGGACATTGCATCGGAATTTCACGGCGAAGGGCTGAGCAATTGCTCAAGGTCCTTATGAGACAGCTTGAGGTGGATTCAAACCTGCAATCATCCGGCTGCAACGCGGTTAACATGTCCACTGTGCTCCACAATTGTGCATGCGCCTCAATCCCACTTATCTGTGCAATTACCTGATCTATTATTTTGCTCTCAGAGAACCCAAGACAGGCTAATTTAGTAATTAATTCATTGATATAAGATTTGACAATGAAGAACAACTTATTGATTGAATGATTGATTTATCGATTGGTTGACTTACACTGAAATAATCAACTTTTAAATAGATGTCTGTGTCAAAGTCTGTTTAAATGATTGATCTTGCGATTAATTAACTGATTTGATTCATTGATTTATGGAAGAGTAAACAAATTTTTTTTCGTCTTCCAAAAATCCCGAATTTTCGTGGTTTTTTTCGTCTCGTTTTTTCCCGTTTTCAAACATTTTTCCATAATTATATTATTTTTCTACATATTATTTTATTTATTAATTTACTGTCATTTTCATAAAAAAAATTCGTCTGCTATTCCGTTTAAAGTCTACTAATTCCGGTAATTCAATTCACTTTATGACAGTTTTGCTTTTTGTCTATTAATGATAAACTTTAAATTGTATAAACAAGGTTTTTAACGCTAAGAGTTCGTCTAAAATGCAACAAAGTCCAATTATTTTCACTTTCCGGTTTTTTTTATTCGTATTCTGTCGTTTTTAACATATATGATTTAATTATGTATTTATTGATTGAATAGAAATTGACTGATTCAATGTGGTAATTGTTTGATTGGTAGATTGGTAGATTGATTGATTGATTGATTGATTGATTATTGATTACGACACACCTTAAGCTGCTTGCATTGTTCCCTGTATTCTTCATCTTCATCGTCATCACAGTCTGGAACCGGGTAAATCTGGATCCCAAACTTTTCAATCTCATCCAGAATCTGACATCAACAACAACAAAATAACATCACAAGATTTAAAATGCCCAGATGTCAACCTTGAGTAACGTGTTTTATCTGTTTTCTTAAACACCTCTTAAACGTCATACAAAACATTTATATAATAGCTTAGTGCTTACACCTAAGTTGACTGGTAAAGTTTATTATGTTTCAATCCACCTTCATTCGTCAATCGTCATCCTCAGCGCCATCGAAAAAAGTTTTTCATTAAAGATGGTGATGAAATTAGACGTGCGGTTTAAACTTTAAAAATTAAAAATAACAGTGCATAAAATACCTTTAAAACAATTTAGAATCAAGTAACATATTGACGCTATTCAACCAATAGCCTTAGAAACCTTCGAAAAGAAACTATCGGATTCTATATTAAGTAGTTTTAATTAATCTACCTCAATTATTACAATATCAGTTGCCAGTTGCGACAATTGCTGGTCCAAGAATTTAATTGAATTGAAGCGCTGTAGTGATCTTTCAGACACCTTCAAAACGTTGTCAACGATGTTATGTAAGCACAGAGCAGATTTTGACGCTTTAATCAAACAAGTCTATGGTTGCTATGTATGAAATCAATCACTATAATACATCACTCACAATTGATGCCCAACTTCATTGTATGTATGTATGTATGTATGTGCACCTGTCATAGCGCCCCTTCAAGCTATCTCCCTACTCAGAGGCGCTCCCGACTGCAGAGCGGACACTGCATCGGAGTTTCACGCCGAAGCGCTGAGCAATTGCGAGTGAAGGACTTGCCCAAGGTCCCTACGCGGCGACTTGAGGTGGATTCGAACCTCGAACCTTCCGGCTTCAAGGCAACGACGCCACCACTACACCACCGCGCCCCACGATTCATTGATCATGATCTGTCATTAGAAGAATGCAACGAAATAGCGACAATGGCAGAAAGAATAGAATGATGATGACGATGATGATGACGACGACAACGATGATGATGATGACTTCGACGACGTCGATGATATCCTACAACAGCGTTCGTTCTGTAGCTGGTCCTGCCACCTGACTCGTTACTGTTACACTGCGCTTACTGTCCAACAGGTAACTCCACCCTGTTCCTGGAATACAGTCCTATATAAACGCCAGGCCAAGGGTCATCTTTAGATTAGATTAGATATATAAATGTGGTTGGGCCGGGAGCGCTTCTGAGCAGCCTGCCTTGAAGAGGCGTCATATAAAATTCCGAAAATAACTAGAGATATAATAAAACGAACCTTCTTCTTCAGCCGTATCAGCTCCATCCTCGTCAGTGTATCGGCTTTAGCGATGACAGGAACGATGTTGACTTTGTGATGAAGAGATCTCATGAATGCAACATCCAACGGCTTCAGACTTTATAAAAAATAAATCACACATTATTCTGATTATCATTATTATTAATATTATTATTAATATTATTATTATCAATTATTGTTATTGCTATTAATTATTATTGTTATTATAATCATGATCGTTATATTTATTATTATTGATTGCTATTGATTTTTGTCAATGTTGTTGTTTGTATTTTAAAAATCAATGGTTTGTTAAAGTTTCCATTAGAAGACTTTAAATTGAAGTGTTGCAATTAATCTTCAACAAAGACAAACTTTTGGAATTGGGAAATCTTATATAGGAACAATTGAAAATGTTTTAAAGGTGTTTAAGGCGATTTGTAATTCAACTCGTATTGTACCTATAGATATGAGATCCGTCTATCCATCCATCCACCCATCCATCCATCTATCCAGCCATCCATCCATCCACCCATCCATCCATCCGATTAATTAGAACTCTGAGAAGGTCTTCAATATATAAAAAATTGGACAGAATAAACCTATAGGTACTCCCTTCTTCTCTTCATCTATCTATCATTCCTTAGAAACCTTTAAAACGTTTCATTCGACACTATATAAGGATGGGACTCCACTAAATTACAACTTCTATGTCCATGTCAACCAATAATTATACTATAATGCCAAAACAATATCTATCTACTGCTATCTGCCACCAGTAACACCTTGCCAGTGCCAGTCCCAAGCCTTTGTAAAGGAGGAGGGCAACGCTAATGATCGTTGTTATCAACAGAATCGTTAAACTGAAATGAGCGATGTGATTGGTCCATACCCGTGTCCAATGGGATTGATGAAGTAGAAGCAACAGTGGACTCTGCTGTCAACAATTCCTCTTCGGTTCAATCCACTTTCGTCCTGAAGATATTTGTCGTATTGCGCGTCGACGTAATCAACGATCGCCTTGAAACTATAAATTACCACAAATCAAATTAAATCAAATAAACAGGAACAACTAACACAACATATTATGCAATTATGATAGAGGGATCTTGAGTTGACGAAGTTGGTAGTAGCAACTACGAGTGACTTGATTGATATGCTTTGAGAAATTGAGCTCTTGATCCAACGTAATTTCAAGATCTCGCACTGTGAGAGAGAACGAGATATCAGGGAAAGTTGCTGTTATTAAATGCAGGTCAATGGATGCCAATTGCCTGCGAGTACCAAACCAATTGAACTGAGTTTTAGATGGATTTAGTAACAAGCGATTAGATGACATCCATGATGAGGGAGGACTGTCGGAGAATGAATTCTAGAAAGGAAGCGTAGAGCATCAAGGGGAGGCCATTCCAGGCCGAAGGTCTTACAACTTAAGCTGTGAAGTAGTAAAATTCACAAAATGCAATGTTAAGGCTGTAACGAAAGAACTGTACAGAGTGGTCCACACAGCAGTGCATGAAAATTACACAAGGCACAACATAAGAATTTAGTCCGCAACTGGAATAACAGTCCTTCATTCAATAGACCCTCAAAGCATCCCATCAAGAAACGCACTAAGAAGGACTACTAGACGCTGGGCTAAAAAAACGGTTAAAGAAAAAAGAGATTTATGAAACGCAGTTTTGAAAAAAGATCATTTCAAATGGACGGCCGTATACAACCGAGAGAGAGTTCAGCATTGTCTGACAGCTAAGCAGGATCAAGTAATTAGGATTCTCTCGTAAATAGCTTAGCTAGGAGCCCAATGCTCTTGAAAGATAGTTTCACCACTTTCAGCCAATCATAGAACTCCGTCAGTCTTACCATCTCCTGCCAGCCCTGCAATACGATTTAGTTCCTTTCTGCCAGCCAAGAAATTTTACCATCTTCAGTCAATCGTATAACACAGGTGCAAGTGCACATACAAACACATGGTTTTTACAACTTTAGGCTAACCATATGCCACAGCGAATTTCACCACTCCACCACTTTCATCAAACCATATAACTCGGGTGGTTCTACCACTATTCAGCAAAGCCATACAACACAGATGTTTTACCACTTTCTGCCAACCATATAAAATAACTGATGTGGTTTTACCAGTCGTTGCTGTTGATAGCGTCTGCATATCCCGGTGTATCAACGACCGTCAATCTCAACTTCACTCCTCGCTCTTCAATCTCAACAGTCGATGTTTCGATCTTCACAGTTCGATCAACTTTATCTGTAAATCAATCAATCGATCTTTAAGTTTATTCCATCACGCCTTTCAGGGAAGTCGGAAGTGCAGTGTTGCTGTTTCATTCGCTAGATGGCCGAGCGTGTAGTGTAAAGTATCTTACGTCAATCAAGCTGCATGTATTTGCAAACCTCTTTTAAGATATTGCCTTGCCTTGCCTTCAACCATCCTCGACACGAGGGTTGGTCGCATTTTGGACAGTTCTTCTCCATCCTCTCCTGTCTTCGGTTGCTCTCAACAATTGCTCTGTTGATAATCCCGTCCATTCACACATGTTGTCCCACCACCTCTTCCTAGGTCTTCCTCTTGATCTTGCTCCTGGAACCGTGCCTTGCATAATCTCCTTCTCCAAGCAGTCTCCATGTTTCCTCATGATGTGCCCGAAGTATGACAACTTCCTTCCTTTAATTGACTCCAGTAGACTCCTTTCTACGCCAGCCGTCTCCAGAACCCATTCATTTGTTTTTTTCTCAGTCCATGATATTCCGAGGATTTTTCTTATACCTTTCATTTCAAATGCCTTTATTCTATCTTCATCACTCTTATTAATTGTCCAACTCTCACAACCATACATCATCACTGGCCATATAAGCGTCCTCATTAACTTTAGCTTTGTAGATAGTTTGATGTTATGGCTTTTCCACAGTTTCTTCAGATCTGCACCTACTCCATGTCCTCTCGCGATTCTTACTCTTATCTCCTTGCTACATTCAGCATCTTTTGTTATGAGTGAGCCTAGGTACACGAATGTGTCCACTTGCTCTATCATGATGTCCTGCACTTTGATGTTACATTGTTCCCCTGACATCGCCATACACTTTGTCTTCCCCATATTGATCTCCAGTCCTTTCTTTCGACCTTCCCTGTCCAAGCGAGACACCAGATCCTGCAGTTCTGCTTCTGTGCTTGCCATTAGCACTATGTCGTCCGCGTACCGCAAGTTTGTTACCCTTCTTCCTCCTATTTGAATGCCTCCTGTGTATCCTTTCAGTGCCTCCCTCATGACCATTTCTGATAGTATATTAAACAAAGATGGCGAAATCACACACCACTGCCTAACACCCCTTCTTATCCTGAACTCACTCGACATTACACCGCCAATTTTTACCTTTGCTGTCTGCTTGCTATACAATTCGGCTACCAGGTTGATAATATGTGGTGGAAAGCCCATTTCAATCATTGATAACCATAGTTGTTCATGTGACACACAATCGAATGCCTTCTTGAAATCGACAAAGCACATGTGTAGCGGTTGTTGGTGTTCTCTCATCTTTTCCATTATAATTCTAAGATTCGTCACCTGGTCTCTTGTCCCTTTGCCACGCCTAAACCCCGCCTGTGCGTCCGCTAACTCCGATTCTGTACGTCTTCTTATTCTTTCCAGTATGATCTTTAACATGATTTTGCTCGCGTGCGAGACTAGTGCAATGGTCCTGTAGTTCTTACATTGTTTCAAATCCCCACTTTTTGGTATTGGAATGAATATTGACTGTGTCCAATCCATCGGCCATTCCCCCGTCTCCCACACCTCCACACATATTCTATGCATTCTGTCCGTTGCCGTATCTCGTATAAGATATTACTTCGCATTATAACAGTGATTTTTAAATGCAGTTTTTAACTTTGGTAATCCAGTCCCGGCAAATGTTCTGCGCTTCCTAGACCTAACATAAACGTTCTGTATACTGTGGTAGCTAATGGCTAGCTATAAGTGCCTACAGTTCTTTAACTTCTCTGCACAAATCAACGATAAGTTTCTCATATTTTGTTCTTCAATATCTACCAGTAGCAAACATACACAAAGTTAACTATTTTACATGGATCAAACAACTCAACGCTAATGACTACATCGCCATCTCATTAAGACTCTTTCTCTCTCTACATACTCCTTATACACACAACTGGCACACCTACCAAGGTCTATCTCACTCTTAGCGTACATTCCTCCTTCAGCCGCTCTGTCTCTCTTGCTCTCAGGATAAACAATTAATCAATGAATGATTTATTAATAAACCAATCAATCAATCAATTAATCAACCAACTCAATCAGCATCACAACTACCATCATAATAATTTTTAAAACCACCGCCAAACCTTAAAGTACAACTAAAAGAATTCAACTGAAGACGATAGATTAGACTCGAAAAAAGTAGCAAAATCACACCTAAAACACCCACTTTCACGGTTCAAACTAGACTATAAATAATTCTACAAATGTGCAAACCTGCGACGCTGGGAATGAATCTTCTTGCGTAGAGATCCGTCAGGAATAGACTGTCTATGACGGTGGACTTGCCCAGCCCAGACTCACCTAAATATACACAAACCACAAAGGGTTAAGCACGGTTGAACTCTGTTGCTGGGCGGGCCAATCAGGGTTACCAGGGTTACTCATAGACCATTCGGGCACACAAATGGTTAGAGAACCCTCAGACTCTATATATGATAGTAAAATGATATTAATGTCAGTATTTTAAATATCAGATATAATCACTTATTATCCCACATTTCTACAATTTCATCAGATGTCAAATTATTTAAACTTTGCTGTTGCTGCTGCACTAAATACTCAAAAGGAGGTTTCTCTTGGAAAAGGCCTAAAAGTCGAGCACAAACGGCAGTGTCAAAATTAATGAATATACAGCGGATGAAATTCTTAAAAGAGGTGTGGAACTTTTATCGTCATCCATCATAATTATTTAGCCGAATTACCTCGTGTCCGTAAAAACATGTTGATTTTCATTTCATGTATGAGAACGTTGTACACACATGTAGCCATTCCCACTAAATAACAAGTTTTTGTGCCCGATGTTTTTATGTTCACTCAGGTGTTCAAAACAATATCCGGAGAGGGGAATGGTATAATTATCATTATTATCATCATCAAAAGCATCATTATAATTAGTATCCTTATTATCATTACAATTATTTTCATCATCATTATAATTATTAATATTATAATTATTATTATTATTTTTATTATTATTATTATTATTATTATTATTATTATTATTATTATTATTATTATTATTATTATTAACATCATCATCATAATTATTATTATTATTATCATTAATTATCATCATCAACATCTGATTATTATTATCATCATCATCATAATCATCATTATATATAATTATTATTGTTATTATCATTATTATTACCATTGTTTGACATCATTTGTCAGCCATAACCGAAGCACCTAGATGGTAGACTTCTGGCATCGTACATTTCGCTTTCAATTGATCGTCTAATTCTTCGCACCAGAACAGATGTGACTCAGCCCGGTCCTTTACCTCGATTGGTTAGTCTCTCCTTGGAAACGCTGCAACCTCCCCCATCTAATCGATCTAAAATTCTAGCTGGCAATCCATCCTCCTAACTTTCCTTTCTCAAATCCTATTTCTTCTCTCGTGGCCTTGCGCACTGGGAGCGCTTCCGAACGGTTCGCCCAGGCAGAGACGCTTTATAAATGATTTACTATACAATACAATTCACAACATTCTGATGTTCGACACTCAACTACACTCAACATAACTATATACATTAGTGTTGTGTGGCAACAAATATATATATATGATAGTATTATTGTTCAAAGAGGTGTTTAAATCTAATCAATCTTTCACCATATAATTTCTACGGAATGATGTGAGAATCAGTTTATTCAAAAGTCTATGAAGAAAACAAGAAGAGAAAACTGACCAACAACCATGAGTGTGAATTCGAATCCCTTCTTGACGGATTTTCTGTGGACCTGATTCGGAAGATTTGCGAATCCCACATAACCTGGTTCCTCAGGATTCGTAAACTAAGACACAAAAACAGAACGCGGAATAAAACATGAAATCCATATAAAGATCGTTCCGTATATTTTATATGTACAAGCACGAAATCGTATTTTCAACCCCATGTTAAACATCTTGCATTTTGTGGACCCATCCCCATTTGTGTATAATACAACCTGAGTTTAGACTTCTGTATACCTTACAACTCTGCCACTGGTTGAACTCTCCCAGTGCCAGTCCAAAGTGCGGCCAAAGAAGGAGGGCGTCGCAAGTGGTCTTTGTTAAACTGCAACAAGAGAGAGAAGCCGGAAACATGCAAACATGACAGAATCAAGTAGCGCTGTCGTCAAAGCCCAACGATATCTGTGGAATGATCTAAAACCAAATTATTGTAGTCTACGTCAAATTAAATGTTTTACGTAATATGACGACTTTAGCTAATTAGCTTTGAAGAGGATGTGTCGAGAAACGCAATGGGAGGTCCGCAGAATGATCGATATGCAACATGGGTGGTCAAAGAATTACTACCCTTATAGTCGTACGTAACATGTGGATTGGCCCTTAGAAGCCCTTCACAGTGACGAATGGATGGACAGATGAATGAATGAATGGATATAACAATCATGATCGTAATAAAAAAGTTTAGAAGTCTACCGCAAAACATAAAGAAATGCCGTCGCTAAAGAAGTTACAGATGGTGCAGCATTACAAGAAAACGATTAAAAGACATAATTTTTCACCAAATCATCGTGATCCATTCTTGAATTCCTTTCAAACTCCATTCGACTATAATTATACGATGAGGAATCACATCCCACTCCTCCTTCTTCCTCCTCTCCATAATCCTCTTCCACCATCGATCCCTCTCCATCCTCCTCCTCCTCTTCCAACGCTACTCCTCCTTCCTCCTCCTCTTCCTCCACAACCGCTTCCTCCACCACCACCAAACTCCCATACTCCATATGCCGCGACATTTTTCCAGGCCTGTATGGCACGACTCCAACTCCAACACACGGAAGTCGCACTCGAGTCGAGACGTATGCCCGCGGTTAAGACGGAATGTTTTTAAACGCGCCCTCTATCGACCGCTACTCCAGCTGGAGTTGAGCCAAAGTGGAGTCGGGGCCGATGATAAGACTTGAAGTCTTGGCGACATCGTGACCTTGTTTAAGAGACTAGAGTTGTAGCATGGCAATGTCTGGAGGCAGCTAACACTGTTCTTATGACCACGTTAAACACCCATTTTAGTGATATTTGTTTAAGTATAAATAAGCTTTCAAAAATACCAGTTTACGTAAAATACAACATAATATTACTATCATTACGCAGAACTCTTCCAGGGCCAGTCCCAAGCCTAGATAAAAGAGGAGGGCGTCGCTAATGGTCTTTGTTGCCACACAGTGACGCTAAACTGCAACTACTACTGCCACAAGCACCCATATTCATGCAAAATACCAATTTTTCACTTTTATCGCAACCTTAAAACTATTTTTCAATCGAACTTGAATTGGGAATTGCTCGTGAGTAGTAACCTTGAACGATCGTTCTATAAATATCCAGAATGAATTGAATGATTGAATGTATGCCAGTTATAAACAGACACGCATATTAAACACCAATTTTAATTGGACCAACTCAAATATAAAAGAATATCAACTCTCCTCAAAACTTAACAGTAAAGTTTTTAAAAAATTGGCATTTGATATCATAAAAAATGACGACTTTAAACCTTGGAGAAAAAAAAAGTTATAATATTTACATGACAAACAAGTGCTATCTTCTGTTAAGTTCAAAAACATATTCACTATGAAGCCCATTTTACATCTGCATTACTTGGTAGTGCCAGGGTTTCCCAAGACATAGCCACATGGTTCATTTCTATCATTAGCAAATACACTAGCACACCTCTTTATTTTTTAAACTTACTTGTATAAGTAGGCACCGAATAAGTTGAATAAATAAGTTGATCAGCAGTAAAACGTACCCTACCTTTTGAAACTCATAAACATTGATTCTGATAATGTCGCCCAACCACGTAAAGTGAACCCATTTTTAAACATTCCTTAGCACGAATAACTCTTGACTCAGATATTAACGGCCACATTATGGTTAAAACTACAGTTCAGATATACTCACTACGATTTCAATTCTAATTGGGTGACTATACTGACGATTGTGTAAAACAGTTGGTTTTGCACAAGTCCCCCCCCTGCTTAAATTCCGCACCCAGTCAAAGTTACTCGTTATCTTTAATTCTACACCATAAATCAAATACCACCGAGAACTAGACTATCAGAAGTAAGACAGAAAAACCCTTTGATAAAATCGCGGAAGGAATTCTAGAATGAATTTATCCCACCACCCAATCGCCTCTTTCTTCACTTGCCTCACAACTATTCACGAATCGTGAATGGTTTAAAAGAAAAGGCGAAAAATATCAGTTCTCTTTATAAGAAATGGAGAGACTTCTTTAACATCATTACCTCTTTCTTTCTCTGTATATCTCTGTGTTTCTGTCTTGTGTCTGTGTGTGTGCGTCTGTATAGTCTGTCTGTGTCTGTCTGTCTTTCACTGTCTGTCTGTCTGTCTTTCACTGTCTGTCTGTCTGTCTATCTCTATCTATCTATCTATCTATCTATCTATCTATCTATCTATCTATCTATCTATCTATCTATCTATCTATCTATCTATCTATCTATCTATCTGTCTATCTGTCTATCTATCTATCTATCTATCTATCTATCTATCTATCTATCTATCTATCTATCTATCTATCTATCTATCTATCGATCGATCGATCTATCTATCTATATATATATATATATATATATATATATATATATATATATATATATATATATATATATATATATATATTATCTCTCTCTCTCTCGATCTCTGTTTTAAACACCCATATTAATGATATAACTAAGCATATAATTACTCTATCCCGTCTGTGTTTGACATTCACCGTTCTAGCACGGCAAACTCTCAATGTATGCATCCCTCTTGTAAAACGATACCATTGCAAATACAGCAAATAAACTCTCTGCTGGATCTCTACGTAAAATGTTTGTTTCATTTTATCGGTCGACTCTGTATGACAACAACGGTTATTACCATCGCCCTCCTCCTTTACACAGGCTTGGGACTGGCACTTTTGCAGCTCTAGTGACGGAGTAAAATGGATGGATCCGATTTGACCAGGGTCTATGACAACAGAGGCCGTTACCCTGGACAGAACGTTGCTCGGCATATTACAGCACTTAAGAGCTAGTGGCGACTGAAATATCTTACGGTCTTTCTTTTATTGCATTAGTTGGCAACGTTTTGGAGGTGTTTAAACTTTGAAGGAAGTGTTCTATAACTCAGTGTCCTGTGTTGACAAATAATTCTATTCTAATACATTCTATTTAGTGATTTATAAAGCGCAGCTTACAGTACAATTCAATCAGAGGCGCTCCCAGTGCGAAGAACTCCTGGAAAAAGAAAAGTCTTAAGACAACGGGCAGAAAAAGTAAAGCCTCCAGATAAAAATCTGAGCACTAATAATAATAGGATTGCCATTCGACAGTAAAGGGCAGACAGAGGCAAAGGCGAGATATTGGGCTTTGGCAGTCCGAGATCGTGGTACAAGATCATGACTGTCCAACGCTTTTAAATTCAAATGTTTCTAAATATTTCGCTGTTATAAATACAGCCTTGGTCGCTGAAAACTAATCAGATGTACTAAGCACTACTTCAATTTTATTCCCTTACATAAAATTTCTACTTTCATTATAAAGGTGTGAACAGAAATCGCTCCATAGACTATAATTGCTGTACATTGGATGAGTGTAGCAGTAAGAAATAAGACTGCAGTTTTCCATGTGCTTTCGATTCGCTTAATTTGCTTTCATCTATCCTCCAACCGTCCATCTGGTTTGTTGAACAGGCAAGCTCCGTATATACAACTTCATCCACGCACCATGTCTGCATGTATTGTGTGTATGTATATATATATATATATATATATATATGTGTGTGTGTGTGTGTGTGTGTGTGTGTGTGTGTGTGTGTGTGTGTGTGTGTGTGTGTGTGTGTGTGTGTGTGTGTGTGTGTGTGTGTGTGTGTGTGTGTGTGTGTGTGTGTGTGCGAGTGTGGTTGTCTGTCAGCCTCTTTTTTGTTCTCCAATCCAAACGTCCCTTCCTCTTTCTATCCTTCTATACATCTATCTTTCTCTCTGTCTCTGGCTTCCCAGTATGTCTCTGTCTCTTTATCTGTCTCTCTCTCGCCATCCCTATCTTTTCATCTCTTCCTCTGTCGCTCTCTCCCTGTATCTACATATCTCTGTCTGTCTGTCTGCCTCACTCCCTGCATCACTTCATCTCCTCTCTTCCTTCCATCTTTCTCTGTATCTGTCCGTCCATTCGTCCCTCTGCCTGTCTCTGTCTCCCTCTCTCTCTCTTGCTGTCTTTCTCTCTGTTAGTCCCTCTACGACATAATTGCCAACGTCTTTATTCCAGATAGGAGGGTCTTCAATCTCAACATAGACTCTATGCAAGTGATCCAGAACGTTTCCTTGGAGTGGGCCAAACACCAAAAACAACAGATATTCTAACGCGTTTCCAATGTTAGCTAATAAACTGTGCAAGTTTATTAGCTAACATTGGAAACCTCTTTTTCGTGCATAATTTAAGCGATATAAATTTGTTCGTAACTTTCATAACTCCGCTGGCTCATCCACTGTTGAATGAAAGAACGAATGAACGAACGACGAATGAATGAACTAATGAGTGAATGAGTGAATGAATGAACGAACGAATGAATGAATGAATGAACGAACGAACGAACGAACGAACGAACGAACGAACGAACGAACGAACGAACGAACGAACGAACGAATGAATGAATGAATGAATGAATGAATGAATGAATGAATGAATGAATGAATGAATGGTGTAAACATCAACTATTATTTTTTTTCCAAAGACTGTATTTGTTATCTGCTAGAGCCGGTTTGTTGTTAGAAAAAAATTGTTGCGCTTAGAAGTCCAAAGAATTTATTGACGGACTTTTTTTGTAGAAGAGGTGTGTATGAAGCACTGGTTAAGATGTTCTAGATGTGAGTTTGTAGTAGCCTCATTTCAACGGCCGACACTGTGTGATATGAAGGATCATTCTAGGTTCGCCATCTCGCCATCTCCTTCATCCACGCTTGGAACTGTCACTAAGGGTGGGGTTTAGGCTATTTGCAACCGGGTGTCTCGGCAAAATGTACGCAAAAATGTCTAATTATGACGCTCACAGGCTTGTAACTTGCATTGCCTGTTCCTACTTATAACTCTGTATGTATCATTATTATTCTTCCATTGGCATTTAATTACATTATAATTATATTCTGTTCAGATATCTACAGTAAACCATTACAGTTAACAGTAACACATATTAGCTAGAAATAACAAAATTATGATGATTAACAAACATAACCAATTATACTGCTTCATAGATGACTTTAGATGAATTGTAGTAAATAAAATGGAGAGGCGGAGAAGCAGTTGTACTCAGGGTTAAAGAAGTCAACAAAATATTTTTTCATTATCTTATTTTTTATACTAAACAGTAATATTGTGCTTCAAAATTCAATCTATTCTATGGATTCATCATATCCTTGATAATTAACTATCATATGAATTTTGTTCAAAATTTTTCATTAGACACATGTACTTAATGAAAAAAATCAAAAAAAATATTTATAAAAGAAATAAACACTCAGAAACAAAGTAGAGCTTCCAGGTTTTAATAAGTTGGTCATGCACCAAGTATACCTTCGTACACGGGTTTATACACAACAGTATTTACACAATTTTTCCATTAGTTATTTGGTTTATAACCCTATAAACTACACTTTGTATAATTTTATAACCATTATCAAGTAAATTCTTGGTATTGAATTCTAATTTAAAAGAAGCACAGTCATGCATTTCTTAGTACGTCAGATATTATTTTCTTTTTACTAGTTATGTATAATACAACATTATAATTATTTATAGACGCACATATATACTTATAAGAGGTGTATAAGGCACTGCGAAAGTAGTCATACAAATCACGTATATTAGTGGTCTCAGTTACACAGCATTTTTTTATATTGAGGATCTTTTTCATTCATTGATTCGTTCATTCATTCATTCACTCATTCATTCACTCATTCATTCATTCATTCATTCCGAATATTTATATAGCGCCTCTTCAAGATATCTACTCAGAGGCGTTCTCTGCACTTCCTAGCCCAAATGATATTAAGAGTCATAGCGAGCAAAAAATAACAGCAAGTTGCAAAACAAAACAAAGTAAGCTGATAGAGTCACCAGTGGCGATCCCTCGCAAACACGTAGAGTCAACCATTGGATTCCCGTGGTCAGCTGGTAGATTGCGTGGTTGGTTTTTGCTGCACTGCATTTACAGCGTTTCATATATATTTAGGATATCGGTCACAAATTTATTGTTGGAGTTTTCTTCTTTGAATGTGATATGTGGAATATGCTTCTGTAGGCGGCAACGGCCTCTGTTGTCGTAAGCCATTCTTAAACAATGGCCTAAAAACTTGAGCATTTTTACAATTCAGATTTCTGATAGTCTCAAGTTGAATAGGATGTTAAGTATTTGCTAATCCTCAGCGTGAAGTAAATTGATATTGGAGAAAATGAGCCATACCTATAAACCATGTGTATCCCATTAAAAAGGTGTCCAACTTGTCAGACGATTCTTTTGTGTGTGTGTGTGTTGTTGTCGTTGTTGTTGTTGTTGTTGTTGTTGTTGTTGTTGTTGTTTTTGTTGTTGGAATAGCCTGTATATCGGATAAAATACGAGAGTCCAGACTGAGGTGGTACGGGCATGTGAAGCGATCGGATGAGGGCGGTAGCATCAAAAGAATCATGCGTGCAGAAGTTCAGGGACGCCACAGCCGTGGGCGACAGAAGAAGAGGTGGATGGATATGATCCAACAGGACATGGAATTTCTTGGTCTGAGAAAGGAAGACGCTGGAGATAGAACAAGATGGAGACAAAGGATCCGAGTGGCTGACCCATCCAAAGCGAGGGATTAATCGTAGCCATAAGGAAAAGAATAAGTGTGTGTGTGCGCGCGCGTGCGTGTAGTCTCAGTTTGACCACTATAGGTCTTGTGGTAAGTCTTGTGGTAAGAAGGACAATTATAATATAATATAGCATTGCCCACTCTGTGGGGCGGGGTGGTGTATAGTGGGTATGTTCGTTGCCTTGCAGCCGGAAGGTTGCAGGTTCGAATCCACCTCAAGCACAGATACCTTGGGCAATTCTTCACTCGCAAATGCTCAGCGTTTCTGCGCTCCGATGCTGTGTCCGCGCTGTAGTCTGGAGCGCCTCTGAGTAGTGAGTAGAGAGCTCGAAGTGGCGCTTCACAAAACCTGCATGCTTCGATTTTATAGATGTATCATGTTATTATATTATTACAGGAAAGGAGGCTAAAAGTGCTCAGAGCAATCGAGCAGCCTACACATTAGAACTATACAAAGCGTTGAAATTATGATCAATGCTCCAAAATCTATTAATATTTAGCCTGAAACGGCTGCAAATAAAAAAAATGCTTTTCCAGTTCTGTAGCAAAGCTTGTTACTGTAGCATGTGGACACCCAATTATGACTGACAAATTTGTATTATATTTAGATGACACGAAATATTTTTCTAGGCTATTTTATAGAGTATGAAAGACAACATCTGCTAATTCTCATTTTTGTGTTTACTGTTATACAGGTGTAAAGTCATTGATGGCGGTTTATCACTCAGGTTCTAATGAACGAAAATATATAAACGGTACCATCAGGTATAGTTAGATACCTTTTTAAAAGAGAATTATATGTCTATAAATATTAATCTAATTGCAAATTTGAACGCTTTAAACGTGAAATCTATTCCATGTGATAACATAATCGGGCTCATTCTATGGATTGCTTAAGACTTTTCTTCTTGGCCGGGCTGTGGTCGGTAGCGCCTCTGAGTAGTGTCCTTGAAGGGGCGCTATATAAATTACATATATAGATAGATAGATAATGCTTTCAACGTCAGGAAAGGCTGAAGCGTGACTAAATAACACATGTCTACACAGCTATTAACTTGCATTCATATATTTTAAAGCTATTGATATACCCTTTGCGTAGAAATCATGGCTTAAAGTGTGCCTGGACGATCAAGGACGGCGTCCATGCACCTGTTTTAAAATCCGCCCAGACACTTATTGGCGAGCACAGACTGGAAAGGTAAGGAGCGTCCAGGCAATTATTTTTCCACACTTCAGGCGCTGGCAGAAATTAATGCGTTTTTTAGCATGAAATCATAAGTCCAAAATCCAATATAATTTTTTTAAAGAAGTTTTTTTTAATGACCAACAATTTATGTTGCACTTTGGTTTATATGGTACTAGCTGGGGTACCCGGCGTTGCCCGGGAAATTTAGGATTCGATCCGCTCCGGCCACAACCCCACCACACAACACCCCACCACACTGCGACCTCTATACCAGTACGCCACCGGAGAAATTTGGGTTTGACGAAAATTTCCACCCCACCCCCACCCCACCCTCCCACCCCACCACCACCACTCCACCCCACCCTACCTCCCACTCCATCCCCCTCCACCCCACCCCTCCACCCCACCCCAACCCCCACCCATCCCCAACCCCACCCCTCGATCCCTACGCCACCCCACCACCTCCACCTCCACCCCTCACCTCCATCCCACCCTCCACTCCACTTTAGACACCTCTAAAACGGCGAAAATGACGGCAAGCGAATGAAAATCGTTAGCGAAAATTAGTGTTTTTGACCCCCCGCACCCTGGCCTTCCCCTGGTGGTGGAGATTTGCCAACCACTGATCCGGGGGGTTCTGATGGACCTCTATCTAGGAAAAAAAATTCAAATCAATAGCTGGGGTTTTTTGAAAAAAAATTGGGGAGTTTCGTCCCCCACCCTGGCCCCATGGTGGTAGAGAATCGCCAACCCCTCGCCTTTGCGTCTCGTGCCGAGACCTACGCAGTAGTGAAGGTTTGGAGTGAAAAGCTCAAAAACTGTGAGCGTGCATTCTGGACAAATATACATACACACATACATAGTCACATCCTTCCTTATAGATATAGATTACATTTAAATGTGATAAGGCATCCTCGTCAAAAATGATTTCCTCGTTAGGTTGTCCGCCGTAGGTATAATTCGATCATGTAGTCTTGGCCTCATGGAACAAGGCTGTGGTGTAAATGGTGGGAGGAGTGGATTTAAAACATGTCCTGGATTAAGTAGGAGAGCAGCGAAGAGCCTCCCGTCCGCCGTTCTACACAGCTCTTCGAATGTAGGGTTGTCCTCAAGAAGGTAATGCATTCGGATCAGACGGTCCAATATGGCCTGAAGTCTGCCGCGTTCAGGCTGCCTTGCAAATCCCCACCATGCCGGACATTGTCGGGACCGCGTATAACATGCGGTCCACTGTGGTCATCCTAAAAACGTCATGCAGGCTTGGACCTTTGAGGCCGCGTGCAGTCATGATCATCTTAGTTAATTAAATTTTAGCCTTGTGGCCCCTTAAAATTAATAGTCCTTCAAGTAGTGAATGTTAACAGGATTCTGAGTGAGCCAGTTACAGATTATCACATTTAGCAATAAATTTCAGGTGCGTGAGCATAAACTTATAAATAGACTGAACAGCTTAAATGAGGTGTTTAAAAATAAATATCTCGCATATGTTACACAGGTACATACATGCACAAAACACCCATGAACATACGTACAATTGCAAACAAAAACGTTCGCGTATTTCTTCACGTAACAAGTCACATCCGAACCAAATGACGCACAGATCCAAGTTCAATATAACCGTAATGGATCGTGTCTGCCGAGACCGAGAAATTGATGCTTTCGATTATGTACAATAGCGCAACAAAAACAGATCGTGTTCTTCGTTCTATAGCCTCTGCTTATTGAATTAATTGTTATATATGTTTCGTCTTTCATGCATGGCACCCCACGCTGGTTCCCTGTCACACAATGCATCGAAAAGAGAATCGCTCTGCTGGTTTACTGGTTTGGCGTTGTCTCCCTGACTGTACTGTAATGTGGGTTCTGCTGTCCAGTATTTGTTGTTTTTGCCATGCTTCTATCGAGAAGTTTTTGTTTCCTCATGTTGAAACCTCAACCTGTCAACGTCGTGCTTTCTCAGTTGTAGGTTCATCTGCCTGGAATAGTAGGAGATACACTTGCTATACAAGTACAATAAAACCTTTCTATGTGGACTGAGAGCGACAACGAGTGGACTTCTTGATGGATGAAAATGATTGAATGAACGAAAGAACGAAGGAACGAAAGAATGAATGAATGAATGAATGAATGAATGAATGAATGAATGAATGAATGAATTAATGAATGAATGAACGCATGAACGAATGAATGAATTAATGTGAAACATCAACTATTATTCGTTTTCCATAGACTATTATTATTTTGTTATCTGCAATTTGTGCTCAAAGAGATTTCTTCTTTTCAGTTGCTCAAATAATTTATTGACGGACTGAATATTTTAGAAGAGTTGTGTTTGAAGCACTGACTTAGATGTTCTAGATGCGAGACACCTGCATTAAATATTTCGAGGACCTATAAGAATGCTAAGTTTTTCAGGTTTTACATATTAAAGCGTCTAGTCAACTGCATCACAATTATTTTCTTAATTGATTCATACTGGAGCATTTTACACTGTCCTACAGTATAGTAGCAATCTGGGATTGCCAGTCCCATGCCTGGAAATTGGATCAGTGCGATTTATTAAATATCACAATTAAATGAAATCCCTTCAACACCTTATTAAAAGATAACATCTACAAGTAAATAACCAGCCGCATCCTTATAACTAACTTATTTACTGCATGTATGGTGGCGTCACATGGTCTACTAGATGCCGTAATCAATATGTAAAGATAAATCAGATTTTACAAATGCAAACACTGACAAGATAAAGTTTGTAAGTAAATGTAAAAGTCAAACACAAGACATGAAATATCATTCACTTCACATCCATTTATGACAACTGAGGCCATTGCCGTCCTCAGAAATTTATTAATTTGCTGTACTCTGAAGAGTATGAGCAATTGCGAGCGAGGGACTTGATCAGGGTCCCTTCGCGGTTTTGAGGTGAATTCGAACCTGCAACCCTCCGGCAACGAACATACCCACTACACCACCGCGCCACACAAGGTGTTCATGGTGTCTAGCTACAAACCTAATGGTTTTAGACCTCGAAGTTCTTCCATCTCTCTTCCCATTTCATGTCAGTGATTGGGAATATCGCCTCATCATTGTAGCCTTGGATGTTGAGAGAATTCTGAGTGAACTAAATTTAACTAATCTCTGATCAGCTTCAGTTGTGTGAGCATAAACTTATAAAGAGACTTTAAAGCTTAAATGAGGTGTTTAAAAACACAAATATTTCAAACCGCGCATAAGTTACACATGAACACACGTACACTTGCAAACACAAACGTTCGTGCATTTCTTTATGTAACAAGTCACATCCGAACCAAATGACGCACGGTCCCACGTTCAAGAGATAATTGAAATGGATCGTGTCTGCCGAGACCGAGAAACTGATGCTTTCGACTCTGTACATTAGCGCAACATAAACAAATCGTGTTCTTCGTTCTATAGCTTCGGATAATTGGATGAATTTTAAAATCTGTTTCATCTTTCAAGCATGGTACCCTACGCTGGTTCCCTGTCTCACAGTGCATCGAATAGAGAATTGCTCCACTGGATTACTGGTTTGGCGTTGTCTCACTGACTGGTCCGGCCTTTCAATGTTTACTCTGCTGCTAAGTATTTGTTGTTTTAGCCCACAGAATTTATGAATGAATGATTGATTGATTGAATGGATGAATGGATGAATGAATGAATGAATGGATGGATGGATGGATGAATGAATGAATGAATGAATGCATGAATGTATGAATGAATGAATGAATGAATGAATGAATGAATGAATGAATGAATGAATGAATGAATGAATGAATGAATGAATGAATGAATGAATGAATGAATGCATGAATGTCTGAATGTATGAATGAATTAATGAATTAATTAATTAATTTTAAATATCAACTGTTATTCTTTTTCTATAGACTGTATTTGTTATCTGTTGGTTGCGACATGGAGTTTGAAGCAACTTTTCGTTTAGAAGTTCAAAATATATATATAGACGGACTGAGCATTAAATTTTTATAAGAGGTGTGTGTTACGAACCAAAAAATCCTTTTGTTGATCCCCTCTGTCCGTACACTGTATATCTTGCCGACCCCACCCCTATCTTGCGTTCATATGAGATACCCCCTACTATAAAGGCCATTTAACTTTGTCATTCATGAAACATGTATTTTACTATTTTAATTCTGTTAAGCATCATTTTCTAACTAAAGTTTGTTTACTGTAATGGTTTACTGTTAAGATCTGAATGGCATATAATGTAGTGAAATACCATCGGACGACTAATTAGGATAATTAGGATAATTAGGACAGCAGCTTGCCAAGCTTGATCTATTTTCTCTTGCATCTGAATTTCCTGGCTTTGTCTTTGCAACCACGGTTCATGACCTCGGTATCCAACTTGACCAAGAACTCACTTTTTCTCCTCAACTTCACCGTCTTGCTCGAGACTGCTATTATCAGCTGCGCCAGCTTCGCACTGTCATCCGTTCTCTTACGTCTGCTGCTACTCTTACTTTAGTGCATTCTTTCGTTACATCTCGCATCGACTATTGCTCTTCACTCTACATTGGCCTCCCATCCAGCAGCTTGACTTGTCTTGACCGGGTCTTGCGCTCTGCTGCACGCCTAATTGGGCAAATCCCTAAATATGATCATGTCTCAAACTACATGCTTCAGGTACTCCACTGGCTCCCTATTCGCCAGCGTATCGAGTTCAGGGTAGCTGCATTGGTATGGCGATGTTGTCAGGGCCTTGCCCCAACTTACCTCCGTGAGCTATGCAGCTTTACATTGGGTATCCAAGGACGTCGTCAACTACGCTCTGCTGATAGGGGAGTCCTCTTAGTTCCTTTTGCTCGTACTACTACCATGGAGAATCGAGCCTTTTCTGTGGTTGGACCAGTGGTCTGGAATGGCCTTCCTTTTGAGCTACGCCTACACCCTGGGACTCTACCAGGATCCTTCCTTACTAAACTTAAAACTGTTCTTTTTGTGCGCGCTGGAGTCGGGAGCGCCTCTGAGTAGTTTTTTCTTGAAGGAGCGCTATATAAATGTCCGAATGAATGAATGAATGAATGATAATGCAGAGTTTTTAGAAAGTAGGCTTATGTGCCATGTCATAATAAATTAGTTATTTAGTTTGCCTACGTACATTTTCGAAAATAGCTTAAATCTCGTAGCCCTTCCTTGCGTTCGTAATAAATGGAAAGCCCCTTATTGCCAGTTTCACGCTTCTTATCACATAGTGTCGTTAAACTCAAACTACAACTAACTCACTTTTAGATGTCGTTAAATTTGAATTACAATATAATAGTACTAATTCACTTTTGCCTTCGTAGCCTGCGTTTCATGGACACCTCTTCTAAACAAATCATCCGTTTAATAAATTCTTTAAACTTCTTAATTAAGACATCTCTACTGGAGCGATGTCCATTTTAATTGTTTCGAGCAGACAACAAAATGCAATTTCTGAAATTATTATAATAGTCGATGCTTTCAGATTCATATATATTATGTAAAATTTAATTATTTAAATATTAAATTCAATTCGTTGATTCATTCATTCAAATCAAGAATTTAAATAGCGTCCCTTAGTAGTAGGAAGAGTAGCAACCCAGCTCATTTAACCATACCTTAGGTTATCTTTTTCATTTCTAACCATACCTTAGGTTATCTTTTTCATTTAATCCTAAAGTATGGTTAAAAAATCACGATCCCTCATGCACAAAACCTAATTCTTGGTCCAAAAAAACAAGTTGACCCGAATAACTGGTTCAAAAACACCAGGGAATTTTCAATAGTTTCGATCCGGCGAGCACAAACCTATAGCCAAGGATAAAACACCTTCAACACCTATACGCCCTTAAAGTTAAAAGTCGCTGGGAGTTCACTGTAGTAACGATGATGAGTCATAGGGTGATTATGTCGGCTGGAAATTTCCTTTGGCATCGATGAGTCGTCATCACAAAAAAAAAAATTCTTGTGTATATAAAATGAGCGAAAATATTTTCTCACAACGGCTTAAAGGAACGCCGTCTCAATATAAAATGGAATACACGAAGAAAACTGTTATTGAATTAAGAAAAATCGCCAAGCAGAGCGGCTTGGTTGGATATACGAGACTACGGAAAACAGAGTTGACTGGAAAAATTGAAGCTCACAAGGCTCAAACACGAATCCCCTCGCATTTTGCGTCAATCTCTCCTAATACCAGCCTGCAGATTGAAACCCCGACACAAGCGCCTGTGCCGGTCTCAGCAGTACGAAAATTATACAACAAAACTAAATTAGCACTTAATGAATGTGTTGAGGCGATTGAAAGGAAGATACCTAGGAACCAATGAAACTCGTAAAGACGCAGATGAGGGTGGCGCAATCAAAAATTACTTCATTTTTTAGGAAAGTAATTAATAAACCAAAGTTTGAAATTTATCAAACAGCTTCAGCTATCAAGGGCTTTACGAAACAATACACGGTTGAAGGCGCGAGTGGAATTGATGCCGCATCTTTTCTTGACACCATTCAAAAACAGGTGGTAGACTTGTTAACAAAAAATCGTCAGACTAAAGTCAACTTTGTTCTTACCTGCACAATGGAGCGTGTTGAAATGAAGACTGGAGAAGTAGATGCCAAAGATTTTCCATTCATTTCAAAGACTGAGGTGATTTTAGACTCCACTGATGTAAGTGAAATTTATAACAGCGCGAAAGATAAAATTATTGAGTCGATGGCCACCTTTCAGATGCGGGGTAGTAACTGGAGGCTCAGAGCGGTACAAAAATTAGAAATCAATACGGTTGTTTATAAACCGTTGAAAGGTAGTTCTTTCATCCCACTACCGGAGGAGTTGGCGAGAAAAGAGGCAATAATCAATATGAAGAACAAAGATGAAGAATGTTTCAAGTGGTGTGTAGTATGAGCCTTAAACCCAGTTGGCAAGAATTCAGAAAGAATTACGAAAGAATTAATTAAACAGTCTGAGGAACTTAATTGGTCTGGTATCGAATTCCCAGTAGCGGCGGATGCTAATGTGATAAGTAAGTTTGAGAGAAATAATAATATTAATATTAATGTTTTTGGTTACGAGGGAGATGTTGGCCTATTCCCACTATATGTATCAAAGCATGAGAACGATAGGTGTGTAGATCTATTACTTATTTATGATGGAGAAAAGAAGCATTATTGTTGGATTAAGAATTTCAACAGACTGATGGCGGTGCAAACAGAAAACACCAGTACTTCGATGTACCATTGTAAAAGATGCTTAATAGGATTCAGCAGAAAAGATTCACTGCACAAACATACCGAGTACTGTTCACAACACAACGCTCAAAAGATAGAACTACCAGAACCAGGAACTATGCTGAGTTTTAAAAATTATTATAGAAAAATGAGAGTCCCATTTGTGGTGTTTGCCGATTTCGAAAGTTTTATTAAACCTATAGACAAATGTCAACCAGACCCCAACCTGTCCTACACCAATAAATACCAAAAGCACGTTCCAAGTTCTTTCTGTTATTATATAAAATGTTTTGATGATGATCTGTATTAACAGGCTCCCGTAATGTTCACAGCGAAGAGCGAGGACGATGATGTAGCGCAGATATTTATAAACTCTCTTATAGAGGATACAAAAGATATTTATAATCGATTTAAATTCCCAAAGAAAATGATATTCGGGAAGAAGGACAAGGAGCTATACGACTCGGCTACTGTTTGTCATATATGCGAACGCGAACTAGGTGATGATGAAAAACGAGTAAGAGATCACTGTCATTTAACTGGAAAATTCAGAGGAACCGCTCATGAAAAATGTAATCTTTACTATCAAGTTCCCAAGTTTATCCCAGTAATACTTCACAATTTAACCGGTTACGACAGTCATCTATTCATAAAGAAATTACGGTGTGGTGAAAATGAACGGATTAAATGCATCCCCTGCAACGAAGAAAAGTATATCTCATTTAGCCGAGAAGTTATAGTCGATAAGTTTGTAAACAAAAAAAATAAGGAAGTAGAGGTTAAGAATATACTCTACCAGATTCCATGCCGTGTTCTCGCTTCCGTGTCAAATACACTTAAATCGGAAAAAGTTTGCTATGCACCAGACGATCCCTATATCATCTACTTAATTTCTGTCCTTGATCACGCCGAATTACACTACTTTTACAAAAATGTCAAATATCAAATCAAGTGTATCAAGTCAAGATCTGCTGGATTCTGAAGTTGCCGTGTGACGAATGCCGTCCGGCGATCGTGTTTATAGCGCCGGGACTACTTTCTTGGTGCATTCCTACGCAAAATAGTTCTAAGTACGCATGCGCGCGGAAAGATATGGTTATGGTTGTGATGCGGTCAAGCGATTGTGTGTGTGTGTGTGTGTGTGTGTGTGTGTGTGTGTGTGTGTGTGTGTGTGTGTGTGTGTGTGTGTGTGTGTGTGTGTGTGTGTGTGTGTGTGTGTGTGTGTGTGTGTGTGTGTGTGTGTGTGTGTGTGAGAATGTAAAAGATCGTAAAGGTGGCTTACTTGAATCACCAGATTCTGCTGATGATACTGGTGCCATAGTGTCTGCGTCGCGCTCTGCCACCGCGGTCGAATCTGAGTCTGCGCGAGACATGGCGTTGTCATTCTCTGCAAGAGATGACAGTATACAATGTAAAGTGAGGCCCTTTGCATGCTGTAAGTTTGTGAAGACTTTAGTATAGAAAAAAGGATAATAATAATAATATTATTATTATTATTATATTATTATTATTATTATTAATTATTTAATTATTAATTCATTATTAATTAGTCATTATAATTAATTTATTCCACAGGAGCAAAGCATATTATATTATTACTACTACATTATTATTATTATTATTATTATTATTATTATTATTATTATTATTATTATTATTATTATTATTATTATTATTATTATTATTATTATTAATATTATTATTATTATTATTATTATTATTATTATTATTATTATTATTATTTTCTATCGTCAAAATGCTTCAAGAAAGCGCCCTACAAAGCTGCAATATACTAGAAAAAGATTCTTGTAGTCTGCAGATGCCAGACCCAAGCCTGTAAATGGTGGCGGGTGCCGCTAGAAATGTCTCTTACGACTATCTGCACTTAGAAAATATATTAAAATAATAAAACTCACTCGAATCCATGTATGTTGTAAACGTTCGAATCGGAAGGCGACTGCTGATTGTAGAAGATCGCTGTGTTGAACGCGTCTCCGTGTGTAGAATCTCGTGCTGTACTCGAACGCGTCTGTAGAATGTAGCCCGTCGTGTTGATCTCGTAAGCGCATGTGATTGAACGCCGACTTGGGGTGGTTTTTATAACGCGTCAGCCGCAATACTATGCTTGGTTATACGCTTGTAAATATTCTTGCATGTCTGTCTAGATGTGTTTGTGTGAGCGTCTTTATGTGTGCGTGCGTGTGGTTATTAGCTCGGCCGACGTGTTCAGGCAAGTCTGTGGACAATAGGCGCAGGTGTTCACGAGCGGCTAAGTATGTGATCCTGCTCGGACAGGATCGGGCAAAGACGGGCAGATTCAGACAAAGTCGGGTAAGAGTGTGGATTCGCATAGAGCTGCTTCGTATATGCACTCGGACAGAAACGGACAAGATTGGACAGAATCGGGTAAGAATGTGGATTCACATAGAGATGCTTCGTATATGCACTCGGACAGAAGCGGGCAAAGACGGGCAGATTCAGACAAAGTCGGGTAAGAGTGTGGATTCACATAGAGATGCTTCGTATATGCACTCGGACAGAAGCGGGCAAAGACGGGCAGATTCAGACAAAGTCGGGTAAGAGTGTGGATTCACATAGAGATGCTTCGTGTATGCACTCGGACAGAAGCGGGCAAAGACGGGCAGGTCTGTGCCCATGAATAAGAAAGAGCAGGTGTGCCCGTTCAGGCGTAGCCGGTCGCCGCCTCTGCAGCCATTCATCGACTGGGCGCAGGTGTTGCGGTGAGTCGTAGAGAGAGGGAGAAGGAGGAGGAGGAGAGGGAGAAGGAGGAGGAGAGGGAGAAGGATGAGGAGAGGGAGAAGGAGATATATCTGGAGCTAGATAGGGAGAAGGAGGATGAGGAGAGGGAGAAGGAGGAGGAGAGGGAGAAGGAGGAGGAGAGGGAGAAGGAGGAGAGGGAGAAGGAGGAGAGGGAGAAGGAGGAGGAGAGGGAGAAGGAGGAGGAGAGGGAGATGGAGAGATATATGGAGCTAGATATTAGTTAATTATTATATTTAATTAGCATAATAGTTAATTATAGTAATATTTAATTAGTATAATAGGTAATTAGCATAATATTACGCCCCCCCAGCGCCGATGACGCAATTCAGGCGGGGCACCGTAGCGCTAATTAGGGTTAAAGGGGCCTTTGTTGCGCTAATTAGGGCTAGTTAATTAATAGGATTAATATAATCTAATTAATAGGATTAAGATCATCTAATTGACCTTAATTAAGATGACCTAATTAATATGACCTAATTACCCTGATTACCCTAATTACCCTATTTATCCTAATTACCCTAATTACCCTAATTAAGATGACGTCACTAATTGATGAACGCACTAAATCGGCCTATTATCGCTACTTATGCGTATACCACTGCATGAGATACATTTTTCTTCTAAAGTTCCATAATCCCCTGTTCAAATGGTTCCTTCTAGTACAATTCACACTCAACCGTTACAATCATAAAACCCTCCCAGAAATCTAGCTATCCATACAGATTTCTGCTCCATTAATTTATAATATTATGTAGTCTGTGTCATAAGAAAGATGATTAGTGTCACCCGCCTATTATTCCAGGCTTTGGACTGGTACTCTCATAATATAAAGCTATTTTTAGGCAAAAAGAGCATGAAAAAATCATCAATAATTATTATCCACATAGTCCGAGCTACCAAAATAGATCAAATCATGGGATACAGACAGCTGCGGAACTTTAACGCTGCCGCTCAAAACGTTCAATATTGCCCCGGAAAACTGGAAAAAATACTGGAAGTCTTTAGTTAAGAGATTTGGGGCCATTGGAATCTCGAGCCCCTGGACTTTGTTTACCAACGTTCATGGGCGGAGTTTATCAGGGGCCAGGGGGCTACCCCCCAGAAGACCCAGATTCATTTTTTACCGTGTAAATGGTATCTTTTGCCGGGCTTAACCCCTCCCCAAGAAGGCTTTAGCCCTCCAAGAACGGAAACCAAACTCCGCCCATGCCTACGTTAATTATGGTCGTTTGGCTCTGAAAACGCAAACTGGCATCCGCAAAATTTTCGTTTCTTAAATATAATTTTCCCATATTAGTTTCGAATGTCACAGTATTGGCCAAAATCTTATTCGGCGAGTCCACTAAACGTGTTATAGGCCTAACCTACAGTAACTGTAGGCAGAGAGTGCACAATTTCGCGTCATCCGCCAAAAAACCATATAGGTCTATGTAGGATTGGGGGCCTACAAGGCAAACAATATGACTGCCCCAGATTGCGATTAAATGGAATGCGGTGTGCTACGAATTCTCACAGCCTAGGCCCGCTAAGCTCCTAATGCAAGCAAGTCAGTGTAATGTAAGGACGACGGGCGCATACTGTGAGAATTCGCGACGCACCCATTCTTCACGCCACACCAACGACACACCAATTCTTCGCGACACACCAACGACACACCAATTCTTCGCGCCACACCAACGACACACCAATTCTTCGCGACACACCAACGACACACCAATTCTTCGCGACACACCAACGACACACCAATTCTTCGCGACACACCAACGACACACCAATTCTTCGCGACACACCAACGACACCCCAATTCTTCGCGCCACACCAACGACACACCAATTCTTCGCGACACACCAACGACACACCAATTCTTCGCGACACACCAACGACACACCAATTCTTCGCGACACACCAACGACACACCAATTCTTCGCGACACACCGCTCGTCTATTCGCGCCACACTAGTGTGTCGCGAAACATCGCTTGAGACCCTCCAGTCTAAACACTACGAGTAGTTAACGTACCTTTGGTAATTCAACGAAGTTCAACTCAAGTTATTCTTACTGTGGCGTAGGGTGTATACTGTGCACGGCTCAGGAAACTCAATGACGTCGACTCTAAGTGTATTCACATGCGTGCTTGCCTCCAGCCAATCACTTTCCTTGATTTTCCTAATCTATTCAGGAAATAAATTATACATGACGCAGTGACCAGTCAAATTTATTGGAGTAGCTCTACAATCTAGCCTCAATGTCTCCAAATGTAACAAAGAACCGGACGCCCATCAATTACAGGCAACATAAAATTCATAACGACGTCCTGATTTAGAGGCCAAAAGAATTATTTCCTATAGTGTGCGATTGCATTTTCATGTCCGGTTTCAGTCGAAATTAATTCCTCGCATATGAATATATTAATCACAGTCGTAAAACTGTCGTTCTTTCCGGTATTAAATATCTTTTTGAAATTCACAATTGTTGCTCTTTGCTGTGACAAATCAATTAGCAACCATTGCTTCTGATAGGCCGGAGACTTGGTTGGGGACTAAGTGCCCCCGGAGTCTGTGGTGAGGACGGAGATGCTTAGGCCTATCGCTTAAGGATATTGAACAGTCTAAAACTTCTAAGAGCGTCTGGCTGATTTAATTCATTAGGCCTAATTTATTTGGGGTTTGTCATGATGCACTTTGAGTCATACATTACTATAGCAATAGATTTTAATCTGTAACATCAATTTTTGAAAAATTTTAATTCGGAAAATCCTAATATTCAAACATCTAAAGCGCCAGTCGAAGGCCAAGCGCAGAGCACCAGCTTATTCACAAGCGCTCACCGAAAGCTGCTTTTGAAATAAGTAAACCAATTAAACCAACTTTAATAGGAAAATGAATCAAAATATGAACCGAATTCCCTTTTTGAAATAAATTGAATGCCACATTATGCTTTCAGCTTTGGGAACAATCACTGACAAAGGACTTTCTTGCATATTATGTCCAGTCTCAAAATACGTCATTTATGTGCAGTTGAGAAAATTCCTTAGAAAAAGCCCTGCCTCAATGTCTGCAAAATACAATAAAGAGCAGAGCGCACAACGATGACAATATAATTTAAAATCTATGGCAACGTCTAGATTAAACTTTATAGGTCGAGACTCGAGGCGACGTCAAGACTAAATTTTATAGGTCGAGGCTGCTATTGTGAATAGGGTCTTATAGTGGGATATTGCTTTTTCATGACAGAATTGGCGCCGGGTTTCAGTCGAAATGAATTCCTCGCAGATGAATATAAAATATATTCAGAATCACAAGAATTGTTGCTCTGTCTTTCATTAAATCTGTTTTTGATATGTGCAATTGTTGCTCTTTGATGTGACAAATGAATAGCAGCGATTGGTTCTAAGAACACGGGCTGTGATTTCACTTAAAGTTATGCCTTTTCTGATTGCCAACAATTTGGATTCTATTCTCTAGTGGTTTGTTTTATTGCAGAAATGATTCCGGTTTTAGACGAAATTAAGGTTTCCATAAGAATTACGTGCTTTAACGTATTTGCCTGAGTTGAATAAAAGGTCCCATTCGCAACAAGTAGTTCGTGAGATGCTTAGCCGTTTGTTGAAGGTTTAGTGAAAACGTCGTTCAATCAACTCTTCTCAGAGAAGTCGCGATATTGGAAGGTGAAGTGTTTTGCTCTTACTCAGTGTGCTATTATAATTTCTATTATTTTCATGAAATCGATTTAATTATTTTGAGCAACAGATCTTCGAATTTTCGTGTTGTTCGGGGGCCTACCGACAATTACAGACTCATCAAATCCAGAGCGTTTGAAAAGGTCGGTGCAAGACAGTGTAGTCCTAGTCATGGGCATGGGCGGAGATTTGGGCGGAGACTTGCGGGGAACGAAAACGAGAGGCGAATGAAGGCCGCGAGAGTTTGGGCGGATGAATGGCTGAGTCGCCGGTGACACGAAACGGTGTATCCCCCCGAAAGCTATCCGGGGGGATGAATTAATCTATCCCCCGGATGGAATTAACTGGTCTATACTATCCGGGGGGATAAACCATTCTATCCCTTTTTTGAAAAATGCGCATAATGAAAAAATTTAAGCTGTAATCAAAATTTTAAGTGACTCTAATTGTTTTAAGTGTAATAAGCCATGCTCAGATCAAGGCAACTCGAATTTATTTAGTGACTCTGAGTGTTCTTAAGTGTTTTAAATGTTTCAGGTGCTTTAAAACAGGGCAAAACAAATTATCTAGTAGGAATAAACATATCTGTTAGTGTCATTGCTCAGAACAAAGCAGATGAAAATTAATTTGCCAAAAAAATACACGCGGAAGCGGTTTTTTCGACTTTTTAAATTATTTTTTTATTTAGCGTATGCAGTTCGCGCTAAGCCAGCATACATCAGCCTCATCGGCAACATGGAGTGCGGCTAATCCGCCCGGGAAACAAGTTAATTTTTAATTGAGGGGATACAGTTAATACGGGGGATACTCTATTTAACACCGGCGAAATTCTTCAGTGTTTTGCCGGTCAAAATTTCTGATGACATTTTTTTTAGTCGATGAAAACCCCCAAATTTTGACTGTCAAAAGAAGCTGATAACATCACAGTGTGTTTCGTGAAGTGTGTACATGTCCTAACACTTAGCGATTGGGAGGGGCATATGCATGGACCGTCCCCCACCACATCCATTGAGGAGGAACCATCCCCTTGTTTCCGCCTAAGTCTCCGCCCATGGTCATGGGCGGAGACCTAGGGGGAGGGCAGTGGGACCGTTCCCCCAATGTTTGTGGTGGAGGACCACCCATGGCCATGCCCCAATACTTAAGAAAAGAGATATTCCTAAATAGGATCGTAAATTTTGACAGTCTGTTTCATTTTTGAATTGGTTCATTCTGGTAATATTGCAAGAAGTCAAGACTACAAAGGACTAGAATAGGCCTACCAGGTATTTTGAGAGGAAAAATTTCATGACTAAAAGAAAGGTCATCAGTTTTTCGACAGGGAAAATGATATGTTTTACTCGAGATTTCGACCAAATGACTAAAAAAATGGAAAGGTCGTGAGAAATTTTGGTCAGCGAAAATGGAAAATTTCGTCCGAGACTCAGCCGTCCGCCCGCCCAAAATGTCGCGTCGTGCGTCGGCGATCGTCTTTCGTCCCGTGCAACGTCTAGACCAAGTCTCCGCCTATGCATGGTTTAACAGCTGTTCTAAAACTACATGTAGGCCTGTCATAATGGCATAATGGATAAAGCGAATATTGCGATGAGAACTTGTTTACCTAATAATTAGATGTGAATTATCTCTCATCGCATTTCAACCTTTTAATGACATTGTGTTTTTTATAAGGAACATGATACATTATTATGATAATGATACATTATTACGATAATGATATCTAATGATCACGCAATATCTCAATATTTCAGATGAAGATATTCCTGGTACTCGTGTTTTGCTTTCTGTCGATTGCCTATGGTAAGACGTTCAACGAGACAAACATATGAAATAATTATATAAACGGTTGCCAGTAAAATAGCACAACTGCCAATACTGTGTCTAATGCAGAATGAAACTCTACAGCGAGCAAATCATATGCAGGCCCACCAAAGTCATACTGCGATGAAATACAATTTTGAAGCAAACGCATAAAAATAATTTTGTTCTCTAAACTTCGGGTTGTTATAATATTGTTATAGGCTCCTTTTCAGTAAGAACAACAATATATTGCCTATTTTAAAGTGTCGTGATTTCGTAAATAGGTATATTCGGATTAAAATTGAGAAGCTCTGTGGTGTTCTACGAAGGATATAGGATATTCAGAGTGAAACCCGGAATCCTGCACGTCCACGTATCATCCGATTTATTGTTATAATTAATTTGATATATATATATATATATATATATATATATATATATATATATATATATATATATATATAATACAGAACTGAACATAAACCACTGAGCGGTTACCCTAATAGGGCTGCTGGAGCAATGCTGAACATTAACATCAAGAAGAGTCAATAAGTTCATTAGTGAAGAGAAAGTCATCGAACAAAACATACATTTTGTTCTTGTTCTTGCCCACAATTAGCCTAGACTTACATGCCACTTGAGGCAATGGCCATAATATTCTGGTTAAAACTTTAGAATAAATGAATAGTAATGGACTTTCCGAGTGAAATGTCGAGTTCTGAACGCATCATCTGACTTACTGTCACAAATTGAAACGGATGTGCTCAAATGGACGCAAACCAGTGAACGGTTGCTCAAAGGCTGCTGGAGCAGAGCTGAGCATTCGCAGCAAGAAACCTCAATAAGTTCATTAAAGAGGAGAAAGTCATGGAACCAAACATATTGCCGTTAATTGGCCCAGAAATAAGCCCTGTGTTGTACGCCATTCCTCTTTTTACATATATACAATAACTAAAGGTTATTATTCGTGAGATGCGGCGAAAAATTAGTAACCCATCTTAGCGATCTATATAAATAAAAACGTTTATAAAAAGTTTGTTCCTAATCGAAATTCTCGGAAACTTCATAACCGATTCTTTTGAAATTTTTCGCAAAACGCTCCGTTCGAATACGATCGTGTTTGTAAAAGGATTTCATAGAAAGAAACAAATCTTTTACACCAAAAAACAACTTTCTCCTCGATTTGACACGTTTATACATTTTAACTTTAACTCATACTCCGCCATTTTGGCCCGTGTATTTATAACGACAGGGATGCCACTCTGAATTTTGAAAAAGGTCAGGGATGCCTCTCTGAATTTTGAAAAAGGTCAGATCCGGTCGAAAAAAGGCTAGAAAAGACTAGATTAACAATTTTCACACAACGTTCGAGCGGACGGGTTTTTATATGCTTTTCTCGAATAAACACAACATTGCATTCGATTTCAGCGAATTCAATATTTATTTGCATTTGAATGCGGCCGTGTGGGAGGAAGGGAGCGGGAGGGAGCGGGAGGGGAGGGAGCGGACGGGATGGATGGAGGGGAGGGTTGGAGGAGGAGAGGGACGGAGGGGAGGGAGGGGAAAAACGGGAGGGAGGGGGAGGAGGGGAGGGATGGAGGAGTGAAGGGGTGAGGGACGGGGAATGGAGGTAGGGAGGGACAGAGAAACGGAGCGAGGGAGGGAGGCAGGGCAATGGAGGGAGGGAGGCAGGAGAAGGGAAGTAGGGAGGGAGGGTTGGGCGGTCTTTTCAGCCACAGCAACGCGTGACCGGGTACAGCTAGTAATTATATAGATAGGAACATTATTATAAAAATATGATAGACCTTCATACTGGAACAATAATTATAGCCTAATTATTCCTGAAAACATTCTCAACGTCACTCAAGTTGCGCCTGTAATAGAACTGTGGGGTTGCTACGTTAAACGCATTCGTGCGGTTGCATTAAGGCGCTATGTAAATTTCATATTCAACAAGACATGCGGACGTTCAAGAGAAATTGTAGAGATCCGCATAGGCGGAGACCTGCGCCGAGAATTGGGGGGGACGGAAAGACGCGAGATTTTCGGAAAAATTTCTGACGACCGGCGAAATCCCGGGGGAAAATTTATTTTCGCCGCCAAAAAAGTTGATGACCTTTTTTTTTTTTTTTTTTTTTTTTAGTCATCCGGCCAAAATTTCGACCAAATCTCCCCCAAAAATTCTATTTTCGCCGCCAAAAAAGTTCATTAACTTTTTTTTTTTTTTTTTTTTTTTTTTTTTTTAGTCATCCGGCCAAAATTTCGACCAAATCTCCCCCAAAAATTCTATTTTCGCCGCCAAAAAAGTTCATTAACTTTTTTTTTTTTTTTTTTTTTTTTTTTTTAGTCATCCGGCCAAAATTTCGACCAAATCTCCCCCAAAAAATTCAATTTTCGCCGCCAAAAAAGTTGATGACCTTTTTTTTTTTTTTTTAGTCATCCGGACAAATCTCCACCACATTTTCTATTTTCGCCGCCAAAAAAAGTCTTGACGCTCAAACATTGGGGGGGACAAATGCATGGGCCGTCCCCCCCAACACTTTTATTGGGGGGGACCGTCCCCCCCTGTCCCCCCCTAGGTCTCCGCCCATGGAGATCCGAGGAGGAAACATTGAATACGACATCGATCAATTATTTACAACTTGTTTTCTTTTACAACAAAATTAATTATGTACATGTATATTATATGGATATAGCGTGGTGTTCTCATTTCAATGGTTCGCAATAGAATAATTATTAGGGCTGTTGATTTAATCGCGTTAACGCGTGCGATTAACGCGTTAAAAAATTTTGCGATTAAAATTTTTAACGCATTAATCGCATGCGTTAATTTGATCTTGCTAAAATTGAATCAGAGGCAGTAAAACTCGTTTTAAACGGAAGGCTCAAACTTGAAACTAGTGATACATTCTTTGGCAAATATTCCAAAAAAGAATTTGAGTATTATTGTATCAATTCGTCGCTCAATTATCGCTTGCATGCGAACCAAAACATGCATTTAACATACCTAGGCCTACTATTGTTAATTAATAAGTGTATCCCTTGACCTTACCATTGTAAATAAACTGGTCTGCCAATAGGTTACAGTTGGCTGAATAAATAATTAATTTTGAGAGTCAGAAAACGGTTGTCTAGTTTTCACATGTAGGCCTATATCGTTTTAATTAAATGTAGCTTAAATGAAAAAATAACGGATTTTGAGCAGTTGACTAATCTGAACAGTGTTTCAATTCTGTCTGTCATACAAAACTGTTCAATAAGTTAACTGCAGAAATTCAATAGGCCTAAGCCAAAGGTTATTGAATATGTTTGCAATAGAAAGAATGCATTCAGTCGTTGAAATTTTATGCTTCAAGGGTCCTTATAAAATAGTAAGATTAACATATTTGAAAGAAATGTATGCTATTGCGATTAATTTGCAGTTAATTGCGATTAACAAAATTAATCGCGAGATTAATTTTGATTAAAATGTTTAATCGAACAACAGCCCTACTATATATATATATATATATATATATATATATATATATATATATATATATATATATATATATATATATATATATATATATATATATATATATATATATATATATATATATATATATATATATATATATATATATATATATATATATAGTAAGTAAACAGAGCTATGTCAGGCAATGTGAAAAACGTCGATTAATATTGCGTTAATATTGCGTTAATTTGCGATTAAAAATTTTAATCGTGCGATTAACGCGATTAAAATTTTTAATCGAACGACAGCTCTAATAATTATTAAGACATATTATATTGCAGCACTTGGTTAAGCCTAACACCGTTATTTACTGAACTCCACTACTTGATGAATTTCTTCCCTGATCGTGTCGCCAATGTAAATAGCTAGCTGTGGAAGGTTTGTGTCGTTAAGTTTCTCTCTGTCTCTCAATTTCTGCATTTTCCCTTTTTGAATCGTTCCAGGCCAGATATGGACTGCCGCAGATCAACTGCAGTTCATGATATTAGACCTGGACAGGGACGGTGCACTTGAATTCAGCGAACTTTACAGAAAGCTGGACGGAAACGTTGCAAACGTCGCTGTAAGTAATACACCACCATCGTCCTTCTCACCACCACCACCACCACCACCACCACCACCACCACCACCACCACCACCATCATCATCATCATCGTCATCATCATCATCATCATCATCGTAGCAGCAGCAGCAGTAGTAGTAGTAGTAGTAGTAGTAGTAGTAGTAGTAGTAGTAGTAGTAGTAGTAGTAGTAGTAGTAGTAGTAGTAGTAGTAGTAGTAGTAGTAGAAGTAGTAGTAGTGGTAGTAGTAGTAGTAGTAGTAGTAGTAGTAGTAGTGGTGGTGGTGGTGGTGGTGGTGGTAGTAGTAGTAGTAGTAGTAGTAGTAGTAGTAGTAGTAGTAGTAGTAGTAGTAGTAGAAGTAGTAGTAGTAGTAGTAGTAGTAGTAGTAGTAGAAGTAGTAGTAGTTGAAGTAATTGTAGTACTAGTAGTTGTGGTGGTGGTGGTAGTAGTAGTAGTAGCAGCAGTAGTTGTTGTAGTAGTAGGAGTAGCAGTAGCAGTAGGCTGAGCTAGGGCTGCCAACTTTTGATTTTGTCATTCCGGGACGCTGTCACTCGATATGCCGTTACCAATTTACACTGTCCACAAGACTCCACACCATGTGTAACCGCATAGGCCTGAATGTAACAAATGTTGTGTCAGTCAAATTATGCGATCTAACCTAAAATCTACAAACATATTAATCCTAGTTAATAATTTTGTAGATAAATTGTCAGAAGACATGTAAGTAGCCTAAATTTAGGATTAGAATCGACCTCAAGAAGGGATTTTTTAAAAATAAATGTAAATTCCTGTTACTTGGACCTACGTATGCCTATAGGCTACCAGAGTAAGCCGACTTATGAGCCCAGCACGAGCGATGTTCATAGTTAACCTAAAAATTATAGGCGACGTCGTGCATGCAGATTACAAAATTTATGTCATTTATAAAATTATCAGGTCGGCGGCCGGACAGCAGAACTTAGCCCAAACTATTTACTTCTGCTGAGCTTTAAGCAGTTCCAGAACATTGGTCACAAAGTCGTAGAAAATAGCGCATGTCATCATGTCAAAATTGATGCTTAGGCCTATTAACAGTTTCGCTTTTACAAGGTCGATGCTCAGCTAGGTTTAATTGCGATTGTTAGACAACAGGTCGTCCATAGGCCTAATGATGAACGCTAGCGTGGAGTGAAAAACAAGAATATTAGAAATCGAAAATGTAATAGCAATAAAAATTTGTCTTATGGTATGGGGTCAAGAAATGTCAAAGAAGTTTAGAAAAATATTAATGTCTTTCTTTGCCCCCAGAGGGCCAAAGTTTCGAAAATTGTTTTTTGAGAAAATTGCAGTTTTTTATGAAATATTTTTGGTGTAAAATAATTAACCACCAAGCAATACGTCGTTGGAAAGAGCTTTTTATACTGAGTAAAATCATATCTTAATTTCAAGAATAGTCGCATATTTGTAGGAGATCTTCACTTTTTAAGATTCCCTTCGTTCGCGACATGTCGCTACGACTGAAAATGGTAAAACACTAATAACTTTTTTATCCTTTGAGATATTTCAACTTCATTCTATTCAGTTTATGGCGGTCTATCTGACGGTGCATTTAAACGTATATGAACATTCCATGAAGAATTTTGAACGCTCATGAAACCCTACAAAAAAGAGGAAAACTGAAGGAAATGTCCTCAGAAATTGCAAAACTTTGAAAAAAAGTGTTGATAATTTTTTGGCATTGCAGCCTGCAAATGCATCACTGACAATTGCAAATGTACCAGCCAGAAAGGTTCCAAGAGAGGAACAAGAGTTCCTACATGATCAACACACAATTAGAGTTATGACGATTAGCTTCAGGATAAGATTATAGCAACCTCACTAAAGAAGCGGCATGATAGAAAGAGAAAGGAGACCATGCGCCTATTATAATATGTCGTAAACGTCTAGATTTCGTCAACGAACAAGCATTAGCAGACAGCAGTGTTCAAAATAATGAAACGGAAAGCGAAGTAAATCCAGTAGAGTGTAAAATCTTGATTTTACTCAGTTTAACCCTCAACAGCTAACCTGGGGTCCATGCGGACCCCAAGCATGTTCATCATATGTTTTTTTCATATTTGTGAAGTGGCTGCAACCACAATATTTTATGTAATTGTTTGCTTTTATGTTAGGGTGATGTTCCTGAAAAAGGTTTTGTAAAAATGCGGTGCAAAATTTTTTAATGAATTTTTTTCCTCTGGGGTCCATGCGGACCCCAAAGAATTACGTGTGATTTTCATAAGGTTTTTTTCATATTTCAATACCAAAAAAGGCAAAACAGAATGACAAACAGACGGATAGAAAGACAGACAGACATAGAAACATACAGACAGACATACAGGCAGACAGACAGACGGACAGACAGACAGAGATAGAGAGATACACAGAGAGAGACAGAGACAGACAAACAGCCGGACAGACATGGAGACAGAAGACTGGCAGATCGACAGACGGACAAGCAGAAGACAGGGAGGCAGACAGACAGACAGATAGACAGACAGACAGACAGATAGACAGGCAGGCAGACAGGCAGACACGCAGACAGACAGACAGACGGACAGACAGACAGATAGACAGACAGGCAGACAGAAGATGACAGACGGACGAACGGACAGGCATACAAACAGACAGACAGGCAGGCAGGCAGAGATGCAGACATACGGGTAGACAGACAGACAGACAGATAGACAAGCGGAAGATGGGCAGACAGGCAGGCAGACAGACATATGGATGGACGGACAAGCAGACAGACAGGCAGGTAGACATACAGACAGATAGACAGACAGACAGACGTTTCTAATATGTGAGAATTAAATTTGTGTTTTGGATCGTGGACAGACAGATGGATCGTGGACAGACAGATGGACAGACAGACAGCCAGACAGACAGGCAGACACGCAGACAGACGGATAGACAGACAGGCAGACAGACAGGCAGACGACACACAGATAGACAGACAGGCAGACAGAAGACTGACAGACGGACGAACGGACAGGCAGACAAGTATACAGACAGGCAGGCCGAGATGCAGACAGACGGGTAGACAGACAGACAGATAGACAAACATAATATGGACAGACAGGCAGACAGGCAGACAGATGGATGGACGGACAGGCAGACAAGCAGACGGACAGTCAGACAGGGTCAGATAGACAGACCCTAACCCTTACTCTGACCCTAACCCTAATGTTCACTACGACAATAGGATATAGACTTACATAAACTTTAACTTTTAAATATTTTATTTTTCCATGTAAAAAACCGGATGTTTAGGGGGCTAAGACCCTAGCCCCTTCTGGCGTCCCTACTGCTTGCAGACAGTTGCATATTTTGTAGTAGGGCATGGAATCCACCTCAAGCCGCCTCGTAAGGACTTTGGGCAAGTCCTTCACTCGCAATTGTTTAGAGCCTTAGCGTGAAAATTCAATTCAGTGTCCTCGCTGTAGTTGGTAGCGCTTCTGAGTAGTTTTCTTGAAGGGACGGTATAACAAGTACACATACATAACCAATTTACCAATAGAAATAGTGGGGAATTGATTTTCATCATCGATATCGTGTTTACAAATTCAAATACTAACAAAATACAATGGGGTCCAGCTGGACCCCAGGTTAGCTGTAACGTAAGTTTTTACACGTTAGCTGTTGAGGGTTAAAGAGCTCCTTCCGACGATATATTGTTTGGTGGTTAATTATTTTAAACTAAAAATGTTTCATAAGAAAACCTGCAATTTTCTCAAAAAACTCCAATTTTTCGAAACTTTGGCCCTCTGGGGGCAAAGGAAGACATTAATATTTTTTCAAAACTTCTTTGACATTTCTTGACCCCCATACCACAAGACAACTTTTTATTGCTATTACATTTTCGATTTCTAATATTCTTTGTTTTTCAGTCCACCCTACTGAACGCTCCCTCGCAAAAAGCATTGACACGGAATGAGAGTAGGCATACGAAGGACAAAATTATGCTACGCCTATAGGCTACTGAGTGTCAGAGGTTTGAAAAGTTTTGAAGACTTCAACCAAGCGCTGTCCCAACATTTGATGTTCAGCCAACAACGTCAAATTCATCGAACAATCTATTAGGCCTAAGTTTAGACTGCAAAATAAGAACAATATTGTGGAATGTGGGTCTTAACAGCAAATTCCGGGACAATTTGGGATCAATCCGGGACACGGGACGCACAGGGCCAATTCCGGGACTGTCCCGGCGAATCCGGAAGGTTGACAGCCCTAGGCTGAGCTAATCTTTCACAGAAGTCATTTTAATAGAAACGATTCTTTTAAAAATTAATTAGCTTACTGTTCACAATGAGCCATGCTTTAAAAATCCCAAATGAAAATTAAAATTCTCCTCCATGTTAACTGGAACGTCAAGGAAGAATAACCGTTGATTGCTGAAATGGTTTGGATGAGAGTTGGACTGCAGTGGTTTCTGCGTCGATCCTGCCAAAGCAGCTCACTGAATGATCACGTGCAAAGCCTATATTTTGAGCAGCGGTTTGGAAATTATCTGGTCAACGAACATGTCTGCTTTCTGTCAACAGTATTTTATGGCGTCTCATGATGCGGATGGTGATGGAATAATCACCATAAACGAGTTCGTACAGAAGGAGTCTTCGGATTTGTTGTAGCCTACTAAATGTATCAGGCATGCAGCGGTTATTGACATGAACATGGGTAAGTAAAAGAAAGATGCAATTTCTTTAATATGTTTATTGGGGCTACTAGATCATCCTGGGCACCTGCCCCGTTTGGGCTGCCCCAAGGCTCTGTCCTAGGCCCCCTATTATATATAATATACACTGCAGACCTTGGATCACTCTTACTGGCAAATTCAATCCTTAGTCAATCCTATGCTGATGACCTCCAGGCATATGTTCACTGCCCAGCATCTGCCGCTACTGATGCGGTTCGAGAAATTTGTAGGGCTATGGAAACCCTGGAAGCCTGGATGTCTTCTAACCGTTTGCGACTGAACCCTACCAAGACGCAATATATCTGGTTTGGGACTCGTCAACAACTTGCAAAAATTGACATGAAAGCCTTAGCATTAGAGTTTCCTCTGATTACTTTCTCACCTTTTGTGCGGGACCTTGGTGTTATTTTAGACCAAGAGCTAACTTTCACTCGGCATATAAACCTACTATGTCGAAGCTGTTACTACCAGTTACGTCAGCTTAAGGTGGTCTCCCGTTCTCTGTCTTTTAGTGCCGCCTCTACTCTTGTTCACTCTTTCGTAGTTTCCCGCCTTGACTACTGCAGCACCCTCTATCATGGACTTCCGGCTGACCGGATTGGCTGCCTTGAACGGGTCCTCCGCTCTGCGGCGCGACTTGTTGGCCATATCCCAAAATATGGCCATGTCTCATCCTATATGCGGGATACCTTACACTGGCTCCCTTCTCCTCAGCGGATTGCATACAGGGTCTGTGCGCTGGTTAGGCGGTGCATTGAAGGACTAGCTCCACCCTACCTTCGAGAATTCTGTTGTTCCACCTTGGGAGTTCAGCGTCGATCGACCCTTCGATCGGCGAACCACGCTGAGCTTCTGGTTCCCCGCTCACGGACTGCTATCCGACAGCGTTGTTCATTCTCTGTTGCAGGTCCTACAGCTTGGAATGGTCTCCCTGTTACACTGCGCTTAATTCCCAGGGGTCACTCCGCTCTGTTCCTTAAGAACCTAAAAACTGTTTTATTTAGCCGTGGCTGGGCCGGGAGCGCTTCTGAGTAGCCTACCTTGAAGAGGCGCTATATAAATTTCTGAAATAAATAAATAAAATAAATAAATATGCCAATAAGAAAACCTACTTGTCTTGTTGTGCAGCGAGAATAGCATTTATAGGTTTGAATTACCTGTTTTGACCTATTTGACTTTGAAATATCATCATCATCATCATCAATATCATTGGGCTCAATGCCCGTAAGAGTCCGACGCCACTCTCTGTCTGAGTCTTTCTCGGGTCATGCTGCCCAGCTTCAACAGGTCCGGTCAGCAGGTCTGCTCCATACCATTAACATCTTGGAGCAGCTAGACCACCTTGTCTAAATGAAGAGAATATTGGGAGAGAGGCATGAAGGACAACTTGGATCAATGCCCGTATGTGTCCCACGCTCTCCCCTGACTCTCTCCACTGGTCTGTCCTGACTGGCCTGTGCATGTCTGCCCCACATCATGACACCCTGAAGCATCTGGGTCGCTCTGTCACTTGTGTCGTGGTTTTTGCGGATTTAAATCGTCTTGGTCTTTTACTGCCAGCGTATCGCCACCCATCTGGCAAACCTTCCTCCTTTGTCCGGACTTAGGACCGGCACAGGGAAGTTGTTGGTTCCCTGTGACGGAGGATGGATGCAGTTTAACGTCATGCCCAGGACATTTGAAATATACCGGTAGTGAATCAGCGGAATTCCCCTGCGTTGCCCGGAAATTTCGATTTTTCGCACCCCGCCATGCCTCACCCAGCTCCCGTTCCGCCTTCCTCACTGCGCCATGTTCCATCGCGGCCTCAACCTATTCCTGTCCCTCGCCTGCCGCCCCACACAGCCCAACGCACCTTCCCACCCCGCCCCACTGCCCCAACCTGTCTGTCTAGTTGCAAGGTTTTTAGCGTGCTTTTATCATTCAGACTCTGCTTGCTTTTATTATTATTATTGTGTATCCGCTGAGTCACGCGGCGATGGACAGAGGTCGATGGAGGAGCTTGATGAAGATGGCAGTGGACACCTACGGGCGCTGAGCCCATGGTTCCTGATGATGATGATGATGATGATGATGATGATGATGATGATGATGATGATGATGATGATGATGATGATGATGATGATGATGATGATGATGATGATGATGATGATTATGATGATGATCCGTTGGGGTTTGGGCACCGAATAGTTCACATTGCAAGAGGCGATTTATAAATATAAACTTTAAGAAATGATGTCGAGAAAATGACGTCAGCAGCTTAGTCAAACCGGTTGACGCGTATTAACTTGGCATCGGCCAGATGTGTTGAATTGGGTGGAAAGCAAATGGAGTAGGCCTATACCGTCTATCGCATCGAAATTTAAAATGTTTGTAATCCGGGAAGGGGTTAGATTTTTGGATCGCGAACCGATTGTTTGTTCCTGGGTGGTAAGAAGTATTCGGTATGATATTTTCGAGCAATCGGTGGCGTGGATCAGAAGATTAAATTTTCTGGAATTTACACAGTTAGTCAGTTAGTTAGTTACACAATTTTTTTCTTCATGTGTACAGATTAAAAGACATCTTCTGTTACAGACGAATTGTTGATGTCGAAAACGTCAAACTAATGGTTCGCTGCAAAAAATGGACTACGACATTTCGAGACTACTCTTTTACTCAATACAATGTCATATTGCACTTTATACGATTGCAACACACGATCACATCTCCACCAAAGTTCAGGACAGAAATTTTAAACTCCAAAGAAGACGTCTTCAACAACGCTTTAAAAAACAAATATTACCGTTGTGTTTTTAAAACAATAGATTAGGCTACTGTAGTGACCGCACAATAGATAGAGCTAATAATTATTTACACAGTCTGACAGTAAACTCGAATGTAACGTCATCAAACGTTGTTTCCTCTTTTTGCTCAATAATTACCGGGGATAAATCTGGCATTCAATTCAACTCAGTGGAGAACAATCTCGAGGTCAGAAAAAGCTGTAAAGCGTGTAGCTGACTTAATAGATTTATTTATTTATTTCTCGCATTTGTTATAGCGACACGTCCAGTTCACTGCTCAGAGGGACCCGACTACAGCGCGGACGCTGCATCGGAGTTTCGCGCCGAAGCGCGTGAGCCTTTGCAAGCGAAGGCCTTGCTCAAGGTCCCTACGCGGTGGCTAGAGGTGGATTCAAACCTGGAACCCTCTGGCTTCAAGTTATCGATCCCACGATCCCACCACCAGGGGCGGATCCAGGTGGGGCAAATCCGGCCATGGCCCCATTTAGAAATTTCTTTGTTTCTCAGCAGGTTTTCTGGCGGGGAAAGTGGATGTGCTCCTCCCTTATCAGTTCGGCAGGCCCTTCCTCATGAGGTTCGCACAGGGTCAATATGAGGTACTTGTTTTTTAATTCACCCCCAAAAATTAATATGACAAATCTATGTTTACGCATTATTAAGACCTATATAATTATGTTTTCGGAAAGACGCAGTATTAACCCTTATTCTTTTCAAAACTGAAATATAACAGATAAATATGAATCTTCTCAAACTTTCAGCAATAGTTCACGACAAGCAAGCAAGTGTTGTGTTTCTGCAACAACGTGGAATATTACATAATCCGAGAATGTGTTTAATGGACATCCGATGTTGTTGAGGTATGTTATATCTTAAATAGAAGCTGGATGAGTGATAAAACGCTCGAGAAATCGAAGCGGGATCAAGGTATTTTAGATCTTAAATAGAAGTTGGATGAGTGATAAAACGCCAAAGAAATGGAAGCAGGATTAAGGCTTTATAGATCTTAAATAGAAGCTTGACTACTGTTTTCTTAGATCTTAAATAGAAGCTGGATGAATGATAAACACTTAAGTTGATGTATTTGATAACATTCTACACGACATTTCGCTCTTCTGGCCACCACAAGGACATTTGTTTTTGGGGGTGAATTAAAAAACTAGTACCCAATATGAAAGGCGACAGAGATTAAAAGGGGAAAAGTACTGCATGACTAAAAAAGGTCATCAGCTATTTTGACTGGGAGAATGGTAGGCCTATGATTTTTCTGTGAAATGGTGTCTTTTCCCCAAAAATTTTCACAGAGGACTAGAAAAAGTTCATTAACTTTTTTGGCGAATAAAGTGGGTTTATTTTCCCTCAAAATTGTACAAACGACTAAGAAAAAAGGTCATCAGATTTTTCGGCGTCCAAAGTCGAAATTTTTCCTTGTTCCAAAACGGAAAATTTTGACCTCCCCATCGAAAATTTCTGTATCCGTCCCTGCCCACCACTACACCACCTGTGCATGACCATGATTGTGGTTAAAGTTATATTTGGTCACAAGGCGCCGAACTTGCCGCTACACCACAACGTCCCACTCTGAACCAGAGCTAATGGAACTTTAAAATAACAGCGAATCTTAATTGGTGGCGTAAAAGCTTTGAGAATTTTCTTACTCCTGTAAGATAGTTGACAAGCAAATTAAAGTTGCTTTTTGTTTCATTCTTTCTCAATGAAGAACAGTTTTGAATAAAAATTGAAAGAAGCATAATTATGAACTCTATTGAGAATCTGTGAGACGCGGTAGTGTAGTGGTGGAATTGGTACCTTGAGACCTGTGGGTTCCTGGTTCGAATCCACACCAAGCCGCCGCGTAAGCTGCTACTGTAGCAACCTCAGATCATCTCCTAGGTGCGATGGGGACCATAGGACATGATTAGGGAGTTGCGTTTATCGTCTTCAGTCAAAGCTTGGTAGCCCGAGGGTTAATGTTGAATATATATCTAATCTGATGAGGGCAGACAACATAATTATCGACACCGGTAATACAAGGACGAATTGAGGGTACCAGAGCACCGGGAAGACCAAAGAGGCGCTGGATGGACGATGTCTGTGACTGGACCGTACTATCACCTGTGGACTGTGTCAGATCATTTATTTTGTTCGTATTTCTAAGTTATTCCTAAAAGTCGTTGTCTAGCCATGTGCAGGGTCCGATCCAGGGGGCCAATCCGGTCATGGCTTCCCATTTCAAATCTCCATGGGACGTGGCCCCCTCCATGGGCGACCACAAGATTTTTTGCAGGGGTCAGTCATGGCCAGGAGAATTAATATATACATGTAAATGTCATTAAAAACTAAGCATCTCACACAATTACATTGTCTTAATATGACACAACGAAAAGAAATAATCTTTCAACAGTATCCAACCTATGATTTATGGCATACAATGCATATATACTTGTAAAGAAATTATTCGTGTATATATTCATAGTAAAATGTTAAGATATTAACAGTAGCAACACTTACAGCTAGTTACAATTTCTAGGCAAATAACTATTAATCACGGGCGGACAAAAGGGGGGCCAATCCGGGCATGGTCCTCAATTGCACACCTTTTAAAAAATTATAATTGCAATAAGGGACATTTCAAAACAGCGGACTTTCAGTTTTAGCACACACTTGCAATTGCACACCTTTTTAGTGTTGGCACATATTTGCAATTGCACACCTTTTTTATTATAATTTCAATTATGAACAATTCAAAACAATGGACTTTTTTAGTTTTAGCACACATTTGCAATTGCACACCTTTTTCAGTTTTAGCACACATTTGCAATTGCACACCTTTTTAGTGTTGGCACACATTTGCAATTGCAAACCTTTTTCCTCTTTATTATAATTGCAATTATGAACAATTCAAAACAATGGACTTTTTTAGTTTTAGCACACATTTGCAATTGCAAACCTTTTTTAGTTTTGGCACACATTTGCATTTGCACACCTTTTTTTATTGTAATTGCAATTATGAACATTTCAAAACAATGGACTTTTTTAGTTTTGGCACACATTTGCAATTGCACATCTTTTTTAGTGTTTTCACACATTTGCAATTGCACACCTTTTTTATTATAATTTCAATTATGGACAATTCAAAACAATGGACTTTTTTAGTTTTAGCACACATTTGCAATTGCACACCTTTTTCAGTTTTAGCACACATTTGCAATTGTACACCTTTTTAGTGTTGGCACACATTTGCAATTGCACACCTTTTTATTGTAATTGCAATTATGAACATTTCAAAACAATGGACATTTTTAGTTTTAGCACACATTTGCAATTGCACACCTTTTTAGTGTTTTCACACATTTGCAATTGCACACTTTTTTTATAATAATTTCAATTATGGAATTTTCAAAACAATGGACTTTTTAGTTTTAGCACACATTTGCAATTGCAAACCTTTTTAAGTTTCGGCACACATTTGCAATTGCACACCTTTTTATTGTAATTGCAATTATGAACATTTCAAAACAATGAACTTTTCACTTTTAGCACACATTTGCAATTGCACACCCTTTTTTAGTTTTGGCACATATATGCAAATGCACACCTTTTTTATTTTAATTGCATTTATGGACTTTCAAAACAATGAACATTTCACTTTTAGAACACATTTGCAATCGCGGATCTTTTTTTATTATAATTGCAATTATGAAAAATTCAAAGCAATTGATTGAGAGAGAGAGGGAGAGAGAGAGAGAGAGAGAGAGAGAGAGAGAGAGAGAGAGAGACAGACAGACAGACAGACAGACAGACAGACAGACTACTATGAAGAATCTAGCTTTTGCCGTGGTTGGCCCAGTGGTCTGGAATGGTCTTCCTTTTGGGCTACGCCTGTATGCACACTGAGAGTCTACGAGGGTCCTTCCTTAGTAAACATAAAACTGTTCTTTTTTGGCGCGCTGGACTCGGGAGCGCCTCTAAGTAGGTTTTACTTGAAGGGGCGCTATGTAAATGTCCGAATGAATGAATGAATGAGTCAGATGGGTTGTCCCTCAGGAGGTCAGAGTGTGAAGGCTATAGCCTAATTGATAGTAGGATGTCGGAATTGTTTTCACTCGAAATTACATTAAAAGTAGCCCAAAAGGTCTTGAATGTGCCAAGAAAATGAAGTCGCCAGCAACTCGTCCGTCTCTCCTAATTTCCATTCTCTAGTGATACTTTGTGGTTACAATAGAGCGACCAAATAAATAATTATTTGTTTCATGAGCATTTACTTATAGAAAGAGGATTAAACTTAAAAGAGGTGTGCATGAATATTCGCATGACGTAATAATATACAAACGCGCGTACGCACTTTAACTTTCACACTTCCACACTTCCACACTTTCACACTTCCACACTTTCACACTTTCACACGCGCGCGCGCACACACACACACACACACACACAAAACACAGACACACAAACACAAACAAACACGCAAACACCATTCCTAAACCCACCCACTGACTCAATTATACCAATTTTATATGCTTTTAGATAAGATAAGAATATTCTTTAATATTCCAAATGCTATCCGCATTTTGGTGCACATACAAGGTATAATAAACAAACGTACATCATCTCTATATCCAATCAATGTCAAAATGTTTTCAAATAGCATAAAATCCTAAGTCCGTAATCCAATATAAATTTTAAAAATATGTCCTTTTAATGGCAAACAATTTATGCTCTATTATAATTATACGGTATGACATTTAAACAAGATAAAGCATTCTTGTTTAAAACGATTTCCTCGTTAGGTTGTCCGCCCTAAAGATGATTCGGTCATGTAGTCTTGGCCTCATGGAATAAGGCAGGGGCCTCAATGGTGGGAGGAGTGGGTTCAACACATGTCCTTGAATTAAGCAGGTGGGCAGCGAAGAGCCTCCCGTCCGCCGTTCTACATAACGCCTCGAATGTAGGATTTTCATCAGGAAGGTATATACAGTGGACTTTGATAAAAAGGTTCAATATGGCTTGCAGTCTGCCGCGTTCCTGCTGTCCCGCAAATCCCCACCATGCCGGGGCCGCATATAACATGCGGGCCACTGTGGTCATCTTATAGCAACGTCATGCAGGCTTGGTCATTTGAGGTCGCGTGCAGTCGTGTTCAATTTAGTTGCTTACATTTTAGCCTTGTGGCCTTTTAAAATTAATAGTCCTTCAATTAAAAGAATGGCCCTCGTGTCCTCCAAATTAGAAAAGGTGACCCTAAAGTAAGAAATTTAGGATCTAATATACCGTAATTATAGAACAATAATATCGTTACTCTTTTTCCAGAGTCGGAGTTTGTATTTGCATAAAACAACTCGAAGATGTATACCAAGCTTAAATTATGGACCAAACCACAGTATTTATTGAAAGAATGCAAACTTTCGCAGAGGTGTCTAAAGCATTGCGTATAGTATTATTTTGTAAGTCAGGTAGCAGAAGTAACAGCAGAGCATTTTATTTTAAGCTTGTAGCCCTAAATGGATTTGCGCAGATGTGGAAGTATTTCAGTGCAGTTGTGCAGTTGTTAAAACTAGTAAAAAATGCAAAACCACAACAAAATCACACTCAAAATAAAATCCTAAAAATTGGTAATCAAAAACACCCAACCAAAATCAAAATACCCTCTCCCCGCTAGAAATTTCAACACACTTAACCCTAGATACAAAAATCAAGAATATACGTGTCATAAAAAATAACAAAATTAACAAAATTCAAAGACCTACACCCCAGACTGTAAAATAATCCAATGTAAACAGTATTATCCATGACTCAATCTCAACCCAACCCCAAAAATCTCCCAACCTGGGGCGTTGTACTTACTCGTGGTGGGGGAACTCTGCTGATACCAATGCAAAATGAATCCACATATGTCTTTCGCATATGACTCGTTTCCACCGATCTTCCAAGCAATTCCGATGGACGTCCTGTTCTGGAAGGATCGAGAGATGAATGGATTATTGTATGTGTCGGGTTGTTCTCTAATGCTCAGAGGATCTAAAAACAGAGAACCAGTGCGCAAGATGTGATGTCATTAACTGTTCATCACAATAAACACCTTTTTTATAACTTAATCTCTTAAATAAATATAGCCCAAATTCATGTACAAAATCTAATGATTGCCTGTTACCACCTGCCTACACAGCCTACTTTCCTACACTGCTCTAGTTTTGGAACTTAATCTTTTAATACACAAATATATGACCCATATTGGAATAGATCAAACCTTGGAATTTATGTGCAAATTTAATGTTGGCCTTTTGCCATCTGCCTTTACCGCCTACTTTCCTACACTCGAACACACTCATACAACTAGATGAACTCCGCCACTGGTTGCACTTTGCCAGTGCCAGTCCCAAGCCTGGATAAAGGAGGAGGGCGTCGCTAATGATTTTTGTTGTCACACAGTGACGTTGAACTAAAAAACCTTAATAGATATATTCAGGAATATATTATATGTGTCTATCTAAAAACTAATAATATACGAAAATTCTCCATTAAATGGCAGGGTCTAGGGGAGAACAGGCACCCTTGATCCTCCTTTTAGATTTTTCTGATTTTAAGTGAATATATAAGCTTTAGTAAATATTTTAAGGTATCATTTGATAGAGAATTATGTTGCGCATCATCCAAGATATTAATTTTAATCCTCTAAATAAATTTCATTGACAAAAGATATTACAGATTTAGTCGAGGTACCCAAAAGAGATCAAGGGTGCCCACAGGTTGGCACCCTTGATCCTCTGTGGGAACCCTTGATCTGCTATGTTGAAACATACTATAAAACAGGCTATTTTAATGAAAATAACAAAAGTGAGGGTAGAATTGACAATCAGAACACGAATCTTTCATTAACTCTAGCTTTTGGGTTAAACTTTATACAATTTTTTAATGAATTTGGCAAACTTAAAATTGGCCTATACATGGCAATGTGAATAAAAACCTGATTTAGGATAATTTGCTAAAATAGCAATTTTGTCCAACTTTATGCAGTTTTGCATTGAACAGAAAGGCGTAAATACATGTAGGGGCCTTATAATGTAAAATATGACATGAGTCTCTATTCTTTAGCTCCATCAGGAAAAAAATCACCCATAGGGTGCCAACAATGGGGTTGTTTAGAATCTTTCATGATCCACTCTTCATAATGTTTTTTACTTTAAAATTTCCTATAATTGAAAAAATATTGCTTCATTAAGTCAACAAGCTCATGGGAGACAGATTAAAATTACTGTTTGCAGTCAACTGTGATCCTATGGCTATGCAGTAGATCATGGTCCTCCACAGAGCTTAGGAAAGATTGACCCGTAAATATATCTGAACACTGCCTACAATAAATTGCAAATTGTTTATAACAAATTCATATGCGATATAATGATTTATTTTCGAGAAATGAAGCTCATGGTGCGCGCAAAGGTCAATTAGGTTATCTTTGTATTCATAATTCGTCACGTGCGCAAAATTAACCTGGGGATCATGGGTGCACACGCATGCTAGGATCAAGGGTGCCTCACCATAGTCTTTTCACAAAAAATACTAAAACTTTGTCATCGCTTCAAATATATCGCCAAAAATATATCTGTATGGCAAGAATACTATTTTCTGTCCCAATATATGTAACGCAGATGACGAGATTTGAAGTAAGTTCCATTTTATGAGGTTCGTTAGATGAACGAAAAACTACAATTTTCGGCTATGAAATCATGTGACAGCTATACAAGGTAAACAAAGAAATAATGAAAGCCCAAAACGCAGCCACATGCAAATGATCATTATTATACATAGTCTGGTACCCTGCCACAGTCAAGTAAGTAAGTAATTCCAGAGAAAACGTCAAAGGATCAAGGGTGCATCGGGATCAAGGGTGCCTGTTCTCCCCTACTAGTCTTGAATACATGTAACTTATCCTGAACACTTAAAACTGTCAAGCCGTTCTCCCACTTTAAACAATTAATCTGAGCACACACAGCAAAAGAAATATATCCAATATTGCAGAAATTTATTGTCGTTTACTTTGTTATTTCATTTATATTTTTTATTTTCATTGTTTATTACAGTACTGTTCTTACAGCAATCAATCGTTGATCTCCCATCATCTTACTAACAGGGATTACATAAAATAATTACAGGATTTTTATTTTTTGGGTGTTTATCATAGATATTATCTGTATTATTTAGACACCCTAATAATATTTTTAACGAATGCTATAAAACAGATCGTTTACTCCCGATTACTATATATATATATATATATATATATATATATATACAAATGCATGTGGGCATAATTTTGCATATATGCTAAATAATAAATAATGATGCATGTATAAAAGAGGATCGACTACGGCCATTTGGTGAACACTATCGTCATGAAAGGCGGTTAGTCAAATTCAGGAAGAAAAGAAAAGAAAAGAACAAAAGGAAAAAACAAAGAAAAAGAAAGTACAAACAGAAACTGCTGAACAGTTAAACAAAGGTGGGCTGCAGTGCATCAAACTTTAAAGACGTCAACAACCTTTGTAGTTATATGATGTCGTTAAACTGTTGAATAATAAATAAATGATTACTGTCTCCGTTCTTAAAAATAATCCGAATTTATGTTGTCGTATGCACCAGTTTAAAAGGTATTTTAAGGCCAATTAGTGTACGTATCGGGATTTGTTCCCTTCAGGTTCATCCATTGTTTTCCATGCACTGTCTTTAACATTGAGTATTTTCCTTTTCTATCACTTTTGATGTGTTTCTTCATCTGTTGAAAATTATCTTGTACGATTGTTTGGAGCAAAAAAAATTGTAATATATATATATATAATAGTGCATATATATGTATATATATAATAGTGCATATATATATACATATACGACAATCCTAATTAAATACGAATAGGCCTATATCATCATGCATTTTTGAAGCCCCACAATTTCATGACAAAGCACGAATTGATGTCGCTGAGCAATAATTGTGAGTGAAGGACTTGAATCTCAAGGAACCAGTGTGCAGCAACCGTTACATGCTTAGTTTGATAACATTATAACAAATATTAATAGCAATATTATTGACAAATCCAACCGTAGACTCTGCTGTATGAATACAATTAAAGCAGGGCCTGCGTCACAGATTTATAAAGCATTTATTTACAACATTTAAAAGGTGTTCAAAGCGACCATAATTTGATGAGAAAATGAGACCTAATACCAATAGAAAAGCGGCCATTTACTTATCGTATCACAGATTGGTGGCCTCACTCATCTGTCCCCGTCTGCCAAGCAAAGACCAAACAAAGCGAAAGCCACGTAACATACGCGAAACACAGACATTATCCTTTTAAACGCTGCTTTCAAGCTTCACGCAACGATAATTCGCTTAAACACCGTTTTTAACGGATGTCTAAACTGATAACGGAAACACGGAAGCGAGCGAAACGTTAACAGATCAGTTTGTCCTATTTTATTTGTGTACACAACACCTGGGCTGATGATCGGCCAACCAAGGTGAGCGACTTGCATGGCGTGCGAAGTTTTATAGCGCATTTCTTTCGTCTGCGCAACTTACACGGTTGAAGGACGACACCTAACGATATCTATTTGTAAAATTGTAGCATTTAAGTTTAATGGATTTAAATTGGTCAGCTGTAAGAAGTCTGTTATGTTTGATCGAGACAGTTTGCCCACTGTTAAGTTCGTAAAAATAATAAGCTCGAGACGTCTAAATCAATCAATCAAAACTTGTTTATTCAAAGAGATCAACAAATAAAAAGCAGCAAGAAAACTAAGAATATAATTATATTAAATAAGAGTGGACAGAGGAGCCAATAGCATCATCTTTCAGTTGAAAGATCTCTAAGAAAGGGTCGCCTAGAAAGGAAGTAATCCCGCTAAACCTGGGCAACCACAACAGAGTTATATTAAGATGGAGGTGAGAGAAGAGTGGGGTAAATATCTATCAATATAAACGGGACGAAAACAGTAAATGAGATAATTATAGGAGAGAGAGCGAGGGATAAAACAGATCATAAGCAGTGTGAAAACAGAGGACGTATACATTAATGACTAATGGCTAAGCAAAGCTAAATTCGACTTATAAGTGAATACAGACAAGGAGTTAAAGACTACAGACAATTACCACAACAAGTGGTACCAAATGTTAGTAACGATAACGAGACAATAATCTAATAACTTGAAAGAAAAGCGTAGGGCACCAGCTTATTCACATGCGCTGAATCTAGTCAGATGTTTTGTCCTTCAGGAGGCCCGTGGATCAGAGCTGGAGTGGGAATCGTCTAGGATGGATAAGCTTAGATTGGTGACGGTATGAGTTATTGAATTGGATAGGTAACAACTTGTTTATTTTTGAGTGTCGTGAGCATATATTTATAGAAATAATGTAACAGTTAAACTAGGTGTGTAAGTAATTGCTATTATTTAATGCAATTTTCACAAGATTGGTGACGGTATGAGTCCTTTAACAGAATAGGTTCAAACAAGTTTTCAGGGGAAAGACCGAGGTACTGGGTATGAGATTATAATTTTCAATCTCGTGAGCAAATTCTTATAGAAAGAATGTAACAGTTAAAATAGGTGTGTAAATAATTGCTAGAATTTTAACGCAATATTCACAATATGCAATAATATAAAATACACATACGAACACGTACGCACTTTCTCTTTCAGTTTCACACACACACAAACACACACACACACACACACATACACACACACACACACAGGCATGCACACACACGCGTAGACACACTATTCATCCTCGTGTACTTTCAAAAGGTTATTATAGTTGCAGTCATTAATCCATCCATCCATCCATACCCATCTACCAAATTTCCATCCATCATTCCATCCATCTATCCACAACTATCTAGTTTTCCATTGTTAAATCAATCCTTACATCCAACCTTTCCATCCACCATTTCATCCATCAGCCCATTAATCTCCATCCTCCAGACTCCTCCTCCTCATCACCCGATTCAACCACATCCTCCAATGATCCCTCTCCCTCTCTACCACCTGACCTCCACCGTCAGTCGAACATTGGATATCCTCGTCCTCATCCTCATCGCCTGGATCTTATCCATCGCTGTCCTCCACCCGCCTTTCTTCTCTTCAATTACAAAGAAACAATCCTAATTGCCTGGATCCTCTCCATCTCTGTCTTTCTTTATAAGAGGTGCCACATTCACATCCTTTCTCCATGCACCCTCCATCACTTCAAGGACTAGAACCTCCACCAGGAAGGAGGTCAAGGTCGTCGCTTGTTCCACCGATTCCTCCGTCATCCACCGCGGATCAAATCCCAAAGTCATCGTCTCCGCTCTCCACGCCAGGTTCTTTTACCGGAATCGTAATACATTCAGCAAGCGCATCACCATCCTGCTTTTATTTACAGTTGAACTCACTTTAGAAAGGTGTGCAAGAAAGCATCGCCAACTAACCAATCGCCATGGTCTGCCAAGACCGAGAAACTGCTATCGCCGACGATCAGTAATCGATATCACTTGCTTTGTTTTGTTTCTGGATCTAAACACTGATGCAACATAATTGCCTAAACCGGACTTCAATAAAATTATCATTTCTCATCCATATTTGTAGTCTGCATGAAACGATTAGAAGAGGTGTATTGAGGTGGAATCAAACCTGCAAATCTCAAACCGGCTGCAACATACCCACTACACCTCCGCGCCCCAGCAAGCAGTCTAATAAATTAGGTGAAGACTCGTCAAAATTTGGGGGAAAACGCAAAAGTATTGCCCAGTTGCAATTTGGGAGTGGCAGTCCCAAGCCTGGAAATTGGAGTCAAGCGATTTTTAAACATTGCCATTAATTGAAATCCCGTAAACACACTTTTAACTTTTTAAGAAAAAATATAAATTACCGTACGAATAATTATTTCTCTGGTGACATCACATGGTTCGAGATGCTGCAAGCAATTTCTAAAATTAATGTCAAACAAAAAGTAAAGTGAAAATGCAAAGTGTGGAAAAGTATTGGTTCAGAAGGTGAATTCATAAGATCACTTCAAAAGGAAAATTGAAAAGTGGCCCTAAATATAAGCAGACGGGGGGAGGGGTAATATCAGGGTGTAATGTCCTACGGGTATAACGGTCGATGGGTATTGGTGGGGGGTATTGGTGGGGTTGGGTAATAGGCCGTGTGGTAAAGTCCTAGACCCGTTATATCTTTGTTGTCTTTAGACCTTCTTAAATAGTGGCCTACAAGTTAAGCAATTTAAATTATTGCATTACTTAACATTTGAAAAAAACGTGCAAGTATTGACCTGCAGTAGTTTGCAATCTTGGAGTTGCCTGAACATCGGAGTAGAGCGGTTTTTAATCATCGCAATTAATTGAGATATCTTCGACACCTTTTTGAGGTTTACAACCCAACTATAAATAAGCAGCCTCATCAATGTTAATCATTGGTTTTCTCACTCTAAAATGATAAAATATGAGAAGGGCTTCGCTAATGATCTTCGTTACCACACAGTGACGTTAAACAACAATAATTACACACACACGTAAATCACTTGTACACTGACAGCTTGCATTCGCATTTGTTTATGTATTTAAACATTTATAAAGTGCCTCTAGTAGGGTGAACCGTTCAGAGGCGCTCCCAGTAGGCAAGGTCCTTCGAGAAGAAGCAAGTTTTGAGAAGAGACAGAGCAGAGGAGAGGCTGACAGACAGAAGTGTTGAGCGAAAAGAATGAGAAAGAGCATTCCAGAGAGAACTACCAATTGAGACAAAAGATTGAGACCGAGCAATAGCAGTTCCAGACCGAGGAGCCAATAAGTCAAGTCTGTTGGATGAACGAAGTGGACGATGGGAGGAAGCTGAGTGAGGACGAAGTATAACATTAGTCAGATATTTTGTGGCTAGACCCCGTTGAGACTTTAGGATTTTTGGAGACCGTGCATGTGGTGACATTGCATGTGACATAACATGGTACATTGGTATTAGATGCCGTAAGCAATTTGGAAAGGCAAATCAAAAAATAAAGTGACAATGCAAAGTTTGGAAGTAAATGGAAACTTTAATACAAAAGTTGGTTAGAAAGGTAAAACTTAGAAGATCACTTTAAAGGTAAATCAAAAAGACAATCTATTAAATCTTGCTTTAGACCAATATTAGATTGATCGATTAAGTTAGTAATCTGTTCAAAGAGATACGGTACTCGATGCCGCAAACAATTTGAAGAATTTAATCAAAAAGTAAAGTGAAAAAAGCGAAGTTTGAAAATAAATGGAAAGTCAATTCAAAAGTTGTTTGATAAGGTAAAATTCAGATAGATTACTTCAAAGGTAAATTAAAAAGATAAGTTATTAAATTAAGTCTAGCCAAGATCGAAACTAGATTCAACCACCAAGTTAGTAATTTGTTCGAGGAGTTCACAGCTAATCCATATCAACGCACAATGGCAATGCGAAGAAGATACGGCGAATGTGAGGACTGAGATCAAGAAATAAAATCACCAGCACTTCAAACTCATTAGGTATTTACTTTCTTATTTTGCCTGCTCCAACCCGACGAGATTATCACACACACATTAAAATTTTCTAAATGTGAAATCTTCGCCAACTTTAAGAGAGGATGTAGGGTTTAAAAGAGGTGTGTTGAAGATTGGCCTTTGTCGAACACAGGCACACGCTTGCTTTTTTTTCTTTTTCTTTTAATTATTCAATCTGACACACCGCAGAATGATTACAAGTACATAATGGCGCATATTGTATTTACCAGGACGTCTTTAAGCGAAAAATTTGCTGCAGTCATTGTCACATGCAAGATATGTCACAAACTTTTCTTCATTACTGTTCTTAAAACAAATCTGATTCATAGCTTCTACATTTCAGTAAAAGAAATTCTTAAACAGGTTATATAATACGAGACATAATTTTGCTCTGACAAGATCAAAAGCGACAACAATTATAATAGTCATCCTAGAAACGGTACTTATAGCTTGTATGAAACGATTAGAAGAGGTGTCTAAGTTATGCGACATATGCACCGAATTGCCCGTTTAAGTAGGGCGATATTTATAGTAAATGACACTCTGCATGGGACACAGTTCTTACGCAGTTCGAATCTCGTCGGACTCCATAGATCTGGTTCTTCCTTCATTCCATAGGTGGCATCTAAGTTGAGTCAGTAAAATAAGCGATTAGTTTAAAATTAATAAATAAAGCAACTCTTGAACAATGTACAAACATCTTATTATTTTTTTCATATATAACTATTTTTGTGTTCATCTTGTAGTTGTGTTGCGGCTTGTCAACCTGATTTCTGATTAAACGAATATATAAAGTAATTTGTTCAAAGAGTTCACAGCTCCACCTGTTCCGCTAATCCACATCAACGATGAGAATGAGCACATTGACCGCAAACTGTCATTGCGAAGACGATACGGCAAAGGAGAGGAACTGTGACACGCAGTCATAATATGCCGAAGCTAAGAAATAAAGTTTCACAAAAGGTTGCTTTCTTAATTATGGTTGCCCCGTCAGTAACGTTGAACCTGACAAAGAATTAATTGAAATTGAAATGGAAAGTGATAAATTCTAGATAAAATTTAACAAGTTAGAAACTTTTTCGCAAATCACCTGCGGCACTGAAGCATATCATCGTCTAAAAGAATGACACAATAACAGTAGAAGACGAGACGGCGAGGAAGACGATAAACCGAGGCCGAAAAACCTGCACTGCAAACCCACCGATGCGGGAAGTGATGAACGGCAACATCGGTTGCTGCCATTATTATTATTTTTATCATAATCATCATTTTGTATGGCGCGAGTTTTTGTGAGCAATGGATTTGTTGAAGGCAGTAGTTTTTATATTTGATTCTTGACAAATGCATTATGCTCTATGTTTATATCAAGCACTTGTTAATCATACTAAAGGTGTCTAAAAGACATAAAACAAAAGCAAACTCGTAGTCTACACAATAGAACTCAACGAGACGGTCAATGAATAAACAATGTTCCTCAAACCATTAATATTTAGTGTGAAGCGTAGAATTGAGCCATTTGAGCGAAAATAGACCGTCGCAAAGTCATTTATTCAACACACCTCACACAAACACACACACGCACGCAAGCACACACACACACGTAAATACACACACACACACGCACACACACTGCGCGCGTGCAACATGCGGGCCACTGTGGTCATCCTAACAACGTCATGCAGTCTTGTTCCCTTGAGGCCGTTTGCGGTCTTGATCATTTTAATAGTTCTTTAACTAAAAACGTGTTTTCCAAATTAGAAAATTTGCGTCTATGGTAAAAAAAGGTTGTGAACTACGGTAATAGATCAATAACCTTGTTACTATTGGATCGATGGATCCAGATTTAACGACGTCATAATTATGACAACTGAGGTCGTTTTCATTGAAAACAATTTGTTACTATTAATCCAGAGACTGTATTCTGCATGATGCGGTTTGAATAGGTGTCTTAAATTTTGTTGCTTTAGTTTTATGCCAAGTGATATAACACGTATGTACAACAGTATTTATTGACATAATGGAAACTATCGCAGAGTTGTCTAAAGCATCATTTTGTAAAGTCAGGGAGCGAAAGTTGTTTTATTTAAGCGTGCAGTTCTAAACATATTCGTGCAGTTTTTGAAGCACTTCTGTGCAGCTAATATTAGTGAAAAATGTAATAGGTAGTGGAGTTCCAAAAGTTTACTTCGCTTGCAGGTCAACGAAACTGTGCTATCAGCAAGATTATCTTTAGCGTCGCCCTCCTGCTTCATCCTAGCTTTGGTGTGGCACTACGTGGCACTAAGACACAGGCGATAAGTGTCATGTCGTTTTATATGCTTATAATTATATCAATCACATACTTTATTTATATCTAGAGGCAAATAGGTTTCTTCTTGGTGGCAATTTTATGCCAAACTAATTTTTGTCGAGGGTTACGGTCGTTTTTTTCTTCAGCCCTTCTTAAATAATGGCCAACAAATAAGCAGTCTAATATTTTAGATTACAAATCGGCAAAATGTTTAAAAACGTACATGCATTTACCATCTACAGTACATGTAGTTGATAAATCTTGGATTGAAAGTCCCAGGCCTGGAAATTAGAGTAGAGCGATTTATTGAACACGCAATTAAACGAAATCTCTTCAACACCTTTTTAAAAGATAACATCTACAAATAAATTTCCAGTCTTACCCTTGTGAATAATTGGTTGTTGTCCGGATGATGACATTATTGTCTAGTTTTATACTTAAAAATCGGGGTTTGTCATGAGAATCATGCATTATGCATGCTGTACACATGAGTGTCTTGCTGTTAAAATGTCTCCTAATCAGTATCTGGACATTAGGGCTATAATAGAAATCGTTTTGGTGTCATAAAATTAGGATGAATAAATGAAATTGTCTGCAGCAATCTGGCCGCCATTTTTCCCAATTGTGGTTTCCTTGCAGTGCAACATAAGTGAAATTGGTTCCATCGCATTCCTTGACCTCGAAAATGCTGATTTATACCCTGAGATCATATTTCCATTGCACACATGACTTCACTAATAGACATTTTAATATTCTGGCCGCCATTTTGTCCGCCATTTTGAATTTTGTGCAGTGTCACATATGTGACATTGGTTCCATTGCATTCCTTGACCTCGAAAATGTTGATTTAGACTCTGAAATCATGTTTTCATTGCATACATAACTTCACTTATAGCTATTTAAGATTCTGGCCGCCATTTTGTCCGCCATTTTGATTTCCCTGCAGTGCTGCATATGTTACTTTGGTTCCAGTGCATTCCTCGAACCTTCTATAAATAACTTCTTTTAGTTTTATACTTAAAAATCGGGGTTTGTCATGAGAATCATGCGAATCACAGTGGGGTTTTTTTTTACCCCCCGGTGACCAAAATCGGTTGGGAAAAATCGTGACCCTATGAGGGTTAATTTAGGTACAAATCAGTTGATATCGAAACCGAAGAAGTTGATAGTTATTGTCTCACAACAAAACAATCAGAAGGAGGAATCCATTGTTTAACGACAGCTTATGACAACTGAGGACATTGCCGTCGTCAGAAATTTGTTAATTTGTTTTACGCCGAAGAACATGACGAATTGCGAGCGAAGGATTTGATCAGGGTCACTTCGCGGTTTTGAGTTGAATTCGAACCTGCAACCCTCCGGCAACTGCGCCTCACAAAGTGTTCATGATGTCTAGCTACAAACCGAATGGTTTTAGACCTCCCTGTTCTTCCATCTCTCTTCCCATTTCATTTCAGGGATTGGGAATATCGCCTCATCCTTGTAACGTTCAATGTTCACAGGATTCTGAGTGAGCCAATTGCTGCTAGTCTAATTTTAATGTGATTTTCAGTTGTGTGAACAAAAACTTATAAAGATACTTTACAACTTAAATGAGGTGTTTAAAAATAAATATCTCAAGGCTTACACAGGTACATACACGCACAAAACACGCATGAACACACGTACACTTGCAAACACAAACGTTCGCGCATTTCTTTATGTAACAATCTACACCTGAATCAAGTCACACACGGTCCCCCGTTCAAGAGAACTGAAATGGATCGTGTCCGCCGAGACCGAGAAATTGATGCTTCAGTCTATTGTACATTAGCGCAACAAAAACAGATCGTGTTCTTCGTTCTATAGCCCCGGCTCATTGAATGAACTTTTAAATCTAATTTCAACTGTAACTCCAGAAAGCAATTATAATTACAAATGTTCACTACATACATAGTATATGATCAGCTGCTGTTGCGTGAGCATACACTTATAAAGAGAGTTTAGAGCTTAAATGAGGTGTTTAAAAGATAGATATAGGCACTCATAGGCTACACAGTATATGTTGTTTTTGCCCACAGAGTCCTTTGCGCTGCCTCTAGCGATAAGCTGTTGTTTGTTCCCTCATGTTGAAACCTCAACCTGTCAGCATCGTGCTTTCTCAGTTGTAGGTCCATCTGCATGGAATAGTTGTAGTTACGTCTGCTATCTAAGTACATGTACAGTAAAACCTTTCTGTGTGGACGCGGTTGGACAACGAGTGGACTTCTTGATGAATGAATGAATGAATGAATGAATGAATGAATGAATGAATGAATGAATGAATGAATGAATGAATGAATGAGAAACATAGATATATTAATCTTTTCCCATAGATCCTATTTGTTATCTGCTGGCGTAGTTTGAAGCAATTGGCTCACTTGGAAGTTCAAAGTATTTATTGACGGACGGAATACTTTAGGAGAGGTGTGAGTACTTGTCGGTTAATTCACCGCCACACACAGAAACCCATTATACGAAATTTTACATGCAAAAATTAATTCACCTCTCGCACTCTTGGTCAGCGTGTTAACCACTACTCTACCCCTCCCCCCCCATGTCTAATTTTGTCGTCCACAAGGACAAACAAAATCTGCCAAAGGCAAATGCATTTCTTCGCCAGAACCGCTTTTAATCATTCTGATAATAATAATGATTTCAAATAATATTATCATAAATTGATTCAGATATTTCCTTTGTTACGTATTTTTCACTGCAGAATCCAAAATTCAAGAGAAGAATAATCCAGCTGAAATCATGTTTTACTTATACAAAAGGAAAATTTATTTTTAAAAGGTGTTCAATAATGATCAGATCATTTATATTTTCGTAATTGTCAGTTATTCTTAACAGTCGATGTCTCAGCGTCTCGCCATGTGCAAATAGCATCGCCAACCACAGGCCGTCAATGGGGGCGCCCAACTGTCTATGGGCGTCCAAGCAACGCCATAATAACGATGTGTGCCAAAGAAACGAAGGGCGCCAGTTTCGCTTTGGGGCGCCACATTGGCTCGACGTTCTACAGGGCGCAACGCCGATTGAGATCGACTGATTTGGCGCCCACATCGATGCCGAAGTTGATTAAATACGGACCAGAAACGGTGACTCCTAGATCGGATGCTGTATTTTTCGACCGGAAGTCAGACATTCGAGACCGGAAGTGATTGCGTCACTGGCGGAAGTTGTCATCGACGTCTTAAGCGAGAACTGAAATCGTCGTCATAGCAACGATGAAGAGATGTTGGTGTCTATGTTTCCCCTCAAGCCTATTTCAACGGGGAAGAGACATATACAATTGCGAATGCGTAGGTAGTCATGAGAATTCTAGCGGCCCTTGTGTCTGCCGAGACCGAGAAACTATTATGAGTTACCGTTTTCATGTTTCGTGCTTTCTTGTTTGTTCTGAAGAAAATAATTATACGCTTTTTTTTATTTTTGTGCAATAAAGAATGATCAAATATTGTTATTCCAGAACGGTATTTGTAGCCTGCATGAAACGATTAGAAGAGGTGTCTAAATTAGAGGGGAAGTGGCATTCAAAGTTACTGTAAGTACAACAGTTTTTGTAAGCAAAGAAATTCATTTAAAAGAGGTGTTTAAAGCACTGCGAAAGAAGATTTAAGAGAAAGACGGCAGTGGTTTCAGTGTAACGACACTGTGATGATAAGGATCAATATCGTCTCCTTCCTCCTTTATATAGACCTGGATCTGGCAATGTCTCTCATCAAAGCATAGAGATTAAGTATGGAAATTTTAAGTTTCAGCCACAAAGTGGAGTTACATGACACGACATGAGATGATAAACTAGGCAAAAGTTTTATTAATCCACTCGCGCACTTTCATCCGTCCACCCACTAATCGCCATCAACGCATTTTTTCCTAACTCCTCCTCCTCCTCCTCCTCCTCGTCATCCGCTGCTGATCCAACCACATCCACCGATGATCCAGATGGTAAGATCTCCCTCTCTACCACCTGACCTTCACCGTCAGTCGAACATTCTTCTCATCCTAATTGCCTGGATCCTCTCCATCTCTGTCTTCCTTCATAGTAGGTGCCACATTCGCATCCTTCCTCCACGCGCCCTCCTTCAATTCAAAGACAAGAACCTCCACCAGAAGGTCAAGGTCGTTGCCAGATCCGTCATCGACCGCGGATCAAACCCCAAGGTCGTCGTCTTTAAGTCACGGATTCGAATTGCATTCAGTAAACGCCTCACCATCCTGTTTTTATATGCAGTTGAACTCACTTAAGAAAGGTGTTGAAGGTAGCATTGTCAGCTGCTAACCAATCGTCATGGTTTCGCTCAACAAATGCCTTTTGTCTGCCGAGACCGAGAAACTGCAATCACCAATGATCAGAAACCGATATCATGTCACTTGCTTTGTTTGTGGATCCAACACTGGCGCAACATAATTGTATGAGCAGATGACAATAGATCAATGGTCCCCAACCCGTGGCCCGCGGGCCAACAGTAGCAAGACAGGCCTAAAAATGACCCTCATCTCTCAGAGAATTATCAAAAATGCGACAAGATCAGTGAATTTGTTATTGCTCACCCTTTGAGTAATTTGTGCATGAGACGATTAGAAGAGGTGTCTTAATTTCCGAAACAACGTTTCAATGCAAAATTTGAGGTATGTGCTACATCATTTATTGACAGAAAGCAAATCTCTGAAGAGGTGTCTAAATCAGCCCGTTTCGGAATATATTTATGTCAGGTAGCTGATGTGTCAGCAGAACTATTTTTAACGGTGCAGTTCGAAATGGGTTTGTGTTGTTGTAGCAAAAAGGTCATTGTCCTTTGTTTGGAAAAAATTGCAACGGAGGATATGAAGGAGAAAAAAGAAAAGAAGGGGTTGTAGAGTTCCAAAAGTTCATTTATTATTTCAATTAAGATTGCTTAGCATTTGAGAAATAACGTGCAAGTATTGACCTGCATTAGTTTGCAATCAGGGAGTTGCAGCCAAATGCCTCAATATTGGAGTAGAGCAGTTTTTAATCACCGCAATTAATTGAAATCTCTTCGACACCTTTTTCAAGTTTAGAGTCCAACAATAAAACAATAAGCATTTTTATCCATGTAAATCAGTTGTTTTCCAACTAGGTATAAAGTAGAAGGCCCTCGCTAATGATTTTTGCAACCACACAGTGACGTTAAACTGCAATTGCACACACACATGTAAATCACTTGCACCTCGACAGCTTGCATTCGTATTTGTATATGTATTTAACCGAAAAGGATATCGTCACGAGAAAGCGAGAAGATGCAGGGAAGAGTTCAGATATGACTCGACCCACAGCTGATGTCGTTGAGACTTATGCATATAGTCGGAGAGATAATTGGGAACAAGACCAAGTTGGGATTTGGAGATGTGTCAGTTTAGTCCAATTGTATCTAAGGGACTTGCCTGCATGCAAAATGATATTATCTAATTAATATATGATCTCTTTGATCTTTCTGCAATTCCTTTCATTACTGACCAATGTCTGCTATTGGTATGATGGCGCCGCGTGTTGGCAGCCTCGTGTGCCAGTTCTTAAATTTAAACTGGTGTTTACAGTAACTGTTCCTCTTCATAACGTGGCTAATGCAATGGATTGTACGGTTTCGTTATACATGTAAGTTGCTGATCAAGCATGTAAAGCAGCTGCAGATCTACAGTTGCATTTACTTTTCTATTTAAAGGAGCATCATTTCAATTTCATTTCAATTTCATTTCATTTATTTCAATTTTTATGGACCACCGCACGACCGATTTGAAAAGGTTGTGCCCAAACTGTTCTTAATTTCGCTAACTGCTGAAGAATTTTCGTTTAACACCCATCGCGGCTGAAGGGTGCGACACATAAATTATGATTTATTGATTGATTGATTGATTATACTCTATGCTGTAGTGATTATACACTTTTCTGCACTACAGAAAGTGTCGTTAAGAAACGGTGTCGAGGACTTGAACGCGCAACAATTGCCCGACGGACATAATTGTTGAACACCTATTTCAGTGAGTTAATTGTGCATTAATACAGTTGTGGAACATAAAAAATATTGATAATAAATGCGTCCAACACGGAGCCAGTAAGACACCCGTTATAAGGATGTTTGACTCAATATATGAACCCGAAATTCTTATTTCAAAATGAATGCGCGTAGGCAGGTCATGTCGAGTTGTGCTAATCCCAAACCAGAATAAAGATGCGACAAAAATTAAAGTGGCTTCTCAATTATCTGGATTATCGGCTTCCTTCAGCAGTATATGAAACGATTCCATTGGAGCCAGACGAGTTCACATTAGTTTGCTGAAGGATGGATCAGGAGTTTAACGACAAGTTACAGCAAAGTCTCAATTACTTTTAATATTATTGCTCCAAATTTGATGTGAGCCGTCCTTTTTTATATTAATTTGTTTAACTGTCTAAAAAAACAGGCATCATTAAATGCTTTGATGATGTGTCTGATTATCATTTCACTCATAGCATCGTATACAAAAAACTATAGAGCGCCTCTATCAGCATAGACTTTTCAGAGGCTTCTACAGCACAGAAGAGCCGGCCGAAAAAGAATACTGTCATGAGCGTGAGTGATGTACATGTATGCTGCTCCTGTCTGGTGGGGTTCTACTACTGCTCAGTAGGGCTACAGAGTTCACAGCGATAGGCAGGAGCAAGCATGCAGCGCCAAACTAGAGTAGATATCCTATACTCAATTCGCTGCTTGAGTGGAAGCCAGTGGAGAATTTGTGTGTGCTGCTGGAATTTCATAACTTCAACTTGTACAGCACAGTGCTTTTGCAGGCATTTCACTGAAGAATAAATAAATATTAATATTATGATGCTTATCCTCTTATCTGTGTGAGATTTGCCTCCCTCTTTCCATTTGCATAGACCGCTGCGCACTGCGCTCTGCTGTCGATGGTGACCTAATGGTTCCTTTCACTCGCTCTGCAACAATGCAAAGGCGTTCATTCTCTGTGGTTGGTCCAACAACATGGAATGGACTTCCCTTGACTATGCGACACCTCCCAAGCTGTTCTCAATTTCACAAACTGTTGAAGACTGGTTTGTTTTCGCTTGATCTCGGTCGGGAGCGCCTCTGAGTAGATACTTTGAAGGGGCGCTATATAAATTACGATTGATTGATTGATTGATTAATTGATTGATTGATTGACTTAAGACGAACTATTGTACACTTCATTAAGCTTTTCATACACAAATAAATGATGCTACCCGCTTTGGTTAGTCAAATAGATGATTCACCCCGTTTAGTAACAAGACAAAATCGCAATGAAAACATTATTTTTTATCATCAATTCCATCACAGATCGCGAAATTGGGACTGAGACATTTTAAAACATCGCAGTTAATTGAAATTTCTTCGACACCTTTTTACCGTCTAAAAGTCAACAATAAATATCTCCCCTCATTGATGTGGATCACTTTCCTTCAAGCCATAATGAGACATTCATGTGACATTAAATTGTACTAGATACCGTATGCAATTGAAGGGGTAAACCAAACACGAAGAGTGAAAAAGAAAAGCTTGGAAGTAAATGGAAAAATGGAAAGTCAATACAAAAGCTTGTTCAAAGCGGAAAATTCAGAAGATCACTTCTAAAGGTAAATTGAAAGTAAGTACTTAATTAAGTATATAGGTAAGAGGGTGCACATGGGTCCGTTAGCGCATACGATGACACGCTAGATTGCATGGAGAGCGAGAGGTAACGAGTTCGAAGCCCACGTTAGGCTACTATATTAGCGCCGTGTATTGCAGGCTGTCTATTCCGTTAATAGTTAAGATTTATGTCTTTCTGTAATTTGTGTCCTTGTGAACTGTTTCAATTGCATAAAATAATTATACGCTGTATCTGGTTGCGGTCTGTCAACCGGATTAGAAATATCATTACGAGGATCGAGATTGGATTTAGCAATTAAGTAGGAAGCTTCTTCGAACACATCGAATTTTCACCAACCCATTTTATCTATAAAATAATTATTTGATAAAAAGGTGTGAGTGTGACCGATTTATTGGGTGGTTAAATGAAAATAACTTTAAAAGAGGTGTTTTTATAATTATTATTGGTTTTGAGAGTGCGTCGTAGTAGTATTTATACAGCAAAATAATGACCCTAATTAGCTTCACTTCTCTTTGGCTTTTTTAAGTCTATAGCTAAGATGTAGCACATGGGTCCGTTGGCGCATTCGATGACAAGCTATAGCCTAACATGCATGGAGAGCGAGAGGTAAAGAGTTCGAGACCCCGTTAGCGCCGTGTATTGCAGGCTGTCTATATTCTGTTAATGGTTAATGTCTTCCGTAATTTGTGTCCTTGTTAATTGTTTCAATTGCATAATAATTATGCTCTGTATTATCATGAGGACCGAGATTGGAATTAGCGATGAAGTCAGAAATTTGTTCAAATAGTTCGCATCTCCATCTGTTCCGCTAATCCATATAATCTATAAAAAAGTCCACTGTCCATTCACTGGGAAGGAGATGAATATATTCTAGAACGTTTCATCCCCTTGCATGGAGATCAGAACGTCACGGTGAAGCGTCACAGTTTCCTTAGACTTTTAAAGCGAAATAAGGAATAGAAAATGGAATAAAACTTCGTATTCAAGAAAAAACGAGAAAAAAGCGAGAAAGAAACGGAAACGAAAAAGAATTCGACTTTATTACATTTTGTACCACATTTTGAAATTAAAACCTTTTCACGCAATTTAATTTTAATCATCAACAAATAACACAATTAATTTAAAAAGTAACTCTTCCACTGGTTGCACTCTGCCAGTGTCAGTCCCAAGCCTGGATGAAGGAGGAGGGCGTCGCAAATGGTCTTTGTTACAACACAGTGACGCTAAACTGCAGATACCACCAATTTAAAAAGTGATATAATATGCCAAACACATTTCTGTCGATGGCAGCGGTCTCTGTTGTCATAAGCCGTCGTCAAATCCATCCAAATAGTCGCACGTCCTCATTTGCCGAGACTAATAAATGAATCGCAAGCACTTCGCATCTATCAGATTATTCTCTTAGTTAACGTCGAACCCGACAAAGTTACCTATTTTTGTTCCATACATACATGAATGATAAACTTCCCCATCATTTTCTTATACATTCTGAGTCAAACGCTTAAAAGAGGTGTGTACATGATTGGTCCGTCTAACAAAACTTACTAATGCTCAACAACAATTTTAGCATATTAAGCAATCCGATTGACAGACCATTACCATTTCTACGGCAAATGACGTCTAGGCAGGTTCACTGCATTCATATGCATTTATTTTTTTTCTTGTACGTCAACTTTACCATGGTGTCTTGTCTTGTCTTGTCTTGTCTTGTCTTCAGCCGTCCTCGCCGCGAGGGTTGGCCGCATCATGAATAATCCCTCTCGACTCTTGTATGGCCCTCCGTGCTCCTCGTGATCTGTTCCACCGTCATCCCAGTCCAGTCTCGAATGTTATCCATCCATGTCATATTAGGTTTACCTATTCCTCGCCCACCCGGTGCCGTGCCCTGTATCAGATCTTTTTCTATACAGTTTCCTGTTTTCCTAATTATATAACCATAATATCCCATCTTCCTCTCTTTTATATTTGATAGAAACATTCTGTCAACTCCAGCTTTTTCAAGCACCCATTCGTTTGTTCTTTTCTCCGTTCACAACACCTTTAAAACGATAACAAAATAGCGTTATATGTTTAAATCCTTCAACACAGGGTAATCCCATATCTCGCGGGGCTGTATCATACCAAACACATTTCATGTCAGGGTGCAAAGACGGATAAATTCTGCGCGATTCAAAATTATTGCCTTCAGTGTATTTCTGCCATAGGCATAATTGCTATGATTCCCAAAATTCTTAAATACATAATCGTGACGTCACAATGAGCAAACGATACCTAGACTTTGACAATCGGAATGACGTCGTTTATCACCATTAGCGACCGTTGCTTAGCAACACCTAAGCTGATGCACTGTCGATCAAAGTTTAAGGAGATGATTATTATGGTACATGTACGTACCACGAACATGTCCAAATAAACAGATTTGGCTGTATGGCCATTGCAGATTTGTCCCTTGGCCCCAATGGCGGTCATTTTCATAACGGATTTTTCAATATCACGAAAAGATAAACACTTAGAATAGTCATCTTGGTGTCTAAGCATGTATGTATGTAGGGATTCGGATTCCACTAGGGCTTCACAAAGTTCACTGTGGTATCAATGGCCGTTATGCATACATATATAGGGACTCGAATTCCACAAGGGCATCACAAAGTTCGGCATGGAATCATTGGCCCTAATTTTCCCAAATGGCGACCAAAATATGATTTTTTTAATTTATAAGCTTTCAATTCACTTAGAATCATCTTGGTGTCCATTCTAAGTGAATAAAACAAAATCTGTTTCTTTTGCCAATACTGTTGGTGGTTTGTAAATTTCATGCTTGTATCACATTTTGGCACCAGACGGCTACAAAACCAAGAAATCATTATTGATGATTTTTTCCAGAGGCAGCATTTGTAGTCTGCATGAAATGACTAGAAGAGGTGTCTGAACTAAGCCAAATTTCATTCAAAGACCAATTTATGAACGGCATTATTTATAGCAAATTGTAAAATTTAAAAGAGGTGTCGATAGCACAGCGTAAGAAGATTTGAAAGACAGATAGTAATGGTTTCACTTTAAAGACACGTTGTGATGTTTGTATGTGCACTTCTTATAGCGCCCTTACTCAGAGGCGCTCCCGACTGCAGAGCTGACACTGCATCGGAGTTTCACGCCGAAGCGCTGAGCAATTGCGAGTGAAGGACTTGCCCAAGGTCCCTACGCGGCGACTTGATTTGGATTCGAACCTCGAACCTTCCGGCTTCAAGGCAGCGACGCAACCGCTACACCACCGCACCCCACAATTAAGGATTATTAGAGCATCTCCTCTTCCGTCTAGAAACTGGCACTGTCTGGAACGAAGGCACTGCAGCTAAGAACGGGAATTTAAAGTATCAACCACATAAGTATTTATAGTCAGAAACAGTCGTTTTTCTTTTACATTTACGGTTCGAATCTCGTTGGACCCCATGGATTTTGATTCTTCCTCTATTCCCTATAGTTGGCATCTAAAATACACCGAGCGTTTTTTCTATTCGTTCGGCCAACTCAGCAGCTTAGGTGCATCGGGCGTTGATTGCATGGCTACAACTTTGTTCTTTGTGTCTTCGGCGATTTGCATTCTTATACCGCATCCAAATTACATGAATTGTTTTTAGATCACCAAACCAGACAACCAGGAAGTGCTATTCCCAGTCGAGGAAAGCTGAGGCGAGCAATTCAAAACATCGCTTTCGATTTTATCTCTTCCACACCTTTTTAAAAGGTAAAAACCAACGATAAATAAATAAACTCAACATGCAAAATTATATTCTTTCGGCATTCAACCTCTCAAACTATTGCAATAACGTTGTGACAGTAACTGTTATGTAAGGCATTATGAATAGGCAAATCATAAAAGGAAAGTGAAATGTTAAGTTTGAAAGTAAATGAACAAGTCATTTCAAAAGGCGTTTCAAACAGTAAATTCAGTGGATCACTTCAAAATGTGGGTGACAAATTCTAGAATAGATCGGGATAAGTTTTAGCAATTTAGAAACTCGATCGAAGAGTTCACATTTCATTCTGCTCAACTATTCCAAATTCATCGCTGTCATTGGGAAGACAATATGTTGAGAGAGAGGACTGGACGACAGCACTCATCTACTACACCGTGTCTCAATAAAAAAGGTGCAGAATTGTTTCTGTCAGAACTTCGTCAAATTTCCACCAATCTTAATCACTTCTGGCAGGTAGATGGAAAAATGGCTGAAATTTCATGCTATATATAAATTTTCCACCTCACCTGATTCATATCACCGCATTACCTTGTTAAACACAGATGTACCAATTTTTCATATAACGCTTGATTTTAATACTTCCAACAAACTATCTGACGTCTGAATTAGCACGCAATGAAGTAAATAGCAGAGTTTCTTAATTGTTATGACAGAACTGCTTAAAAGTGTTAGAATTGGTGCTCGAAATGTGCACCGCATGCGCGGACACAAGCGCTAAGACGGCGACGCCACTGGTCGATAGCACCATCAACAATCGACTGGTCAAAGCGCGCCCACTCGTCGATCAGACGCGTTTTGAGTTCGTCGACACTTGCTATTCTGGACCGGTAAACCTTCCCCTGCAGCACACTCCATATGCTATAGTCGACTGGGTGAAGATCCAGTGAATTCGGTGGCCACAGTGTTGGAGGGATGAAGTCGGGCGTCTCTCGCTCCAGGAAAGAGACAGTGTCGCGCGCTTGATGCACCGGGGCGCCGTCCTGTTGAAAGACTATTAATAAACTCGCCATGGGATATTCGGCGTATGTCTAACGGTATCTTCTGGGCAAGAAGGTTGTCGCGATTCGCGATAGTAGGCCTATGCCCCATTCACTTTGACATCCGGCTCGATGCAATGGATTTCAGTGCAACCAAGCTTCGAGACGCCGTTATATGAGAAATTGGTACATCTGTGTTTAGCAAGGTAGTGCGGTGATATGAATCAGGTGAGGTGGAAAATTTCAGCCATTTTGCCATCTACCTACCAAAAGTTATTAAGATTGGTGGAAATTTGACAAAGTTCTGACAAAAACAATTCTGCACAGTTTTTTTTAGACACGGTGTACATACATACCTGCATTAAGCTTTTCATTGACAAATAAGAACTATATATTTTAAAGTGTAAAAGCCAACCATAAATAACTAGACTCATCGATGTAAATTACTTTTCTTTGGACAAAAATATTGTGACGCTACATTGTGCTCGATGCCGTGAGCATCTTGAAAAGGTAAATAAAACACGTACAGTGAAAAGGTAGAATTTGGAAGTGAATGGAAGTGAATGGAAAGACATCGAACGTTCATGATCCTTGTAGCCTTGTCACAGTGGGATGCTTTGCCTACAGCTACATGTACGCTTAAGACATCTCCATCTGTCCTGACGATTTTATAGACATAACACCATTGGGTGGTTGTTAGCACACTGTGTCGCAGCATGTAGGATGCCATGCTGCTGCAAGAAATTAACGCTGCTTTGTTTATCGTGAACTGTAGCCGAAATTCTTAAGAAATTCATGGCATTCATGGCGTCCAAGAAATAAACACGTGCTAAAAGTTAATCGGATGTCACCATTGCATTGCGGCACTAAAAACCAGTGCGTAAATATACGGCAAACTGTGAAGGTGAACTAACCGATAAGTACCGAAGATTCATTCGGATATTTATACAGCGCTCCTACAAGTAACAAAGCTACACAGAGGCGCTCCCGACTCAGCGCGCCCAAAAAGAACAGTGTTAACCCTCAGGCTAACAAGTTTTTTTGTAACACGAACTACCACGGGAGATGGTTACCACCCCATGGATTTTGTTTTTTTTCATTGTTTGTAATAAACCAATGGATTTAGCATTCATTTATGCACAAAATGGTAGATATAGGTTTAGAAAATATGAATGCACCTCGAAATTATGATATTTTTTACCATTGTACCCGTCGATTCCACAAAAACGAATACTTACGCATAGGGAATATATTAGATTCTGTATGTTTTAAACATGATTCTTATATACAATAATAGTTTACATATAATAGAATCCAATTTTCTTCAATAAAAACTAGTAATAAGTCTATTTATGTACATTCAAAACAAAAAACATGTAGTAGCTGCTGAAAATGATTACGCACACATATCGATCTGCGTTGTAAAAAACCCCAACATTTTCTCACATCTTAATTGTCTTGAGCACTTCCGGTCATCAAAAGACAAATTATTAAGTATTAAAAAATAGCCCTAAATGCCTTCTACAGAATAACATAATTTATTTCTATTACAAAATAAATTATGGGTAAGTTATAACAGAAAAAAACATGAGCATTTTATTAAAATAAAACACCTTTATATACATTTTAATTTATTTTGAACACATCCGGTTGTCAAAAGACAAAAAGCATGGAAATGTAGCCTCACATTCCCTCTACAGCAGTGGTTCTCAAACTTCTGCAGGCCACGGACCGGCAATAATTTTGTTGAAAGCTCGCGGACCACTAACTTTAATGGCATGCGCAAACAAAAACAAACTATATTGTAAAAAAGACTTATTCGTAATTAGGGAATTGCTTAATTAATTGGATCATGTTCCTAATAGCATTTCAGTTATTTCTCAATTTAATTGTCATTTAATTGCATTTTTTAAATTTGAGCTCAAAGTTTCAAACAAGATTAGAATTAAGTTTCTTAGTATTATACCCTTTGAGAGTGTCTGAGCGGCCACGCTCTAGCAAGGTTCTTTCATTAAAAAAGTTAAAAAAATGCCCAGACGAGCTTGTTTACATTTTCCAATTTTTTTAAATCGTGCAAACATTTGTTTATATATATAATTTTATATCATGTTATAAAATTCAAAGACCCACATCCAGTAAGAAAAAACTTAATGATTGATCAGCATTTACTTGACTATCGCACACCAAAGAATAAAACGAAACTGACTGTAGTAATAGACGTGAAAATTAAATTTAAAAATGCAAATTGTTTAAAAAGCCAGTTGGCAAGTTAAAATAAGGCACTGGTAACGCATTTTTTTAATTCGAGGAAGAAGTTCGAATAAATTTCGAACAACAATTCAAATAATTTCGCAATTTGAAACATATATAAATTGATATTTATAATTTATTTTCACTCTCAGATTTCTTCACGGACCGGTGATCAGGTCTCCGCGGACCGGCGCCGGTCCGCGGACCACCACTTTGAGAACCACTGCTCTACAGAATGGTATAATTTGTGTATTTTCATAATAAAGGGCGGAAAAGTTATAGTCGATAATCAGAGGGGGTGGTATTGACCCCCGGTACCTTAGGTATATTGGGCATAACTTTTGAACGGTATGGGGCATCATTAAAAATTCTAGCTCAAAATGTGTGCTAATGAACCCTCTACAGATAACTAAAACGTCAAAATTTTATTCCAAACGGAACACTTTTGATTTGGAAAAAACCTGGGGGATGTGGATACCACCCCCACTGGTTGCCCGAGGGTTAAGTTTAGTAAGGGAGGATCCTAGTAGAGTCCAAGAGTGCAGGCGTAGCTCAAAAGGAAGGCCATTCCAGACCACTGGTCCAACCAGAGAAATGTCTCGATTCTTCATGGTAGTAGTACAAGCAACAGGAACTAAGATTACTCTCTCATCAGCGGATCGTAACTGACGACGTCCTTTGATGTATCCAGTGTAACGCTGTTATAGTTTCACTTTAAGGACACATTTTGTCACGAGTAACTAAGAAAGCATCAATTATGATGATGGATGGATCCGATTTGACCAGGGTCTATGACAACAGAGGCCGTTACCCTGGACAGAAATTTGCTTGGCGTATAATTACAGCACTTAAGAGCATTCTTCTTTCGAGGCATACTTATTACAACACTCTTTAGTGATGTTTTTATTCAAAGGTCATTTTATGAACGACATTATTTATAGCAAACTACAAATTTAAAAGAGGTGTCGATAGCACACCGTAAGAAGAATCACTGGGTTAAATATTGATAATTAGATGTTTCATGCCTATTTCGCAAAATAACGATTAACTTGCTCCCTTAACCTTGGCTTTAATAAAATTAAGATTAACTAAAAAAAGGTGTGTGGGTAAACGCTCTTTGGGGGTTGAATGGGAAAGTAGCGATGGACGCCAAAGCAACGAAGGGTGCTAGGACTGCCATGGCAATCCAGATGACAACCTATTGGACACCCATAATTAAATACTTTCCGGACCAATAAAGTTGCTATGATATTCAGTTTTGCTATAATACAACGAAGAACGTCATAGAATACTTGCTTTCATTATACCATCGCCATCCAATTTCGTATAGAAACTGGTTCTGTCTGGAACGAAGGCACTGCAGCTAAGAACGGGAATTTAAAGTATCAACCACATAAGTAACTGTAGTCAGAAAGTCATTTTTCTTTTGCATTGAGGAGGTGTCTGTTATTATATTGGATAACACTCTGGGATGCAATGCTTACAGTGCGCGGTTCGAACCTCTTAGGACCCCGTAATGGCTTTGGCTATTCTTTCATTCTGTTAAGTTTGAAAGTAAATGGAAAACTCATTTCAAAAGGCGGTTCAAACGAAAATTCAGTTGATCGCTTCAAAAGGTAAATTTGACAAATTCAAGATAAGATCAATATTGTATTTAACGATTAAGTTAGAAATTTGTTCAAACAGTTTGCATTTTCACCTGCTCCACTAACCCATTGTAATCCATAAGAATGAGTACATTGATCGTTCACTGTTATTGGGAAGACGATACGGTGAAGGAGAAGACTGATCACCAGCCATCATATGCCGAGATCAAGAAATGAAGTCGCAAGCACTTCACACTCATCGGGTATTTTCTTATTTTGGCAGCACCACAAGTTAAGTCCAATCCGACGTCCCACAAACGGGAGCTGAGTAACTATGCAATTTTTGTCTGGTCTTCTTATTAAAGAGATATTGTATCACCTAAAAGAGGTGTGCACAAAGATTGGTATGTGTTTCAGTTTAACCCTCACATAAACGAAATTCATGTTATGAAGACTGTTAATGTTATACACCCCTAAAACAATTTGATACCCAAACAAAAAAAACAAGTTATAAAGACTGATAATGTTAAACACCTTTCAAACAAATTTAGCTATGGCTATATAAGGACATATTCATTTAAAATTTTGAATGTCGCCCTCTTGACAAGAATTCAATATATAATAATTAGATCATTATTTTTGTTTAAAAAGGTGTTGGTCGGTGACCGGAAAATAATTGAAATTACAATGATTACTACTGACGAAAGTGGGCAGCACTATTCCACAGTTTCTGTGGAGTTTTTTTTTAATTGTGAGATGCCTATGACCACACAATATGGGTCTGATAGATGTTGCCTTTTTGCCGCTGTTGTTATTGTAGTGTATTGTATTGTATGATTTGAATCTGACAACTTTTAAAGCGCTTCGCACAGCCAAACCTTTTCAGAAGCGATCCCAGTGCGTGTCAACACTGCGGTAAAAGGCAGCCATAGATGATGGCAGTCTGGCTGAGCGAACCGGTGGGGAAGTTCTTTCCACAGGAGGTTCCAATGCAGGCCAATGATCTGGATTGAGCCATAGCGGTTCTTTTGCGGGAAACAAAGAGGTCAAGCTGATCAGAGGACCTAATAGGTCGCAGCGTTACCGCTGTCATCTTATACCGGAAGTGATTATATCATGGATTTACAATATTCTATAGACACATACTACACTAATATTGCTGCTATCGTTATTATTGCTCTTGTAGTTGTTATTGTCAATACTATTTTTGTACTCGATGTTTCAACGAATCCATAGGATTTATAGAATTTGTTTTGGAAGCAAAATCACTCCTCGTCCTGTCTCAGGTTTCACAAGGGTCTCCTGAAATGTGCCTCTGAATTCAATGGCATTGTTACATGCATCACAGATGGAAAGACGTTGCAACAGCAATTTTGGGTCACGGTGATCTCCAGAGACTGCAGAAATGCGACGTCCGAGCTCTAAGAGACAATCTGCACCTTCAGCATTTACAGGTCCAATGATTTCAAATGCATCTTTGGTGTAGGCAGCAATGATATTTATTTTGCAGACCCAAGTTGTAGGATATAAGTATAATTATAGCAGGCACACAAACGGAAATTAAGTTATGATGACTTACAATGTTAGACACCCCTAAAATAGGTTTGACAAGTGCTACATAGTTGATTTGTAATCGAATACTAAACAATGATGTATGAAGCTGTACCTCACCATAAGTTCATAACATATGTTTCTACCACCGTTTTAAAGGTGTATTCAGCGCGCGAAAAATAAATTGGAATTGCAACAACTACTACTACTGCATCTGCCACTGATGCTAATAATTTTCTAGAAACTATCTCCTCGTATCATTTTTTGCCCACAATTCTGCGTCCAACGAGAATAATGACACCACTTCCACCTTAATAGACAAAAGAGAGAATGGCAGTCTGGCAGATTGGGAAAGTTCATTCCTTAGGAAGTGGCCAATGAGGGCAAATGACCTGCAATGAGTCATAGCGGTTCTTACACGGGGAACAAAGAGGTCAAGCAGATCAGAGGAACAAAGAGGACGCACCGTTACCGTTGTCATCTTCAACCGGAGACAACTATAGCGTGGAATAAAAATGATTCTTTAGGATTTGAAGAATTTCTTTTGGAAGTTTAATCACTCCTCGTCCTGTCTCATGTTTCACAACTATCCTGTAATTTTCCTCTAAATAAGGGGTTCTCAATCTTTATTTTTATTGTACCCCCAAGTAAAGAAATCGAATTATGGCAGTCAGTTGCTATAAAAAAAACGGTTTTTATGAATGTAACGAATGTGGAAACCGTACAACGACGATGATGATGACGATGACGACGAGAATGGCGACGATGTTGTTGTTAACGATGATGACGACGACGATGATGAAGATGCCTATGATGGTTTCGTCATTTGTTTTTGCTGGTGATAAAGCAAGAAGGTTAAACTGACAACAATAACAACGGGAGTACAAGATAAATACCATGTCATTTCGGTTAAGCGTTGGTTTAACGATAAATATATAACTCAGGTGAGCAACGATTTACAGGTGTCGAAAATTCAGAATTGATATTTGGCGGCTGATGCAGTTGACAAGCAGTTACTGCAGTATTTGAAGGAGTTGCAGCTGCAGTAATAATGGCTGTAATGGAGTTGTGTGATTATTAACCACACCACTATGTATGTCTCTGCCTGCATCTGTCTGTTTGTTTCCAACTATCTGTCTCTCTCTCTTACTCTGTGTCTATGTATCTCTCTATGGCACCCCGTCGTAATAGCCAGGTCAAAACAGCCCCGTCATAATCGCCCAAAGGCAAAATAACTCCATCAGAACTTACAGCCCGGGGCTATTTTGTCGGGGACCGACAAAGTCAAGGAATAACACACGGTTTTCTTGAAAAAAGGCCGACGAAATTATTCATCCAGCTTCTATTTAATATATAAAATACCTTCATCCCGCTTCCATTTCTCAAGCGTTTTATCATTCATTTCTATTTCATATATAAATAAAAGCTGGACGAATGATAAAACGCTATTTTGTTGGGAACTGATTTTTTGATTTTTTTGACGGGGCTGTTTTGACCAGGCTATTTCGACGGGTCACCATCTCTCTATATATCTCACTGAGTAGAGGGAGAGGACCATTAGTACAATCATTTTTGGGAGGGTATGGGTACGAATAAATGGGCCAAAGTACAAGGTCAAGGTCAAGGTCAAGGTCAAGGTCAAGGTCAAGGCCAAAGGTCAAGGGCATCTTAATTAGGGCATCTTAATTAGGTCATCTTAATTAGGTCAATTAGGTCATCTTAATCCTATTAATTATACTAATTAGTTTATCTTAATCCTAGTAATTATCTTAATCCTATTAATTATCTAACCCTAATTAGCACAACAAAGGGCCTACTAACCCTAAATAGCACTACAAAGCTTCTTCAATTCATATAGTTATCTATTATTAGTAATTACTTATTATTCATAGTTAGCTATTATTAGTAATTAGCTAAACCTAATTAGCGCAACAAAGGCCCGTGGAGCCCTAAATAGCAGCCCGCCCGCCCGCCCGGATTGCGTCATGAGCCCTGGGGGCTGTGCCGAAATAATATGCTAACTAATATTATTAAATATGCTAATTTTCTGGATCTTCGTGCTATAGCAGGAAATGTGGCGTCCAACCGGCGTGCGAGAACCACAATAGCCCAGGATCGTGCGACCAATCAGCGAGCGAGAATTCCTAAGAGCGACCAATGAGGGAGCGAGAATTCTATAGTGTGCCCAACCAGCGTGCGAGATCCACAATAGCCCAGGAAGCTGCGCCCAATCAGAATGTGAGAATCTTACTAGTAGGAAATTTCTAAGTATGAATGAACAAACACAAGATTTTTCATAGCAATTCTTTATTACACACGATTATGCAATCTTCATAATACTGTGATTGTGCAAGAACTTGCGCGATGGTGCAATGTCTTCATTTATTTACAATGTTCATGATTTTCGCAGAGTCCAAGTCAAATATTTACAGCTTTCGACGAGTATACAACTTTTATTTACAATGTTCATCGCATAGTCCAATTCAACTATCTACAGAGTTCGTGATTTTCGCAGTGTCTTTCATTATTTACAATGTTCGCCGACTTTTCATATTTCAACTAACTACAGAGTTCGGCAATTTACTACAAACACTTTATACAATATTTACATTTGCTATATTCACATGTCCATAGGCCAAAGATTCCGACGAATTTAAAAGGAAACGTTTGTCATCGTACGGAGAAAGGGCAGCCTTTCGCAACTCAACAGTGTGTAATTCATGTTTTTTACTCTGAATCACACAGAATTTTGAACTAGTGGGCTTTTCCTCCAATATGCACGCACGATATTCTGCATGTCTGATATATTTTTTAACGAATCCCTTCTTAATGCCCTTTGCAGTCTTCTTCTCCTTCTCCCCGGCCAACAACAAACTATACATTTTGGAGCGGAGCCCACAAAATTCTATCACCGCGTCTCCATTACACTCATCCTTGAATTTCCCGATTACTTTGGCGTTGGTGCGGCTGTGCAAAAAGTGCTCACAGGGGTAGTCTGAGGTATCATATTCGTCTAGATGAAGCTGCATATCAGTGTAAATGTCCTTGGTGAAGATGTGGTAACACAGACTGTCAGTGTCTGTGAAAAGGAGTTTGCAGGCAGATCCATAAATGGGGATTATATGCTGGTAGTGGAACTCGTACATCTTTAATTTTGAAATGTCCAAAATGCACATACCAGCATATAGGGGTTTGTTGAGATAAACATTTGAATTTGTTAATTTTATGACTGTCAGATCGTCGTTTATGATATTGTAGGACTCAAAATTTGGCCGGGCCACGAAACGTTTGGCTCGTTTCGCGCTGGTAACAAGCTTCACGGCAAGATGCTTCCGATTATTTTGCATCGTTTTTCCGTAAATTGAGTTATTCATTAATTTAAAGAGGTCTTTTTCAAAGGAAGATTTTGCAACCTGCCGTTTGGAAGTGTTGAAGTCGATATATGGCTTCAGCCATCGACTTTGCCGAAACTCGAGTATTTTATGTATTTTGGTCAAAATCATGCCCATTTTAAGATAGAATTGAAGATTTCGGTAATGCACGACGTACCGGGTCTTTGCCATGAGATTGGGCACCAATTTTTCGACCCCGGTACCGAGTTTATTCGAAATTTTCTTCGAAACGGATTTTGCGTATGGGGATAGCATGTCCGGTCGTATGTGAAGCGTCTCTGGTGCAAGGGGATAGTCGTTGTGATCGTCGTGAAGATGAGAAGGATATTCCAAGTCCACGTCCAAAATATAGCCCAAGTCGTCATCGGTCGATTTAGAATTCAAGTCAAAGTCTGAAATTTCGTCTTCGTCCAAAAATCTAAATTTACCCGTCGGAAGCGGTTCGGACATGGCATATCCGTAGAGGTTGTTGCAATCCAAATACATGATGTAGCTATTTGGAATGTTCGGGTCGTATCCTTGAGCGAGATACGGATTGTTGGCCTTTGCGTACCGATTAGAAATCATCGATACGCCACCTCTCATGCCCCGCTCCACAAACAGGTAAATGTCCGGGTCGGTTATCAGGTCCAAATTTACATTTGTCATGCGCAAGCACGCGTCAAAGCTAAGTCCGGGGCTGCTGTAATAGTGAAGCGGGTCCAATTTATAAAAGTCCAAGGACATGGCACGAAAAGATTCAAAGACATCGGCCAGTAAAATGACGTCAGTCTTCAAATACAGATCGTGATAGTCCTGCATAGTCGTCATATTAAAAGTCTGCCAAATTTTCTGTGCATATTCGTAGTCGTCCTGCGAAATGTCCTCGTCTGTCAGTTTACTGAAGAAGCAGCCTTTGGGAGGCAGAGTCCTTTCGGTCATTCTGCAGGCCGAAGTCATGTATTCGTAGGGAAATACCCCCTTACGCAAAAGCAATTTGTATTCGGCCGGGAAAATTCGCCGCAAATGATTGAATTTCGAATCATCCTCTTTCGATAAATTTTTCACCAACACGTCCAAACCGCAGTTTAGAAATTGGAGGGAATCCAAAAAGCGTATATTATTTACCTCGAAAGAAAGATATTTTTCCATATTTGTGGCAATGACATTTATTTCTTGCGCTGCAAACTCCTTGTTCATGTTTTTGAGAATCAGATGAGAATCATAACCTTTAAGGTTATGAAAGATGACAGGAAGAAGATAGTTTGCAGGTTTGCCTTTCTTAGATTTAGTGGGTTTTCGAAATTTCATTTTTAGATTGCAAGGAGAGCAAAGAGCAGAAACAAAGTTACCAGTCATATGACAGTGGTGTCGAACTTTGTTGGATCCAGAAAGAGCGATAGAGCAAGAAGGGCAAGCAGTGCAACTTTCAAACTCTAACCGCTGCTGCTGGGTCATAGGTTTCATGGGTGTGTTTGTGGCCAAAATTTTATTGATTCGTGTTTGTTCCGATTTTATATGTGAAAAGAACTGAGACATTACGTCTGGGCCCGAATACGTGTATGGAGCCGCGTCGTTCAATTGTGGAAAGGAAGAAACTGTCAAGCAGCAGAAGCCGCTAGGAGTGTGAGTATCGAGAATTTTGGTTGAATTGGTTGCAGCCGCAGCATCGTTTGGCGAGAGATAGCTCTCGAAATCCGAATATATGACGTATGGAACGGGCATTTCATGCTGTGTGTTTGTAAATGACAGATTCGAATTTTCAGGAGTTGGGTAGCGCACGGACTGCAAGCCGTGCTTGCCACATTCGTCCATGTGCGTGTGTTTCCCAGCAGCAGTGGTGAAGCAGTGCAGACAATAAGGACAAGGAAAGCTTCTGTGTCCTTCAGAATTTCGTGTGCTTAAGAGCGCAGAAAGATTGCGTATTGTGATATAGTGGCGCTTAGCGCCGTCATCGAGAAGAAGAAGATTAGCAATGTGTTTCCTACCCCTGTGAGCACTGGCATATAGGGGCGTAAAGGTCTTGTCGTCAGGGTTTGAATACATTACATTGATGGAATAATCGGCGTTCATGGATTCAAAAAGAGGAATCTGATCAATCGTCATGGGGAATTTCATTCCTTTAGTTTCAAGATCGCCCAGGTAGCGTCTATAGATAGTGAAACGCTGAGCATTAACTTTTTGGAAATGACTCACAGCCAACACGCTGTAGAGGAAACATTGATCGTCGTCATTCTGTATATTTAGCGTAGCATGTTTCCTAGCGATGTACTGTGGTGTGGGAATGTATGTGGATGCGCCGATCGGTTCGAATATGGCATTGCAAATCTTAAAATCAGCCACACCATTTACCAACCAACCGGAACTCTGGCTTGTGAAGACGTCTACCAATTCGTCGATACGGTGTACGGCGTCTTGCAGCTGGTCGGGGATCTGCGACGGATGCATCAGTGTTGCTGGCACAGATTTGAAATACCCGACCGTCTGCGCGTCTCCGTCTGGCGTGGGCCGCTTGAAGTCCACGTCGACCGCCACGTACCATTTCACCGGCCTAAAGAAACATTGCTCATTATACTATGCAAGTCGTATATATCGCGAAGTGAAAAATTTCTAAGTCCAGCATTTTAGAGCGAAAAATTTTCTAAGTACAAGAAATACAGCCGCAAAATTTACTAAGACCAGCATTTTCGAGCGTAAAATTTCTAAGTTCCTCATTTTAGAGTGAAAAATTTTCCAAGTCCAAACAATAAGTGTAAGACAGACTCACCCTTCGTCTCTGAATGTTTCCTCGAGAACGCTGGTCATGCGCGAGGCTTCTTCCACCAGCATGCCATGTACGTCTGTCGTTTCCGGTATGGGTAGCGCCATGTCTATAAACGCGTTCTGCGTCGATGTTCTCGCGGCTGGATTGCGCTCTTTCTTCATGCACGTAACGCAGAGATCTTGGCCGGCTCTGAAAAAGCGAGAAGGTCTACGGCACTTGCACTGCGAGCACTCTTTGCGCAGCAAGCAGATTTCGCAAAGCCCGTTCACCAAGTTGACCGCCTTGTATGATCGACAAGAATCGCATCGACCTAAACACATATAGAAAATTTTAAAGTTCAAGATGTTTCGTATACAAAATAATAATGTATCAGAATACAAGTATAAAATTGTTGCAAGTAAAGAGCGAAATGTGGGTATGCGCATGTGAAATGCATATGAAGAATGTAAAAGTTAGACTGTTCAAAAATGTTAAAGTCCGTAAAGGCGCTTACTTGAAGTGCCGGGCTCTGCCGCCGCCGCCGCCGCCGCCGAGCCGCTGGAGCCGGAGCTGGTCGTGGCCGCCGCCGGGCCCCCTTCTCGCGGATTTCCCGTCAGATCTATAGCACACAGAAATATATTTCGTTGAAATATACAAGATTCTATACAAAATGTTGTGTTTGTAAAGTACAAGTTCGTTAAAATTGATTAATGCAATACAAAATTCTGTGTTTGTAAAGTACAATTTCGTTGAAATTGCGCGATGTTATTCAAATGTACAAAATACTGTGTCAGCAAATTTTTTAACTTGTACTTACTTGCACGCTTTGGTGCCCGTCCAGTGTTCGGCTCTGCCTTTCGTTTGAGCTCTACAACATAAAGTATTCGCCATGTATTATTTCTCATGTATAAAATGTTACAAAGTATTTTAAATAACACAAGTATTTCATTTTACATAGTATATTTTTGCTAATATAATTTTTGCATGTTTACAAATTGCTCGAATTAAAACTTACCCATTTCTCGAATCCTCTCTTTCAGTTGAGCTTCGATCTTGAGCAATTCATCAATTTTCGCACGTAGGCTGCTCGCTAAAGAAAAGAAATAAAAAATATTTGAGAGTTGAGAATTTGTGTGTGTGTCCTAAGGTATCTAAGCACATAAAGTATAAGAAAATGCCCTACCAGTTTCCATGTTGTAGATCGTTGACACACTTAAATCGGAAAAAGTTTTATATGATCCACAGTATCCCAACTTCAACTACTTAATTTCTCTCTCAGACCGGCACGAATCACACTACTTTTGACAAAAATTTCAAATATCACGTTAAAAGGTTTCAAGTCAAGCTCTGCTGGATTCTGAGGCTGCTGTGTGAAGCCCATCGTCTGAAGGTCAGCTTTATATGCCAGGGCACTACTTTTTTCATGTATTCCTACGCAAAATAGTTCCCAGTGCGCGGAGGGATACGCGGAGGGATATTGTTAAGGCGGTGATGCGGTCGAGCAGCTGTGTGTGTGTGTGTGCATGTGTATAACACATAGGAATAATGTAAAAGGGTGTAAAGACAAATTACTTGAATCTGTGTGTGCAGATGCTGATGATGATCCTGCAAGGGCCTCTGCGGTCGAATCTGTGCCTGCGCGCGAAACGCCGGTGTCATTCTCTGTAAGAAGTGAAAATGCACAAGGCATAAAATACCTCCTATGTAGAAAACTAAATTCCGTAACCATCAGGGCTTAACGTGTGGCTGGTCGAGCATGGACGGCGTCCATGCACTTATTTTGGAAAGATAAAGGACGTCCATGTACTTATTTGTTCATGCTTTAAGCCCTGGTAACCATTATGTTATTGCAGCTATATTAGCCTGTATTCACATGGATAGAAAGTACGAAGTCTTGAGCGTTCATACCCTATAAATATTTTCTATGTCGTGGTCTTTAGTAAAGAAAAATGCCTATTAATATTTTTACCATTATTATTATTATCTATCATCAAATGCAATAAGAAAGGCCGCTACGAATCTACATTATATTAGAAAAGCCCTGTTGCATTCTGTTGATGCCAGCTCCAAGCCTGTAAAAGACTGGGTCTGCTGCTAGAAATAAGCCTATATAGTTTTAGAAAATAATTTAAAATAAGTAAACTCACGAGAATTTGAAGCCATGTCTGCTGTAAACGAACGAATTGGGCTGCCTCTGTTGCCTGTGGAAGATGGTCGTCTACTCGATCGCGTCTGAAAATCGTCTCTTGCTGATAGTTCGATGTGTTGAAGACGGCTGTTGATGGTCGTAGCGGATGTCTCACGGAAGGCGAATCTGAATAATCGCCGCTTTGGAGCGATTTTTTATAGCCCACCTTGACAATAGATTGCGCGTGTGTGGTGCAATAGTTTGCTTGGGTATATGCTTGTAAATAATCTTGCATGTCCGTCTGGACGTCTGCGTATTACAAGCGATTGTGCAAGAGCCGTAAAATCCATGATGACTGGTTTTTAAGCTTATAGGGAGAATTTCTGGCATTTCCTACGACCTGTGGTTTTGTGCGTAGGTCGCTGAGCTGAATTGCTACTGCAATGCAAAGTGCGTGTGTGTGGTTAGGTGTGTGCGTATCGCTGTTTGCCTGTCTAGATGTGTGCCTCTGTTACGACAGCATAACAGGCGCATTGAGCAATGTCAGAACGCTGGGGAAAAACGTGTATACCCACATATTTTACGACCGTTGAAAGCTCGTGGTGACTAACGCGCAGGTGGCCTCAGACGCCGCAGGGGTCCTCAGCATCCTCTTGGCATGAATGGAGCACAATTGATGGCGGGTTGCTCGAGTCTTTGAAGCCGATTAGCCGGTTGTATAGCGGCCACGAAAGATAATAGCTTTGATGTTCAGAGGAAGATGCAGGAAGGTGCAGGAAGATAGGGGGAGAAAGGACGAGAGGATGAGGATGAGGATGATGATGATGAGGAGGATGAGGTGAGAGGAAGATGAAGAGATGAAGAGATGAAGGTAGAGAGATGTTGGATGAGAGAGAGATGGAGAGAGAGAGAGGTAGGGAGAGAGATAGCCGGTGCAAAAGGGATGGTTAGAGAGAGAGATGGGGCGCTAGGAAGAGGAGGAGAGAGAGAGAGGGGAAGAGAGGAAGAGGTAGAGAGTGATGAAGGAAGAGAGAGGAATGAAGAGAGCTGTCGGTAGAGATATGAAGGTATATGGAGAGATATATAGCGAAATACCGAATAATTATTATATTAGTTAATTAGCATAATATTTAATTATCATAATATTTAATAATAGTATTAGTTAGCATAAAGCTTCTGCTCAGCCCCCAGAGCTCATGACGCAATCCGGGCGGGCGGGCGGGCTGCTATTTAGGGCTCCACGGGCCTTTGTTGCGCTAATTAGGTTTAGCTAATTACTAATAATAGCTAACTATGAATAATAAGTAATTACTAACTATATGAATTGAAGAAGCTTTGTAGTGCTATTTAGGGTTAGTAGGCCCTTTGTTGTGCTAATTAGGGTTAGATAATTAATAGGATTAAGATAATTACTAGGATTAAGATAAACTAATTAGTATAATTAATAGGATTAAGATGACCTAATTGACCTAATTAAGATGACCTAATTAAGATGCCCTAATTAAGATGCCCTTGACCTTTGGCCTTGACCTTGACCTTGACCTTGACCTTGACCTTGTACTTTGGCCCATTTATTCGTACCCATACCCTCCCAAAAATGATTGTACTAATGGTCCTCTCCCTCTACTTCACTGTCTGTCTCTCCTTATCTCTCCCCTGTATCTCCATTTCTCTCTCTCTCTCTCTCTCTCTCCTCTCTCTCTCTCTCTCTCTCTCTCTCTCTCTCTCTCTCTCTCTCCTCTCTCTCTCTCTCTCTCTCTCTCTCTCTCTCTCTCTCTCTCTCTCTCTCTCTCTCTCTCTCTCTCTCTCTCTCTCTCTCCTCTCTCTCTCTCTCTCTCTCTCTCTTTATGTATTCGTCGCAAGCAGTAGTAGTTATAGCAGCAGCAGTATTATAGGAGTGGCTGTAGTAGTATTTTGATGTTAACGAACCACAATGTATATGTCTTTGCCTGTCTGTTTCTGTCTCTCTGTCTCTAAATGAATAATGTTAGATTAATTTGTTTCTAATTTCGATGGGATTTCTATGTTAGATTAATTCGTTTCACTCTTATATATATAGCGACGCTTAGAGAAGCTTACTCAGAGACGCTCCCGGTTCAGCCAAGGTGATATAGAAAAGTTGTAGCGAGCCTGTTTAACACTGGCATGTCAACCATATGTTAATCGTGGGGCGCGGTGGTGTAGTGGGTATGTTCGTCGCCTTGCAGCCAAAGGGTTGCAGGATCGAATATTCCTCAAGTCACCGCTTAGGGACCTTGGACAAGTCCTTCACTCGCAATCGATCAGCGCTTCGGCGTGTAACTCCGATGCAGCGTTCTCTCTGTAGTCGGGAGCGCCTCTGAGTAGGGAGCTTGAAGGGGGGCGTACAAACATTATGGCTGTGCGTGACCAACACCTGTATAACGGCTTAAACTAATGTTATTTGTATTCAACAGGAAATGATATGTATAATCGGAAACAAACAAAGAGTTATTTATATAGCATTGACTCTAACTTTTTAAAAGGTGTGCTTCAACTTTCAATGGTACGTCCACCGACCTCCTGTCACTACACAGGTAACACCATCACCGTCACCCCTCATCCCCCTTCCTTCATCGCAAGCCTCGTCACCGAAGAGACCTCCTGTGGATCGGCCGACTCCCACTTGGTTGTCTCGGCCGATCCAGGCCATCAACTCTTGGCCCCTCGTTCTCGATCTGCTATAATGCAGCGACGTTCTTTCTCAGTGGCTGGCCCTAGAACTTGGAATGGACTCCCTGTTGCTCTCCGCCTGGTGCCTAGAGGTCACACCACTATGTTTCTTTCTCACTTAAAAATTGCCTTATTTAGCCGTTGTCGAACTGGGAGCGCTTCTGAGTAGATTACCTTGAATGTGCGCCATATAAAAAGTCAATAACAATAATCAACTGTAGCATCGTCCATGGACAACTTCGCTCTAGTCAACAAATCAATGGCAACATGAATTGTAATAGGACTCGAAAGTAGGTGATCATTAGACACCATTAAAACGTATTTGAAATCTGCTATATATATCTCAGACACCGAATTACTTTTGATTCTGTGGATTTCGAAGGGCAAATAAAGCTGCAATAATTATGTCGTCGTTAAAATAATCGTGAAATTATCTTATACACCTTTTAAAAATAGCTTACTAAGTCAATTATATATTTATGACGTCAATAATTTTAAGGATACAGTAGCCTTATTATTTTATCGAATATACATTCCATCAGAGCAGCAATCGTAGTGACGGTAATGTAATTGTAATTGTAATCGTACATTTATATAGCGCCACTTCAAGAGAACTCCTCAGAGGCGCTCCCGACCTGACACCTAACCACAATCAAAGAGAATGGTTTTCAAACGTTTGCGGAAAAGGGGCAAAGAAATACAAAGAAGTTCATTGCGGAGACTAATAGGTAACTTATTCCAAAAAGACGGACCAACCATAGCAAAGCTACTATGAAGCACTGTGGAAGATCGAGCCCTAGGGACAACCAGGTCACCATGCGTAGCAGAGCGAAGGAATCTACGGCCTGGGCAGGGTTGCCAGATTTCGGAAAAAAATTGTCGCGAGATCTCGAAAAAAAGTCGCGAAAATCGCGAGATTATCACGAAAAAAGTCGCGAAAATCGCGAGATGGTTTACAAACCATAAATGAATCGTACATGTATATAATGGTTAGGGAGTCGTTCCAATTCTTGTTGTATAATTTAACGTTTTTCACCCACTTTCCCATAATATAATAATAATATTCGTTTATTGACATTAAATCCAAAGCCGTAGCCAGGATTTTTTGGGGAGGCGGGTGTTTAAGAACTTCAGTTACCGAAAATCTGATGACCTTTTTTTAAGTAATCCATCCTAAATCTTCAAAAAAGGTGTCTCAAAACACCGATGACTATTTTTTATCATCAGTCCGAAATTTAAAAAAAGGTGTCAATACCCCTCCCCAAAAACTGATGACTTTTTTTAGTCAAATGACCGAAATCTTCAAAAAAGGTGTTTAATTTCCCTTCTGAAAAAATTGATGTGTTTGTACTTGCACTTTAACGTCACTGTGAGGTTACAAGGACCATTAGCGACGCCCTGCTCCTTTATCAAGGTTGGGGCTGGCATTGGCAGAGTGCAACCAGTGGAGGAGTTTAAAAAATGATGACTTTTTCTTTTTGCCATCCTTTCGAAATCTTTTTAAAAAGGGTGATCAATTTCCTATCTCAAATAAATGATGAATTTTGTCGTCCATCGAAAATCTTTAAAAAAGGTGTTCAATTTCCCGTCTAAAACACTAATGACCTTTTTAGTCATTCGTCCCAAATCTTCAAAAAGGTGTTTAATTTTCATTCTAAAAACAGATGACTTTTTAGTCATCCGTTCGAAATCTTCAAATAATGGTGTTCAATTTCCCAAAAGTTTAGAAAAATATGGCTAATTAGTTAATTATTTTTTACCATTTTTCATTTTGGTGGGTGTTTTCATTGCTTTATTTCTTGCATGCTGCATCATGTGCTCGTAAATGCATAACATTTTTTCACATTTTCCATTTCGGGAGGTGTTCAAACACCCAAAGCAACCCCCATAGCTACGGCTTTGATCAAATCTGACAGACTGCAGATCGATAACAGGTACACGTTATACGATATACGGCCAGCTTCGCACGGACACGCAGGTCGGCTACAACAGGCTCTGTAGCTTAACAATAATGGCCTAAGTGCTGGAACGCTCCTGGTTCGGCCAAGCCAGGAGAGGGGCGATCTTATTTTCAACAGACCCGAGGCAAACAACACAACGGAAATCGCCACTGGCAACTAACAGAAAATTCAAATAAATTTTTGCCATGAGCGAGGCTTGAACCCGGGTCGCGATAATGACTACTCAGTTTATCGACCAACGCTCTCTCAGCTGAGCTACGGACCCCCCATAACGTGAGTTAGAGAAATATCATGTATAGTACTTTTCAAAAATAGGCCAAATGCCCGCGTACCTCGTGCATGAAAGATTAAGTTTGCGCCAATTATTGGCGGCAAATTTCATGGAGCTTATAGAAACGCGCCAGGCGGAAGATACATGATGAAAACATCGACGTAAGAAATTTAGATGACAAGCAATTTGGTGCTTTCGGTAAATTATTAATGCTTTATTATCAGGTAGACAACGCCACGCACAACTGGTCACGGTAATTTTAATCTACAAGCGGTGAATTTATGAGATTTCAAAATGTCGCCGTGGCGACCGCGAGACAATTCAAAAGTCGCCCAAAAAGCGCGAGGTCGCGAGGACGAAATTTTCAGTCGCGAGCACTTTCAAAAGTCGCCCAATTCGCGCTTTTCGCGACGACCTGGCAACCCTGGGCCTGGGATGGACAGCACAGGTACACAGAGTTCCATGAGATAGATCGGAGCTTGGCCTACTAGGCATGTAATGTAATGTCCTTCATTCATTCATTCGTTATATTGATTTATATCGTGATGATGACAATAAACAATGATGGCGACGAGAGAATCAATATGACTATGATGATATATGAAGATCATGGGAGAATATCAATGTAAATTTTTAACGAATGCATGTTGATTGTTGATGCAATCGTCTTGCGCACCTTTTAACCGTTAATGGGAGAATCTATATAAATAATCCTTGCATTAAGTCTTCATATAGATGTCTCTTCCTGAAATGTAATATACTCAAGATGCTAAGTCTGGAAAGAGACTCAGAATGTTCAGCAGGTAACATTGTAACGAGAACTCATATTTATCTCAGATTTAAAGCTTCTGTTTAGATCTTTTAACGAAATGCAGAGCAATGATAACTGACAGGACAAGCCCTTGACCATGGCGTACTCGTGCAATGGGAGCACCAGCGTATTGGTCACGTCACAAAACATTTTTGGGCGAATAAAATACATGCGACCCGCACATAAAATTAGTTCGACATAGTTTGCACCGAAAAACGTAACATTGAAATATATAATGTGTTACTACAAATATCATTGAAAAGCTTTCCTAAGCTATTAAAAAGAGGCTTCATAATTTCACAAGCAATACGAAACGTTGGCAATAGAATAATGTTTCAATTAATCATAATTGCAATTAAAAATTCCTGAAGCGTAACTCGAAAGCCATGCCGAGGGCACCAGCTTATTCACGCGCGCATGCGCATTCATTTTGCACAGATTTTTTCTACCAAAATGAAATTGAGTAATTAAGACGCATGACCCTAACCTTAAACTATCCTACATTTTTAGTGTTAGGGTTTGGGTAAAAGTGGTGTCTTTTTAGACTGTCTATATGTCTCCAGATACTGCTGATGTATGCAGCAATGATATTTATTTGGCATACCGAGTTTGTAGGATATAAGTATAATAGCGGGGACACCAACCGAAATTAAGTTATGAAGAAATAGACACCCTTAAAACAAGTCGAGCAAACGCTATATAAGCTATCGGTAATTGATTATCTAACAATACGTGTCCAATTGTAGATATTTATATAACATTTGTATCCACCATTTTAAAGGTTTATAAACTGCCCCCCCAAAAAATCGGAATTACAATATTATTATTACTACTACTGTTTCTGTCACCGCTACAATCACTAGCATTGTCACGATAAATACTACTATTTATATATTAAAATTACCAACAAAAAAACTGTTGTAAAAATAGCAAAGTGACAAACTTATCATTGTGTCGAACTTTCGCATTTTAAGAGCCACTATCTATCGACGAGTCATTAATCGATATCGCTGAGTAATTACTGTGAGCGAAATAGAAAGATGATCAAACCATTAATCTACAAGACTTTCGCTCATTTCATATAATGCAGATGGAAGTACAGTATTAGAACAAAACATGCACGGGTGTGTGTTGAAATGCGCTCGGTTTTTATCAAAAAGTTTAACGTCGTCAAATGACATCACAGGCCGTTGATGACAATATAAAATATTATGTACAGTGTAGCTAAAAAGTAAAGAATTCATTCGATATATTCAACAGTTCAATGTACCAACACAGGTCATCAAAATGTCATTAATATTCACTAATTAACAGGAAATTATTACCAGTCAATATCTATGATATAATTGGAACTTTAGAGAAATAAAATGTTTTAAAGCATTTTTAATACAACCATACAAAATAAAATCTAAAAGTAAAACAATTTCCCAAAAGGATTCATAATGTACAAGGAGTGAACATTCATCAACATCATTTGAAAGATTTACAACCTACAAAACCTTTGCATCAACAAGTAAGATAAATACTTCACTTTGTAAGGTCTTTATGTAAAATTCTAATTTGAATGACTTACACTGACTTGCTACTTAATATATTGGAGAATTTTCTAAGGCGTTCGTTGTGTATTAAGGTAAATTGGTATGCTCTCCTTGAATATTAGCAATGGATGGATCGAATTTGACCAGGGTCTATGACAACAGAGGCCATTACCCTGGACAGAAATTTGCTAGGTACTGAACCATTAATAATAATAATTATTATTAGCAATTTATAATGTTTGATGATAACCATTAAAAGAGTGTTAAAGCTTCCTACATTATGCCATTCATTTAAATTAATATCAGTATAATGAAATTATTGCGGGTGTGTAAAGCATGCTATGTATCAACAGCTTCCCACCCATACTCATAATCTTGGATATTCTGCATGTTCCAGCTATCAATGACAGACTGACAGTGTTAAGAATAAAAAAACTGATAGTATTGCGCACCTTTAGAATTATTTGGAATAAATGATAATAATAGTTGATTGTCGTCAAACCGTCAGAATAAATTACTTAACCAATCCCTCAATATATAGGCCTAGCAATAGTTGCGAGCGTTTTAAAGGTGTTTACGCACCTAAAATTGCTCGAATTTACAATTATTAATTTTTATGAGCCATAGAGCAATGGCCTACCGTGCTTATAATAATTATCATCGAATTACATTTTAAAGTGGTGTCTAATTATACTTGAACATTCTAATTTTTTCTAGCACTGGGATGCGCTGATCCGGCTGTTATTAACGGAATGCGTGTACGTCGTGTGGGTGAAACGCTCAGCATAGGATGCGCTATCATGGATGAAGAATATCAATGGCAGATGACTTGTGTTAAGAATCATTGGATCGGTCGATATGAAAACTGCTCAACACATGGTTCGTATACATTGCAGTACTACAACGGGTTGAAGGATGCTTGAGGTTTTGGGGATTTTATGTGATTTTGGAGACATTTGCTTGGTTATTTTTATGTATGTCGTTGGCAATTTTATGGACTTTATAACAAATGTTTGTACAATTTCCATGGATATTTTCTGGTGTATCACTGAGTGTTTTTTACATTTCACCTTATATCATATAATTTTTTCTCACTTATAATCTCCCTTATTTAGTCGTTGCTGAACTGGGAACGATTCTGGATAGATTACTTTGAAGTTGCGCTATATAAGAGTCAATAAAATTAATAATAATTCACTTCAATATTTAACGATATTTCACTGGATATTTTATTACATTTCACTTGATATTTGATTATATTATATTTATTATATTTCCCTGGCCCAGGGAAATGTAATAAAATATCCGGGGACCCTGGGTATTTTATGGAATTTTTGCTACTCTTTCATCAATGTACTAATTGGAAGAAAGTGATGTAATTCTCCTGATATATATTGGATATTTTTGTGTGGCTGCTTTTCTCTCCGTGTGTCTGTCCGTCTAGATTCCTTTTTCTTCTCTTATATTTCAGTTGGCTCGAATGCAGTCGATTTTAGTAGATGAAACCGTTCTACCAAATGTATGCAGCATGCAGCCAGTCCACCGCTGAAAATTCATTACAGGCAACACTGTGTGTCATTCGTTTTCTAGTGCACCGTATTTAATTAAATATCAAGAGTAGCAGATGAAAAAAGGTGTCGTTTCTTCGGGATGATCCATGTGCTCTATAAGCGGGCTCTGGTGCAATCCAGCGAGCTATGCATGGTCACTAACAAAAAATTACAAACAGCGACCTTGTAAGAATTGATATGCGTCAAACTCTTCCGGCAAACAGCGTCATTAACATAGTATCGGTTAGGGTATAAGGTTAGACGCAGTGAGGGCCGGTTAGATTCAGGTTAGGCGTCGTGAGAGTTGAAGGGTTAGGGTCAGTGTCATCATTTGAACCGCGATACTATAGCTTTGCAAAAACTATAAACCTTGTAGGAATTGACTTACGCTGAAACACTTCCTTCAGCTAAGCTGTTGACTATCTGCTTGTATTTTTTATCTGCGTAGTAACAGATTTTTCAATCTTTTCACGATAAACGAAGATATGAATATTATTCGCAATTCTCTTCTTTACTCATCCGATTAATTCACCATCGTGTTGCCCCTAGCAACGCCAACCGATGTTTCCTGTCGTCCAATTGTGACGTCTTCTGTTTCCATAGCAACGTCTGATCGCCATCTTTGTCGTCTGCGTCATCCTCACTTCCGGAATCCTCTTCGCGTTTCACACCTTTTTTTAAATTCCGGGTCAATACAAACTTTAAACGACAGGATTTTTGTTAAATAAAGAAAATCAACGTTTAAATTTTTCTAATAATTATATTGATGAAACCAATGACGACAACAATCAATGCCAGTCTCAAGACTCGTTGTAGAAGGAGGGCGACAATAGTAATGTATATAATCACACAATGTCGATCGGTGATCTTAAACTACAACCACTGTGTGTAGATGGAAAGATGAGACGAAAGGAGGTTGAGAAAATGAAGTCGCAAATGTTGTAAAAGTTTATAACTCAGCTCTAGGCGACCAATCAATGGCTATGTGTTTTGAATTAGGACACGATAAGTAGGTGATCATTATACACCATTAAAACGGAGTTAAACTTTGCTATATATAACTCAGACACCGTATTAGTTTTGGTTCGGTAGATTACAAGACGGAAAGGAATGAGACAGGGTTGCATCTTGTCTCCAGTCTTATTTAACCTGTACGAGGAAATGATAATGATGCTGGCGGAATTGGAGGAGGGAAAAGGGGGAATAAGGATAGTAGGAAGAGTATACTGAATAACTTTAGATACGCAGACGATACTATATTATTGGCAGGAAAAAAGCAGATCTGTTGCAACTGATAAAAAGACTCAAGGGAGAAAGCGAAAAAGCTGATCTTTATTTCATCATAAAGAAGACAAAGCTTATGACAACAGCTGGAGGAGATATAGACGGAGAGGTAATAGAGATGGTCACAAGTTTTACATTTTCGGTTCTACAATAGAGAAAGAGGGGGGGGTGCGTTTCGGAAATAAAGCGCAGGGTGGCTATTGGAAAAACTGCAATGGATGGATTGGAAAAAATATGGTAGGATAGGCATGTGAGTACAGACACGAAAAAAGACTGGTGATGGATTTGATAATACCGACAGTATTATATGGTTGTGAGACTTGGGCAATGACCAAGAAAATGTAGAAAAAGATTAACGCTTGTGAGATGTGGATTTGGAGGAAGATGCTGGGAACAGTGGCGGCGCTAGGGTGGCTGGGGGGCTAAGCCCTCATGGAAGAGGCTGAGTCCCTCCTGAAAAAAGGCCATCTTAATTATTTTTGCATTGAAATATCCGCGATTTTTGGCTGACGACTAAAAAAAAAGGTCGTCAGAAATTTTGGCGGCGGAAATGGAAAATTTTCGCCGCGGGGCTCAGCCCCCCCCCCCGAAACTGAAATCCTGGCGCCGGCACTGGCTGGGAATATCTTGGATGGAAAAAAGGACAAATGAATGGATATGCATAGAGATTGGTACTGAAAACAGTGTTAAGAAGAAAGTTGGGTTTCTTTGGTCATGTTATGCGTTCAAATGGTCTAGGAAAAGATATGCTGTTGGCATACGGAGAGGAATGAAGAAAACAAGGGCGACCAAGGAAAAGGTGGATGCATGAGGTTCACGAAACAACAGGAATGAGCTGGGAAGAACTAAGGGAGACGACATCAGAAAGAAAGCAATGGAGAAAAGGATTATGTCGGTCGCTAGAGCTCAGATAGCTGAAACCAGAAGGTGACAAGGTGAGAGAACGATGTCCAATAGAACCGAAATAAATTATGTCGTCGTTAAAAAATCATGGAATAATCTCAGACACCTTTTAAAAGCTGCTTAATGAGGCAATTTATGTTTGTCACGTCATATAAAGATTCAATAATTAAACAATCATCATTTTAATCGAATATAATACATTACATTAAAGCAGCAATCATAGCATTATAAAGAGCAGGTTGACGATTGCTGGTGATGGTATCTTTCATTCGTTCCATGGATTTGTATCGTGATGACGACAATAAACAATTATGAAGACGAGGAAACCAAGATGATGATGATGACGACGACGGCGGCGGCGGCGGCGACGACGACGATAACGATGACGATGACGAAGACGAAGACGATGACGATGACGATGACGATGACGATGACGATGACGATGACGATGATGATGATGATGATGATGATGATGATGATGATGATGATGATGATGATGATGATGATGATGATGATGATGATGATGACGATGATGATGATGATGATGACGACGACGACGATAGCAACGACGACGGTGACGAAAATACCAATAATTATAATAATAATTATTTTATTTCAAAACGTCTACTTTGAATGTTTTAAATCGAGTGTATGTAAGATCAGCATCACTGATACATACCCTTAAAACAATACAGTCAGATCTATATAAGGATTGCGTTGTGCGTGTTATATCAATCGGTCCCGAATGGTGAATATTACAGTTTCTTTTAGGACTCGGTCAGGGATGTGACTCGTAACTCTTTTCACCTACATGTAGGTTCTCGGCATTGTCTAGGTTTCAAAGTTTTTTGTCAAGAGGCAGGTTTATCACGGCGGTTTTTTCTTACATTTTACATTAGATTCAGTTTTTCGGTAAAAACGTTCGAAAGACGGTAAAAAGCCGCTCTATATATTTGAGAATAGATAATCGATTTGGGTGTGAACGATTAAAAGAAAAGGCCTACATAAATTTCAATGTACTTTTCAGAAATTTCACAATCTTGCCTTTTTTTTAGCTTTTTTCGACCGGATTTAACCTTTTTCAAAATAAGACTGGCATCCCTGGAAATGGTCAACTACGATTGGATAGATTCTTATGGCTTTAAACGCAATGGTTCCGTGAAACTCTCTCAAGTTCTGTAATATGCCAAGCAAATTTCTGTCCAGGGTAACGTTGTCATAGACCTGTCAAATCGGATCCATCCATCCAAACGTGAAACGGTCACTATGCAAATACCTTGATTTTCTCTGTGCCCTCGATTTCACAACTAGACATTTATTACTTGATTCATCATTCTACGATTGAAACATTAATTCATTTAACGTGAATCTTGATAGAAACAAAACTTACAATCAAAAGAAATTAAAGTTGTCTTCAAACAAACATCTGCTCAATAATAATGAGCGAAAAGTAAAAGCTTTTACCACACAAAAACGAGAGAAGAAAATGAACTAAAACACAAATAATTGATATGTTTAACAACAGTTTGATCAGAACGAAAGCAAATAAGCAGAAGATCATCAAACTGAAAATAATCGCCATTAATATGATCCTAGTAATTTCAGCTTTGAATTGAGACTCAGTATACGTTCAGCTGGTGACATTGTGACGAGATCTCTAATTTATCTCAGATCTAAAGTTCCTGTTAACCCGTTGGAGGTGAGGTGGGGTGTGACACACCCCAGAGGCATTCTACTTTAATTTTTTAGCGGAAAACATGGAGCAAGTTCTAATTATTTTTTTCTACCTTTGTGAATATGAAATACGGACACTTTACCACAATTTCAGGTAATTTGAACGAACAGTTTTTTTTTTATTTTGTTGCATATTCAAAGGAAATTGCAATTTTTCGTATACAAACAATTATACATGTTGATTTTATGAGCCATGATTTGGCATGCTAGTGTGCCTTGAACACGTCAATTTTGTGTTGGCATTGAGAAGGCTGACGACAATGATGGCTAAAGCATTTTATGTTGTATTAAAAATATATATATATATTATGGTTATTCGTGCATTTATTTGATAATGTTGCACATGAGGACCCAAACTTGCAGGGGTTAAGTACACATTGGATGGGTCCACCTTCTGGCCATCTAATATGGATTGAAAGCAGATATTTGTTTGTGGTAATCGTCTGTTTAGTTGATTATTGATCATAGAAGAATAGTTTAACTCAACTTAGTATTTTCCATTTGATATCGTGGCTTGAAAATAAAAATATGTATTGGGGTTTGTCAAACCCCACCTCACCTCTGGCGTTACATATCGTCACCTCACCTCCAAAGGGTTAAGATCTTTGAACGAAATGAACAGCAATGCACGATAACTGACAGGACACATGTCTTAACTTTGTAATGCCTCGAGTAAATTAAAAATAAATAATGCACATTCTATGATCTGTGCATTTTAAAACTATTTATAGCGCTGGTAGATATGTTCTTAGAGGTTTCTAGAGTCCGCTCTCCAACGTTGTGCTAAACAATGGCCATGATTATGCATCGGCTTTAAAACGTTTTAAAGGCTAAAATGATAGCGCTCTAACTGAGAGCACACCGTTATAAAAAGTCAATCGTATGGTGGAGTTGTTTTTTTTTCAGAGCAACAACAACACCTGAATTAATTATTTTAGTAATAAGGGAAATTAAATTTCAATCGAAGCACATTGCGTCAATCTACGTTGTATGTGGATGCGAATATTCTTTAAAAGACCATACACCAAATCACATCACCTTCAAATGCCACAACATTTGTAGTGGATTTCTAATATGATAAAAAGGTTTCTAAATTGGAACAAGGCTTGAGACAATTCCCTATATCTAAAAGGCATTCAGCAAAATCGTCAGATAAACAAATGTGAGCAATTCTTTCTGAAAACTAATTTTCAGCTACAACGTCAGAAGTTGAAAACTTTTGGAATGAAATGTTTTTGTCACCAGATGTCACTCGGGAATAAATTTTCCCAACAAGGGGCGATTTGCGATGAGACAATTGAAAACTAACCCTCCGTCTTTTCACCCATTGAGTATATTCTCAAAAGTTATCATGACCCGAAAAATATTCATCATACCCCAAAACTCTCTATCCGATATTCACATATTCACCAAACAAAAATAGAGCTCACCGCCAGAGCATCTATTTCAGGGGCTTCAATCCACCCTCAATACAATCGAGCTTGATCCCTCTCCTTCCCCGGGCGGACTGGACTAACTTCCCACACCCCGATGTGAGTTTTTGGCTAATGTTTGATTCCTTTCTTTTCCACTTCAATCAAGTTGCACCTGTAACACAGGAAACCCTGCATTTTCCCACCATAAACAGTATATTTTCCGCGACAAAGATATGACCCTGACAACCGAAATATCTCGGTCAGAAAATATCCTCCAAAAATTCCCCAACATAAAATATTTCCCACATACAAATCCACACCACAGAAATATTCTCCATCGCAAAACATCTCCCAACCTACACAAAATCCCCGCTTAAAAATCACTGCTTCCGGAAACAAATTCCCCCAATGAAAATCGCCCCATGCATCAGACCCGAGACCCTTGAGCCCGATGATCTCAAGCAGTGATCTGCTTCATCCCTGAAACAAATTCCCCTGAAATTATATAAAGAAGGAAAAACCTAAAACAGGTGTTCAAATAGCATAAGATCTCAAGTAGTGATCTGCTTCATCTTTTAAAAACGACATATTTATCTAGGTGGGTAGCCTACAGCAAATGTTGACAGAAGTAGACTTGCTTGCTTGCGTTTGGGGAAACAATATAAATTAATAAAACCAGGCATTGATAAAGAAATACATCTTCATTCTGATAATACCAAGTGACAAAATCTCTGCCCAATCACAACTTGCAGGACGATGAAAGGACCGCCAGTCTAACCATAATTATTGTTTTCTTGAAAAATTATGATATTTCGAATGTGCACTTAAAAATATGGAGTGTACGGTACTGGATGGATGGATCCAGATTTGACCAGGGACTATGACAACAGAGGCCATTACCCTGGACAGAAATTTGTTTGGCATATTACAGCACATATTGTAAGGTTCTGTCTTGAATTATGGCTTCCTACTAGATTGTAATTTTTTATGTGCGATAGATTGGTGGCTTCAGTTCAACGACTCTGTGTGAATACAATGCTTTTATAATTGGCGTTGCCTTCCTTTTTATTCATGCTTTGGACTGACACTGTCCGTGCATGCATTAGATGAGTTTTGCATTTGTAATTAAACAGAATGTATTGAGATGAATGAACTACGATGGGTAACGTTCTATTCACCTAACAAAGAGCTACGATGCCTGTAGTTATTATATAGAGCCTGTTAAACCTAAAAAAGGTGTTCAAATAGCATTGAAGTTGGATGTGTTTCTTTCTGTGAGAAAATTTAAAAAGGTGTGTAACGGCGACTAAAAATGGGCTTTTCGAAAACCTTGCTTTAAAGTTGCTAGATTTGATAATAGCTGTTGTTACGATATTTCGATCAATCAATCAATCGATCAATCAATCAATCAAAATAAACTCAAATTTCAGTATCCTATTGAACTCAGCAACAGTCTAACGGTTGCTATTGGTGACGATTACGTCAATCGTGCAGTCGTTTCGTTTGGCGTTGCTACATTAACGTCTATTATCTAGTGATCTAAATTATCATCACTTCCGAAATTTGTTGCGTCAAATGGTGCGTTTTCGCATTGTATGTGTGCTATACACACAGAAGCAAGCACGCTATCTTGGATTGTCATTGATGTTTTTGCCGGATGTCATCATTCGATGGTCAAGTCTAGACAATACAACAATAATTTGATCGGAACGAAAGAAAATTTAAAAAAAACATGAACTTAATGAATCCACCTTAACATGATTCTAACTGCTAAATAATTATGGTATAGAAACTCAGTATGTTCAACTTGAATTTAGACACTCAGTATGCTAAGCTTTGAATAGAAACTCAGTATGTTCCGCTTGGAATTGAGACTCAGAATTTTCAGCTGGTGACATTGTAACGTGAACTCATATTTATCTCAGATCTAAAGTTTCTGTTAAGATCTTTTAACGAAATGCACGACAATAATAACTGACAGGACAAGCCGTTGAACATGGCGCACTCGTGCAGTGGGAGCACCAGCGTATTGGTCACGTCTCAGTTGCAACATTCAAAACATTTTTGGGCGATCAAAATACAAGGTTAACCCTCATAGGGTCACGATTTTTCCCAACCGATTTTGGTCACCGGGGGGGTAAAAAAATACCCCCACTGTGATTCGCATGATTCTCATGATAAACTCCGATTTTTAATTAAGCATAAAACTAAAAGAAGTTATTTATAGAAGGTTCGAGGAATGCACCGGAACCAAAGTAACATATGCAGCACTGCAGGAAAATCAAAATGGCGGACAAAATGTCGGCCAGAATCTTAAATGGCTATAAGTGAAGTTATGTATGCAATGGAAACATGATTTCAGAGTCTAAATCAACATTATCGAGGTCAAGAGATGCAATGGAACCAATGTCGCATATGTGGCACTGCACGAAAATCAAAATGGCGGACAAAATGGCGGCCAGAATATTAAAATGGCATTTAGTGAAGTCATATGCGCAAGGGAAATATGATCTCAGGGTCTAAATCAGCATTTTCGAGGTCAAGGAATGCGATGGAACCAATTTCACTTATATTGCACTGCAAGGAAACCACAATTGGAAAAAATGGCGGCAAGATTGCTGCAGACAATTTCATTTTTTCATCTTAATTTTATGACACCAAAACGATTTCTATTATAGGCCTAATGTCCAGATACTGATAAGGAGACATTTTAACAGCAAGACACTCATGTGTACAGCATGCATAATGCTATGTTTGAAAATTCCTGAGTAAAATAGCTAGGACGTGGTACATTCGCGTACTTTTTAGCTGATTTGGGTGCATGAATAACTAATGAAACTGGATGCATTCTGTGCATAAAACATATTTAGGAAAAGTCATAGAAGCGATTTCTTCAACGATTTTCAGGGATTAAAATTTCCGTGAAAAACCGAGATGGGGGTATTTTTTTACCCCCCGGTGACCCTATAAGGGTTAAAATGATAGCGCTCTGACTGAGAGCACAAAGTTTTTAAAAAGTCAATTTGATGGTGGCGTTATTTCTTTTTAAAAACACCAACAACACCTGAATTAGTTATCTTCAGTATTTATGGAAATTAAATTTCAAACATTGCGTCAATCTATGTTGTATGTAGACCGTACCAATTCGCATCACCTTCAAATGCCACGGTATTTATAACGGATTTTTAAAACAATAAAAAGGTCTCTAAATTGGGACCACAAAGTTTGAGACAATTCCCTATAACTAAAAAGCATGCAGGAAAGCGTCAGATAAACATTCTGCGTCGTATTCTGTGAGCAAATCTTTATGAATACTAAATTTCAACTACAACGTCAGAAATTGAAAGTTTTTGGAATGAAACGTTTTTGTCACCAGATGTCACTCGGGAATAAATTTTCCCAACAAGGGGCGATTTGCGGTGAGACAATAATTGAAAACTAACCCACCGTCTTTTCACCCATCGAGTATATTCTCAAAAGTGATCATGACCCGAAAAATATTCATTACCCCCAAAACTCTCAATCCGATATCCACATATTCAGCAAACCAAAATAGTGCTCACTGCCAGAGCCTATAATATTTCAAGGGCTTCAATCCACCCTCTTTACAACCGGGCATGATCCCTCTCCGTCCCCTGGTGGACCAGACTACCTCCCCACACCGCGATGTGGTTTTTGGCTCATTTATGATTCCCTTCTTTTCCACTGTAATCAATTTGCACCTGTAATACAGGTAGCCATGCATTCTCCCACCAAAACAATATTATCTGCTACAAAGATATAATCTTTACAACCGAAATATCTCGATCACAAAATATATTTCCACCCCAACAATTTCCCCATCACAAAATATTTCCCACATAAAAAATCCAAAATATTCCCCATCGCAAAACATCTCCCACCTAGCAAAAATTCCCACTTAAAAATCACTCTCTGAAACAAATTCCCCCCAATGAAAATCGCCCCATGCATCAGTCCCTTTGGACCCTTCACCCGATGATCTCAAGCAGTGAGCTGCTTCATCCCTGAAACTTTTTTCAATTCAATTCAATTCAATTGGTTTATTGATCCACCAAAAAAACAAAGACAAGCAGACAATTTTGCTTACAGGATAGTACACACAGTGATTGATTGCTAGTTAACATTTGCGATTATATGGACAAGTAAGCAACCAATACTGAATGTGGCAGAACCAATAGGCTACCCGAAGGGAATGATCCCGCTAGTGGGGCCTATTTACCAGAAAATTCATTGGGGTAACAATAGAAGATAAAAAGCAGATGCGATATTAATTAATTAATTAATTAATGGTGGTGCTTTGAAAGCAAATGAACAGAAGCAACGGGATACTTTCCCTCAAAACATATATCAAAAACATAATAATAAGCATGAACATTGGTTAAATAAAGGAGTTCATTTTACATTGTTTAATGTGTATGCACGGATTTGGATTTTAAACTGAGCGAGACTCCTGGATGCACGAATACTTTCTGGTATGTTATATAAAGAAGGAAAAATCTAAAACAGGTGTTCAAATGGCATAAGATCTCAAGCAGTGATCTGCTTCATTCTGCCCGGTTCAAACTCCGGTTCCTCCTCCTCAAGTGTCGTGAAGTTAACCTTGTCGCAATCCTCCTTGAGATGAGGAGCTCTGAAGAATCCCTGTCTAACCCGATCAGCGATACGACGTCTGCAGACCAAGTAGACGCTAACAGCCGACACAGCAGCGACTATCAACACCACGATCACGATCAACGCAGTCACACCGGCGTTACGAGCTGAAAATACAATTTCATATTAACGTAATCAAATCTTTAAAAGAACTTTTTAACGCGACTTTCATGATGCGAATTAAATGGCGGTAAATTCAAGTGAACGTAAATATTTATCTTAATCTTATGTACGTGTTGCACACCTTTTTTACGACTATTATACATAATGTACTTCCTATAAAACCCTCTGTTTCACACCTCTTTTATGTTATAAACAATCACTATTAATAAACGCAGATGCGCCAACAGTGAACTGACATTCGAGACGTCCGTATAAAACTATTGCCATTCGCTGCAGCAATTTCTCGGTATTAAGCCGTAAAATGACCGTGCGAAGGTTTCAGCTTGGAATGAGAAGAGGGTAAGAAAAGGTCGAACAGAAAGCGGGAAGAAGTCAAAGGAGGAAGAAGAGGTGGAGGAGCAGGATGATGATGAGGAGTAGAAACAGAAATAGATCATCATCATCATCATCGTCGTCGTCTTCATCGTCATCGTCGCAAGGGATAATAATAATGACTGTATTTTCGAATTTATTACTTTTCAGTATTTTATGCGAAAATGAAGTAATAAACACCTTTTCTATGGCTTATTTCGGCTCGATAAGTAAAAGTGAATGAAACAGTTGTGAATTAAAAAAAATAAAATAAAAAAATTAAAATAAAAACTGGTTCAGTACCTTGCTCTTAAGTGCTGTAATATGCCGAGCCAATTTCTGTCCAGGGTAACGGCCTCTGTTGTCATAGACCCTGGTCAAATCGGATCCATCCAGTTGTGACTTTGAGCTCATCAAAAATTGAATGAATTTCACACAAAAGAAGAGGCGAAGAGACAGAACCTTCTCTGACAGAAGGAAAAGGCGATGATGAGAAGAAAGCATAGAAGAAGAAGGAAAGAAGGAGAAGCAATACGAAAGAATAGAAGCAAGAAGAAAACGGGGTCATGCTGTGTACCAATGGTAAGTTGTTGTTACGGGTTCTTACTATGAATGCATCCATCGGTAAGAGCATTTCCGAAATAACCATCAGCACATATCTCGCAATTGTGACCAGATCTGTCTTTTGGACAGACGCACTTCCCTAATAATCAAGGATAAAAGATTTAGCAAAGATCTAGATCAGCCAAACAATCAATCAATCTGTAAATCAAACCGTCATTGTCCATAAATTTTATCAAAATTAATATCTATAGTTATTTTCATCGTGATTGCTGCTCTTGTTGTTGCTGTCCTCTTTTAATACTATAATTACTAGTATTATCACGTTAATATAGCTGCTATTATATTGATACTTGTGTGACTATCTTTCTCATCGTCATTGTTATTGTAATAAAAATTATATCATTGTCTTCCAATATTCTTCATTATAATTAACATTCCATTTTCAATTGTTCGTAATAATTAAGATTAAATTTTTCTATTTTTTTCACATAATTATTAGATTGGTATTATTATTACTATTTCTATTATCATTATTGTCATCATTATCATTATCATTGTCACCATCATGATGATTACCATTATTATCATTATCATTACCATTAGTATAATTATCACTGTCATTGTTATTATCATTATTATTTTTTATCATTATCATTATTATTATCATTATTATTATTTTTATCATTTTTATTATTATTAATATTATTATTATTATTATTATTATTATTTCGATGTAGTTTTCACATATCAGTTACAGTTTTCTTAGGGCAGCCGGACCATGGCCCCGGGCAATCCAGATAAGGTGCCCTGGTAGGCAACTGCGTTGAAACGTTGGATCGTAATTGATATACTTTGGAAAAGATATCCTGTTTCGCGCAGATCTCCAGAAATCCTCGACAGCCGGCGACCGATCTCGGACACAAAGGCGAGACCCTTATTATTATTATTATTATTATTATTATTATTATTATTATTATTATTATTATTATTATTATTATTATTATTATTATTATTATTATTATTATTATTATTATTATTATTATTATTATTATTATTATCATTATTATTATTGTTATCATTATTGTTATTATAAACCGATGAGCCAATCAATCACATTCTTCATATATCACTCTTTCCCAATTGAATTTGTCAATAATCATTTAATCATATAACCATGTAAAAATTCGGTTAAAGGTAATTTTATTGGCTGTATAAGACCTGTGATTGGATCGCAGGTGGGCGTTGGTGTTTCGTCATCGTGGTCTTCGTGGCCTGGTGAGCATTTGCATGGACCGCAGACACCGTCGTCCCAGAAGAATCCAGGCGAGCAATCCCTGCAATGCTTTCCGGTGTATGGATAGAGACAATCGCAGGTCATCGTGTCCTCTGGGTCTTTCGCTGGAAAGATGGAGACACTGGAGTTAGAGAAGGTTTCAAGAAGAGGAAGTGTAGGAGGAGGAGTTGGAGGAGGAGGAGAAGGAGAAGGATAAGTAGATGGAGGACGAGCAGGAGAAGGAGGGTGATGAGAAGGAGGATGAGGCGTACAAGGAGAGGAGAAGGAATCAGAGAAGAGGAAAAAATTGTGAAGGAAAATGAAGATGAGGAAGGAGAACATGACGTGGAAGAGAAAATGGAGACGAAGGAGATATGGTGGAGGAAGAGAAGAACGAAGAAAAAGAGAATTATGAATAAAACGATGAGGATAAATAAGGAGTAAGAAAAAAATAAGAAGGCAGAAAAGGAAGATAAATAATAATATGATTAAAATTTTAATAATTTTTCTTAATCATTTCTTATTTGTAACTGACTGCGGTGCAGGGGCGGATCCAGGGGGGGCCAATCCGGCCATGGCCCCCCCATTTCAAATCTCCATGGGACGTGGCCCCCTCCCCATCCATGGTCGCCCTTTTTTTTCGCAGGGTGTCAATCATGGCCAGGAAAATTATTCTATAGATATAATTAAAATCTAAATTAAAAATAATATATATATATATATATATATATATGTAATTAAAATCTAATCTGAACCTCTCACACAATTGCATTGTCTTAATATAAAGCAATTTCTTTGCCAGCAATTAATAACAGCTAACAGAGCAATATTGCATGCTGTATGCACTAGCCCTACAATAACTATTATTCACTATTATTATTTATGGGAAAGCATGGGCGGAGTTTAAAAGGGGCTAGGGGCTCAAGCCCCACCAAGAAGGCCCATATTCAGGTTTTTTGTAATTGTATTGAAGACAATTTATACAGCATCGTCGGTAGCAAGCTACGTCTGCTGAATGCAGTAGTGTTTTTCTTGTTCTTGTAGCACGTCAGGTTTTTGAGAAAACTGAAATATTTAGCTTTGGCATACATTTGCAATTGCACACCTTTTTATTAGGATTTCAATTATGAACATTTCAAAACAATGGACTTTTTAGTTTTAGCACACATTTGCAATTGCACACCTTTTTATTAGAATTTCAATTATGTACATTAATAAAAATGGACTTTTAGTTTTAGCACACATTTCCAATTGCACACCATTTTTTAGTTTTGGCACACATTTGCAATTGCACACCTTTTTTTGTTATAATTGCATTAATGGCCATTTCAAAACAATGGACTTTTTAATTTTAGCACTCATTTGGAATTGCACACCTTTTTATTAGAATTTCAAATAAGAACATTTCAAAACAATGAACTTTTTTGTTTTAGCACACATTTGCAATTGCACATTTTTTTTAGGTTTTTGCACACATTTGCAATTGCACACAATTTTTTTACAATTGCATTTATGGACATTTCAAAACAATGGACTTTTTAATTTTAGCACACATTTGGAGATGCACACCTTTTTATTAGAATTTCAATTATGAACATTTCAAAACAATGAACTTTTAGTTTTAGCACACATTTAAAATTGCACACCTTTTTAAGGTTTTTGCACACATTTGCAATTGCACACAATTTTTTTACAGTTGCATTTATGAACATTTCAAAAGAATGAACTTTTTAGTTTTAGCACGCATTTGCAATTGCACACCTTTTATTAGAATTTCAATTATGAACATTTCAAAACAATGGACTTTTAGTTTTAGCAAACATTTCCAAATGCACACCTTTTTTAAGTTTTGACATACATTTGCAATTGCACACCTTTTTGTTATAATTGCATTTATGGATATTTCAAAACAATGAACTTTTTAGCTTTAACACACATTTGGAATTGCACACCTTTTTATTAAAATTTCGATTATGAACATTTTTAAAAAATGGACATTTTAGTTTTAGCACACATTTGCAATTGCACACCTTTTTTTAGTTTTGGCACACATATTTGCAATTGCACACCTTTATTGTTATAATTGCATCTATGGACATTTAAAAACAATAGACTTTTTATTTTTAACACACATTTGAAATTACACACCTTTTTTATGTTTTTGTACACATTTGCAATTGCACACCTTTTTAAAATTTTAATTGTAATTATTGGCATTTCAAAACAATGGACTTTTAAAAGAACTGTCACTGTCCGGAGGGGGACTATATTAAATTCTGGTTTCGGTCAAACGACTAAAAAAAGATCAACGAAAAATTTTCCGACCCAAGCCGAAAATTTTTTGGCCCCCCCCTTCAAAATTTTTTGGATCCGCCCCTGCTGCGGTGTGTCAGCGAGAATCTCAATAAAACGAACACAATGTCATATCAAAATAGGAAGAAGACATGGAGAAAAAGCAGAGTGAAGAGGAATCGGTCAATAATTCAAATACTGCGCCATAAAAAAGGAAAGAGAAATAAATAATTATGAACCAAATATATAAGAGATTGAATTCACTTGGTTTGCAATTTCCTGTCGACGAGATGTTATCTTTGTTGCAATGGTCGCAGCGAATGCATGTAGAATCCATCGGGACAAGATTCACAATTGTCTCCTATTGTCTGCATTGTCTTGCAGACGCAGGCACCGGTTGCATCGTTGCATCGCTCGCTGCCTTTGGGATCACACGAATTCACTGAAAGAGTTACAGAAAACAGAAACCGTCAGTTTATCGGTGAACTTCGAATACTTATAATATTATTTACATGCATACCTGGGCTTGGTAAGGGTATTTATAGTTTTCGGAAGTGTGTCAAAAGTATGATAGAAAAAGAGGTGTCTAAAATAAATTAACTGAGACCAACCATCGCTTTATTAGAAAATTTGTTACGTAGTTTCCTCATAATTATACTTAGTCGTCATGGGTTTGTAGGTATATTTATAGTATGCTTAATATCTTGTTGCTATTTAGCGACCTCGTGTCATTTAAATTAAAGATGACACTGAACCTCCCCTTTTATTCACGCTTTGGACTGGCACTATAAGAGTACAAAAGGTGTTATATTTTTCGATATTTCCTACCTATTTTGATGAAATTCCACTAGAAAGAAGGACCAATAGTCAAAAGTTATGGATAATCATAGCGACGTTCAGCTTTATTCTCTTTTAGAGATCAGTGAAACTTCTATAAAATGGTGTTTAAGTGGAAACCATCAATCAATTATTATTCGTTTTATTGAGCTCTTGTTGACATACCGCAGCCATTTAAAACACACGAAATTTGGTACTTGTCGGTTAATTCACCTGCAGACACCGAAACCCATTATACGCAATCTTACATGCAAAAATTAATTCACCTGTTGGTTACATCGCAAATTTAATAGATTCATTGTGCGCATTTAACATTGACATTGAAAGCAACTGTTCAAATTAGGAACATTGACCTTGATCCAGCTTCCACTTCACATATAAAAATACCTTAATCCAGATTCCATTTCAGATATAGAAATACCTTCGTCCAGCTTCTAATTAAGGTATTAAAAATATCTTAATCCATCTTCCATTTATCAAGCGATATTTTCATAAATCCAGCCTCTGTTCAACCAACGGTTATTTTCACCAATCCAGCTCCAATATGCACAAAACATTTTCATCAACCAGGTTCCAATATAAACGAGAATGTTTCACCAATCCAGCTCCAATTTAAGCAAGGACACTTTTACCAATCCAGTTCCAATTCAAGCAAGGACATTTTCATCAATCCAACTTCAATTGTATATTATATGGAAGCCGGATTAATGATAAAACACTTGAGAAATGGAAACTGGATTAAGGCATTTTTTATAAGTTCATGGCGTCCGAAATGATATAAACACGCGTTCACAATTACATTACGACACTTAAAACAGCGAGTAAATATACGGCAGATTCCGCAGGTGAACTAACCGACAAGGTACACAGACGAAAATTCTGCAGGTGAAATACCGACAAGTACCTGTGTAATTTGTGTATTGCAGCAATGATATTTATTTGGCATACCGAGGAAGTAGCATAATTATATGTATAATAGCAGGCAAACAAACGGAAATTAAGTAATAAAGACTGACAATGTTAGACTCCCTTAAAATAAGTTAATCAAACGTTATATAATCGATTAAAAAAGAACCGTCCAGACAATTGGTTCGAAAACGTATTCAGTCATATAACGTTTGTTTCTACCGTTTGAAAGGTGTTTATTGCGTTCCCGAAAAATGGGAATTACAATTATTACTACCACTGTACAGTTCATGTCACTGTTACTATCACTAGCGCTATCACGATTAATAATACAATAATAATACAATTGTAATTGTAATAAATAGGGCTGATGATTAATCGCCGTTAACGCGAGCGATTAATGCGTTAAAAAATTTGTGCCGATGAACCCTCTACAGCTACCTAACACGTCAAAATTTTATTCCAAACGGAACACGTTTGATTTGGAAAAAACCTAGATGGTAGGTAGCCCGATGGTTAAAATCCTTGGGATATTTTCTTAGGTTTTCAAGATACTTAACTCGATTTTTTCAATATCTTAGTTAGAAAATTGCAAGAACGTTTCGCAATTCTAATGCTTTATAGGATATTTTAAGGCATTTGGTAATTGTGTGCAGCTGTAGCTCTGTTTGTTTTCTTTTATTTCAGGTATAGCTTGAATACAGTGGATTCAAGATCTTATGAAATAGATCTACCTTATATGACAAGCAGCAAGCACCCAATCTTACACCGTTGAAAATTCATTAAGGCAACATTTGTGGTTTTCATAGAAGTTTCTCAGTTAAAGTTTATAGGTTTCACTCGTGACAATAATATTTAAGTGCATCGGATTTTAATAAATAGCGAGAATATTATATGATAAAAAAGGTGTCAATACTTCTGTGATTATGTGCTGTATGAGCGGGCACCCTTGTGACCTTGTCAGGTATCGAGCTATTATAGTCAGTAATCACTAACAACAATTACAAACATCGTGTCAGATTTAATTTAGACGTCGTGAGGGTCGGTAAGGTTCAGGTTAGGCGTCGTGAGGGTCGGTTAGGGTCAAGTTAGGCGTCGTGGGGGTCGGTAAGGTTCAGGTTAGGCGTCGTGAGGGTCGGTTAGGGTCAAGTTAGGCGTCGTGGGGGTCGGTAAGGTTCAGGTTAGGCGTCGTGAGGGTCGGTTAGGGTCAAGTTAGGCGTCGTGGGGGTCGGTAAGGTTCAGGTTAGGCGTCGTGAGGGTCGGTTAGGGTCAAGTTAGGCGTCGTGGGGGTCGGTAAGGTTCAGGTTAGGCGTCGTGAGGGTCGGTTAGGGTCAAGTTAGGCGTCGTGGGGGTCGGTAAGGTTCAGGTTAGGCGTCGTGAGGGTCGGTTAGGGTCAAGTTAGGCGTCGTGGGGGTCGGTAAGGTTCAGGTTAGGCGTCGTGAGGGTCGATTAGAGTCAGTTTAGGCGTCGTGAGGGATATGATAGGTTTAGCGTTGTCATTAGGTAATCGATACTAAAGCTTTGCAAAAACTATAAACCTTGCAAGAATTGACACACGCTGAAACATTTCCTTCAGTCTAAACTATTGACTGTCTACTTGTATTTTTTCATCTGCGTTGTAACCGATTTTTCATGATAAACGAAGATACGAATATCATATGCAATTCTTTTCCGACAAATTTACCCTAGCAACGCTTACCGATGTTTTCCGTCGCTCAATTGTGAGGTTTTCTGTTTCCATAGCAACGTCTGTCGTCATAATTACGGTGATCGCCATCATTGTCTTCTGCGTCATTCTCACTTCCGGAATTCTCTTCGCTTTTCACACCTTTTCGTAAAATTCCTGGTCAATACAAACTTTAAACGACTGGATTTTTTTTAAATAAAAAAATTCAACGTTTACATCTTTCTAATAATTATATTGATGAAACCAATGACGACAACAATCATTGCCAGTCTCAAGCCTCGTTGAAGGTGGAGGGAGCGCCTCTGAAGAGAGAGAGAGAGAGAGAGAGAGAGAGAGAGAGAGAGAGAGAGAGAGAGAGAGAGAGAGAGAGAGAGAGAGAGAGAGAGAGAGATTTAAGGGGTGCTATAACAAGTACACATACAAAAGTGCACAATTATATAAATACCTTTTTAAATGAATTTATTTGACTCTGAGAAGGCAAAGCGAAAATGTCATGTCATGACATGTCGCCATCGTCGCATCGCGACGGTTGGCTACATGAATGGATCTTTAATGCCCAGAGTCTTCTGTCCCTTGTCGCGCTCATTAAGTCAGAGCCTACAATTCCTGTCCAGTTCAGAACGTTGTCGATCCAAGATAACCTCGGCCTTCCTCGCCTTCGGTTCCCATCCACAAAACCCGTCATGATGCTGCTTTCGATGCTATCGTTTTGCTGTCTCATGCTATGACCAAAAAATAGAAGTTTTAGAAGTTTTCGAATGTTCAAACTATTATAATAGCCGATCGTTGACAAAGAAAGATTCTTACCAAGTAAATGTGAAAGAATGGTAGATATAAAGATGTTGATAACGTGACAGCTCTCCAATTATCTCTCGATATATTGAATACCTCTTTTAAGGGGTTGATTTCCAAATTAATACGGCTAAGTTTCCATATTATATAATACGAAACCATCCGGAACTTTGAAATACCTTTTAAAACGATTTTGCTTTGAATACAAGAGGGCGAAATATCGAATGATTTATATTATAGAGTAAACAGTTTTCTATTATGCAATGGATCCAAATCCTACAATTGCGAAAAGTACCTTTTTGAGTTTCAGCATTGTTACGGAGTGAGAGTGCAGTTACTTCCTAGCTGATATTAAATGTCAACATCGCTTTTACAATATGTAGTCTGGGTGTTTTGGATTTATTTGTGAAAGCTCTGTTGGGTGTTCCTATTTAGTACTTAGTTAAAATTTAAACAGACGCGTGATTTGTATTTGTGTGTAGATGGATGCATCCAGATTTGACGGGGACCTATGAGAGCAGAGGCCGTTGCCATCGACAATGTGTGTGTGTGTGTGTGTGTGTGTGTGTGTGTGTGTGTGTGTGTGTGTGTGTGTGTGTGTTGAGGTGAACCGGTGTTTATATGTTTATTAATTTTGTTTAATCTGTTAAAAAGGTGATCATTCATTCATTCATTCATTCCAGTATTTATATAGCGCCTCTTCAGGGAAACTACTCAGAGGCGCTCCAGACTGCAGCCCGGACAAACATAACAGTTTTAAGCGTTTGAAGAATTTGTCAGAGAGTGATCTAGGGAACAGACGCAGCTCAAGTGGGAGGGCATTCCATCCAAATCTTGTGTGCTTTGATGACAAATGAACGCTTTGACAGACAGATAGATATACCAGCAGACCGACAATCACAATGGTCGAGAAGACAGACATAAACATGCATATACCGACTAACAAACAGTCAGCTAATTTTAAAAGGAAAAGTCAGACATACAGTTCAGACTGGCACTTAGCAGAGTGCAACCTGTGGCGGTGTTTCTATAGATCAACTTGAGCTCAATTTTTTTAATTACTTTTATTACTGACAATTAAAAATGTCTGCTATTAGTGAGTTATGACTTATTTCAACCCCTAAGTTCTTGATCATCTTAAAACGTGGCCAGCCAGTTTATATGGGCAATTAATAAGATTTTTAGAAGGTGTTTAATGCCGCTAGCCTGAAACCTACCTTTCAGACATGCACAGTTACATGTATAAGACTTTTTAAAATGCTATATACGTGTGCAAGCGTCTTAATATGCCTCGAGAGCTAGTAAATTCAATTTAACGACAGTGCGTACTAACAAAGATAATTATAGAACGGCTCGGATTTTTTATGTACGAGCGGCAATATATTTATAGATATATTGAAATACAATTAGCGTTAACTCCGCCACAGGTTACACTCTGCCAGTGCCAGTCCCAAGCCTGGATAAAGGAGGAGGCGTCGCTAATGGTCTTTGTTACCACACAGTGACGTTATACTGCAACTACCACCACCACATCATCGAGCGTCGCTCATTTAAAACACCTCTGTTTACTGATTTTACATCCACATTAATAACGCTAACCTGAAAAAGAGTTGGATAATAAATCGATCATAATATAGTCATTAAATACACATTTTAACAGGTTGACTCCACATTCTGGAACGACACTGGAAAAGTCATATCAGTGGCAGCTTAACTTGCTTGTAGATATCCTGTTTAATGTATTGCATTGTATTTTATTGCATTGTATTTGTAAATTAATTTGCTAAGCGCCTCTCACGTTGCACACCAATTAGAAATCGACTGCTAAATCGACTGACTGAAAAAAATTTAAGACGGCGAAAAGATTGCTTCGCGTAGCCGTTAGGTCCAGGGCTTAAAGTGTGCCTGGACGCTCATGGACTGCGTCCATGAACTTGTTTTAAAATCAAAGCGCCATCCTACCACTTATAGGTCAGCACTGACTAGAAAGGCAAGGGGCGTCCAGACACTTCTTTTCCCACACTTTAATCACTGGTTAGGTCGTATCGAAAAACGTGCCAATGGTCATGGACGACGTCCATGCACTTATATTAAAATCATAGATCATGACTTGCCACGTGAATGAAGTGGACGAGGCTGAAGTTGACAATTATGCGGATAACCATAGGATTTATTTGAAAAGGTTGTCTTACTCTTTCATGCGGTCATTATAGACTTTTCTAATGAGAGATTTGCACAACAAAGTTTTGTTATGAAATAGCTGCGTGATCGGGAACGCGCAACAATTGCCGCCCGATATATTAAGAACCTCTCTTTAGGAATTCATTCCACTTTAATAGGTATGACTTATGAAGGATTCAGAATATTGCATTCAATATAATTGTGTGTTTGAGTTTCTCATCCTTATTTTCAATCAAAGATCCTTTTTAAAGGTGTGCAATTTATGTCAGGACCATCTCGTATTCAGAATCGGATGGATCGAGATTTGACGAGGGTTTATGACAAGAGAAGCCGTTGCCCTCGAAGAAACTTTTCTTTGCATAATTATACAGCTCATTGCTGTTAATGGTGGTGGTTTTTCAGTTTAGCGTCACTGTGTGATAACAAAGATCATTAGCGACGCCCTCCTCCTTTATCCAGGCTTGGGACTGGCACTGGCAGAGTGCAACCATTGATTTAGGAGTTACTCTGTTAATGGACTTGCCGTTTATCTATCTATGCAAATACAGCAAAAATGGCCTTTTTTAATTCCTTTATTTCTTTATTTCTTTAGAGACATCAAAACGCAATTATATCAAATAACGTTCTGTAAGTGGATAGTGCAGTGTATCACGATGTTAATTTGTGTGTAGTAACCCGGTTATAAATTCCTTTCTAATGAGGATTTCGGAATGTAGAGTTTGTGAGGTCGGAGGCCTAAATATATATTGGCCCCAGAACCTGGTACGGGTTCCCTTTTGCTCCCCGCTTGGTGCCTAGAGGTCACACTACTATGTTTCTTTCTCACTTAAACACTGCCGTTGTTGGACTGGGAGCGCTTCTGAGTAGATACCTTGAAGTTGCGCTATATAAAAATTCACTACTACTACTACTACTACTACTACTACTACTACTACTACTACTACTACTACTACTACTACTAATAATAATAATAATAATAATAATAATAATAATAATAATAATAATAATAATAATAATAATAATAATAATAATAATAATAATAATAATAATAATAATAATAATAATAATAATAATAATAATAATAATAATAATAATATAATGTTATTCACGAACGGGAGAGAAAAGCATGGAAAAACGGTTAGCAAATGTAGTGCTAAATAGACTCAGAGATGCGATGCTTTGTGAGCTATTTACTCCTGTCTCCGTTTCTCTGGGTCGCCCGTGGGGACTACCTTGTCAATTTTTCTCGTACCACTACTATGCAGCGAAGAGCATTCACCGTGGTGGTCCAGTTATCTGGAATGGCCTCCCTGCGGCTCTCCGTTCGCTTCCCCGTGACTCTGCTGGCTCTTTCAATCGTCTCAAGAATTTTTATTTTCTCCAGGCCTTATCTGGGACTTGGGAGCACCTCTCAGTAATTATCTTGAAAAAGCGTTATATAAATATATGTGATTGACTGATTGACTGATTGATTGATTGATTAATTAACTGATAGATCGATTGATCGATTGATTCATTCATTCATTCATTCACTTTTCTTCGAATGAAGCGAAGGCCTTGTGGATTCACCGGGCAAAACTGTGATGTCAGCAGAATCGAGGATGAGATCGTTACAAACATCTCAAATTACTTTAGACGTCGTTGGTCAAGATTCCATTTTGTCAACTCGAGAATAATATGAACTTATGATAAGAAAGATAATTTATATAAATATTTTTTTAACTTTTAAAAAGGTGTGAAAAAATGATCATTTACATCAATGTTGACTTTGTGACTGATTATCATTTAACTCGTGTCACTGTTTTTAACAGCACACTTATTAATTTATATTTTACGACCCACAACGCAATTTACTATCTTGCTTTGATAATGATGTCTCACGATATTCCCTTATTATTGTACATCTTTTACGTTGACGCTTAGATAATAATTGTGTAAATGGTTTAGAGTGAATTGCAACACTATAATGTTCTATACCTCTTTAAGATAGTGACGCTGACATGCAAAAAATTATCGATTTTGGTCATGCAAACTTAAACACCCCTTGTATTCTCGTTGCATATGCATGTAAGAATGCCCAGCGTTAACGTTACTATTTTGTTAACTTATGCCAAATAAATTGTTCTTGATGGCAACTGTTGTCATATATAGGCCCTTATCAAATCTGGATTCTCCTCCTTTGCTATTGTGAATTTGTTTCCGATGACAAACAACAGTACCAAAAATATTGTGATGGTAGACATTGGCTTTGTGAGATTTGTGAACGCGCCGCCATAGCATCGAGATATATTGAACACCTCTTTTTAGTAAGATACTTTGCATTTATAAATGTGACATACAAAGTTAATCAATGTCAGCGAGTCCCAACATAACAATTTAGAAACCTTTAAAAAGTATGCCTCGATTAATATAAATTAGCGAAACTTAAAATAACAATCGGATGCAACTACATGAGGGCTGCACGACTAAAGATAGATGCGACATTAATTATTATTGATTCGGCTTCGCTTAAACGTTGGCCTTTGCCCTTTTATGACATATTTTATGTCATTCGTGCAATCTGTGAATATTATTCTTATCCGAACACCACAGTGTATGAAATACCTCAGACATAAAAACCGAAATAGAAATAGATACATATTAACACTAGCATATATACAGATTCCGTATACGTTTAAATGGTGTGCAATCCTAGCGCAGTTTTCTCCCATCATCGCTAAACAGTCGATATAGCATGACTTCATTCGGCGTCAATGCGTCCGGATCGAAGTCAATCTGATGCACGGGTCGTTAAGCGGAATAACGATTTGTCTGGACTACGGAAGAAAGAGAGAGAACGTAGCAGAGACAGAGACAGAGACAGAGACAGGGACAGAGGTAGAGACAAAGAGAGAGACAGAAACAGGGACAGGGACAGAAACAGGGACAGGGACAGAGACAGGGACAGAGACAAAGAGAGAGAGACAGAAACAGGGACAGGGACAGAAACAGGGACAGGGACAGAGACAGGGACAGAGACAAAGAGAGAGACAGGGACAGAGACAAAGAGAGAGACAGAAACAGAGACAGGGACAGAGACAAAGACAGAGACAGAGAAAGAGACAGTGAGACAGGTTGAGAGAGATATAGATGCCGAAAAGACGGATAGACAAATGGCAAGAGACAGACAGACAGACAGACAGAGACACAGAGGCAGACACATGGGCAGACAAAGAGAGAGAGAGAGAGAGTGAGAGAGTGAGAGAGAGAGTGAGAGAGAGAGAGAGAGAGAGAGAGAGAGACAGACAGACAGACAGACAGAGAGAGAGGCTGCACTCTGCTGACCCCTGGCGTCGTCTTCTTATCTCGTCTCGAGAACTTCTCGTCTCTCGCCAGATTCTGCCGTCAATCGTAAACCTCCATCCATCCTCCATCCTTCCTCTCTTTCTTCCACCACAGCCACAGTTTATCCTATTTCCTCCCTTATTCTTTTCCTCCTCATTTTCGCCCTCTATTTGTCCTAACTCCTCCTTCATTCATTCATCTCCTCACAACTCAATGACCTCTAAGTCTGTCTGTCTTTCCGTCTGTCTCTGTCTCCTATTTTGTTCACATACTCTTCTTTCTGCATTTTCTTATAATAATCTGTCACACCTTTTTAACAGTTGCAAATATATCTATTATAATTTAATATTCCGGTTCCTTGTTCGACTGTCCTTGTCTTTACTACTCATATGCCACTAATTCTCTTAAAATTCTCCTCCTCTCCTCCTTATTCGCCTCCTTTTTGTTCTTTCTCATTTATCCGCTTTCAGGAACTTTCTCGTCCTCTAACTCTTTTACCCAATCCTACTCTTCGCTCCAGCTTCCCTTTCTCCGTTTTTCGCCTCTTAGTAGGTCTCTTGAAGAGGCGCAATATAAATTTTCAAAAGGAATTTTGCTTCCAAATTCTTCATTCCCTTTTAAACGTCTATTCCCTTTCCTCGTCATCACCAGAAGCACAGATGAGGTGAGAACCAGCAGTGGGAAAGACAGAGAGATAGAGACAGACAAAGACAGGGACAGATAGACAGACAGACACAGGGACAGATAGACAGAGACAGGGACAGATAGACAGAGCGAGAGAGAGACAGGAACAGATAGACAGACAGACAGAGACAGGGACAGATAGACAGACAGACAGGGACAGCTAGATACGGAATGAGTGACAGAGAGACAGACAGACAGACAGACGGAATAGTAGTGCGGTGTTGTGTGCGTGCGCGCGCGTGTGTGTATGTGTATTAAAGAGAGATGACCTGGGGTTGTGCGCCAACGTATAACGCCGACGCAGAACTATCCATCGCCTTCAAAGGATAATACATCGTTCTTCGCAATGCGCATGCGTGTATCACTAGAGATCGCATGCTACAATCTGATCGTATACTCAACAGTTTAGAAAAAGGTGGAATACACGAAATTGTTGACACTTTGCTTCTCGAGGTAATTATGCTGGCGATTTAAAAGAAAAGAAAGATTATAATCTTGTTTGATTGTTTAGGTAATTGATTGGTGAGTTGCTTGTTTATTCACTTGTTTACTGTTGTCACCATGACCATGTGCCATCGGTCAAACATTTATGTGATTCCGATCAGCTAATTATAGTAATGTTTAAGTTTGTTTAAAGGGTGTCTAAGTTGAGCTCTGCATCTCAACCGTATAGTTATTTGAGAGGATTCGTATTATAATAGCGCTTATCACAGGAAATGTTTTGTAAGACTAAATCTAACATAGTACTTAACATTCTGCCTCTTTACGTGGTCGTGTAGTTGTGACGTCGTTGCCATGAAGCCGGAAGGTTCGAGGTTCGAATCCACCTCAAGTCACCGCATAGGGACCTCGGGCAAGTCCTTCACTCGCAATTGCTCAGCGCTTCGGTGTAAAGCTCCGATGCAGTGTCCGCTTTGCCGTCAGGAGTGCCTCTGAGTTGTGTGCTTGAAGGGGCGCTGCAGCAATTACTTGATATCTTTACGTCCCTTTTCTCCGACCATCAATCATGCTTCCGTTCCATTCTTCTAACATTAAATTTAATCAGATTCGCTTATTTATTAATTATCCACTAATTTATTTATTTATTTATATCCAACGGTAACATTGTTATTTTATTCATATGTGGATCACCGTTATCGTCACTACATATCTGTAGCCAGAATGCACGCTCACAGTTTTGCAGCTACTCGCCAGCCACGATGCATATACAATATACATAGGCGTTCACCAGGACCATCCAGTAGTGCTATTTTCAGCAATTTATTCACTTAAACTCCCGAGATAAACATTTTAAAATTTCGCTGTGTTACTTACGCTATCGCTGAAGTATACGACGCTTTATTGTAATCGTTTTGCAATAATTGCTTTTTGACGTCATTTTGACGTCATTTTCGCCAAACTTAGACTTGGACTTAAACTCGAGCGCTCTCAGAGCAAGAACCTTGGGAATGATAAATGCCTTCGGCCAAGGAGTATATATAATAAGGGGAACCCCCATGTAGACATGAGCTTTACCAGTGAAATTTTGGAAGGCCTTCCTAGCAGAGGGGCACTTTCCATGTATAAACCCAAATGGGTGGCGAACCTGCCTTACAGGGGCAGGTGAAGCTGGGTTTGGAACAAAAAATCTATATATCCCGGGCAACGCCGGATATCACATCTGATAATATTTTACTTCGTTTAAAATGTGTATAAGGCGAACACTTCAATCGTCCAATGGATGACCAACCGTCTAATGATAATGGTAATTGCGTCTTCCTTTATATACCATTGTGTGATCCCGTTTTAAAGGTGTTTAATTAACTGTATTTGCCAATCGCATCAGCATTATTCTTTGCACCATTCTTCAAACTCTTCGTCCTACGCTATTAAGACCAATATGTTTTTCTAATTCGTTGATCAGTCAGTGGATTAAGGAACTGATCTGTTTGTTGAGTAATAATACATTGACTGATAATCTGTTAATCTGTTAATTTACTCGTTCAACGGTGTGTTGACCGGTGGCTTTTCTGAACACCTTTATTTATCTATAATAATATACTATAAGTCAGTACATCAACTCCGGATCTATGCAAATAGGTCAGGTTCGATCGACCAGCAGGCCAAACCATCAGTAGCCTGTTCCATTAAGTAATATTTGCAGAGATTTTGAAGCACTTAAAACCGAATTCTTTCTTTATTATCGAAAGCCAATTCAATGGTTGCCAACTCCGCCACTGGTTGCACTCTGCCAGTGCCAGTCCCAAGCCTGGATAAAGGAGGAGGGCGTCGCTAACGATCTTTGTTACCACACAGTGACTTTAAACTGCAAATACCAATGATTACCGTTAGCAGACAATAATTGGACACCTACGATTGACTTGCGGTCTAAATATAAAATCAACAAATTCGAAAATAAATAATTTTGGAATGGCGTCCAATATAAATGACTGTCTTCTTCATATTCCAGCATCGACGTCAAGGGGCAAAGATCAAAGAACGGTGCAAAGTAATCAAAGGTCAAAGCCGACAGACACCAAGTGTACCACCACCACGTGCGATTTTCATATTTAGAAATTTCCAAACCGCATCGGGTGCAGTAAGCTTCTGCTATTTTTTTTTCATTTACGGTTCTGAATCTGACGCTGGTGTTGTGCTCTGGTCTTCGGTATAAACGATGAACTGGTTTTCCGCAATGACGTGGGTGAGATTACTTCCGGGTCAAAGGTCGAGTTCTCTGTTGAATGTCGTTTGGTGTGTTGTCAGCCTCGCTTTGGAGAGCACAGAACCAGGTGACATATTACAATCTAATCTAATTCCCGACTAATCTTTCCTGATTAATTTTTATAGCTTTAGCGGAACGATGCACAGATTAGAATGATTACCAGTTAAGATTATTATTGATTACTGGCAGTTCTTTTTGACCACGCTGAGCACCTCCGAGTAGTCTCCTTGAAGAGGTGCTAAAAGAAAGAAAGAATGAATGAATGAATGAATGACGATATATTTTGAAGATGATGGTGATAAGGATGACGATGATGATAACGACGACGACGATGAAGATAATGATGACGGCGACGACGGTGGTGATGATGAAGACGACGACGAGTAGTCTCCTTGAAGAATCATTGAATGAATGAATGAATGAATGAATAAATGAATGAAAGATTTGGTGAGTATGTTGCAAATCCGTAATAATGATGACCGATCTCGGGTCATATGGACAGCCCCTTACACTCCTCCATCTATTCATTCGTCGTTTCCACTCTATCCTCATCGATCCTCTTCCATGCGACTCCAATGCCATCCTCCTATTAACACGTCGCTATTAAGACTAATATAATAATTATACTTGCGGTATTTTTAAACACCTTCATTTATTTGTTTTAGAATACTATTAAGCAATATGATATACTGGTTCAGTACCTTGCTCTAAAGTGCTGTAATATGCCGAGCAAATTTCTGTCCAGGGTAACGACCTCTGTTGTCATAGACCCTGGTCAAATCGGATCCATCCATCCAAACTTCAGAATCAAGTTGTCATCTAGTTCCACCGATCCAACCCCCTCTATAAAAATAATCGTCGTCGGTGCCTTATTCGTCATTCCGAACATTGGCGGCATCATGGACAATTCTTTTTCCAGAGATCTTTCTGCTGTGTTGCTCGTACCACTCGTTCCATTGACAGTCCCGTCCATTCCATCACGTCGTCCATCCACATTCTTCTTGGTCTTCCCCTTCCTCTTGATCCCTCAGTCTCCCAGTTAATTATAATAACAATAATAATAATCCCAATTCTCTTCCATGTATGTATATATATATACACATATATATACATGTATATATATATATATGTGTGTGTGTGTGTGTGTGTGTTTGTGTGTGTGTGTGTCTAGTTGTCTGTCAGCCTTTATTTTGTTATCCCTACCCCCAAACATCCCTTCCTCTCTTTTATCTTTCTATCCATCTATCTTACTTTCTGTCTATGGCTTCTCAGTCTGTCTCTGTATCTGTATGTCTTTCTCATGTCTGTCTGTCTGTCTGTCTGTCTGTCTGTCTGTCTGTCTCTCTCCCTCCCTCTCTCTCTCTCTCTCTCTCTCTCTCTCTCTCTCTCTCTCTCTCTCTCTCTCTCTCTCTCTCTCTCTCTCTCTCTCTCTATCTCTCTCGCCCCTACCTCTCTTTTCATATCTCCCTCTTTCACTCTCTCCCTCTGCCTACATCTCTCTATCTGTCCTCACTCCCTGCATCACTTCATCTCCTCTCTTTCTATCCTTCTATCCTCTCCTGCCTCTGTCCGTCCATTCATACACCCCTCTGTCTGTCTTCCTCTCTCTCTCTCGCTGTCTGTCTGTCTGTTTGTCCGTCTACGACATAATTGCCACCGTCTTTACACCAGATGGATGGTCTTCAATCACAACCAAGCCTCCATGTGATTCAGAACGTTTCCTTGGAGTGAGCCAAACACCAAATCCCCGAAACAACAGATATTCTAACGCATTGCAAAAAAATGTTGATTTCCAATGTTAGCTAATAAACTTGCACACCTCTTTTTCTGGTAAAGGTTAAGCTACATAAAATCGTCCGCATTCAGCGTCATAACTCTTATGGCTCTCACATTGTTCAACTTAACTCTGCCACTGTTTTCAAATCAAAAGTGCAAGTCCAAAGCATCGATACATGAGGAGGGCAGCGCGAATGACTATTGCATACTTCATCAATGTCGTTAGACTGAATTGACTACCATCGATTCAACTGCAAACAAGACCACGCCAACGCTTATACTTTTGGAGAGCCGGTGTCACGAAATAGGGTATTCCCCCGTATTAATCGTATCCCCCAAAATAAGAAAAGTCGAAAAAGCCACTTCCGCGTGTTTTTTTTTTGCGAATTAATTGTCATCTGCTTTGTTTTGAACAATAACACTAGCAGGTATGTTTATTCCTACTAGATAATTTGTTTTGCTCTGTTTTTAGAGCACTTAAAACATTTAAAAATCTTAAGAACACTCAGAGTCACTAAATAAATTCGAGTTGCCTCACTCTGAACATTGCTTAGGACACTTAAAACAATTAGAGTCACTTTAAACTTTGATTATAGCACAAAATTTTCAATTAAACGCATTTTTTAATAATGGGGATAGAATGGTTTATCCCCCGGATAGTCTAGGCTGGTTAATTCCATCCGGGGGATAGATTAATTCACCCCCTCCCCCCCGGATAGCTTTCATGAGGAATAGAATATCACGTGACACCGGTCCCAAGCCTGGATAAATGAGGAGGGAGACACTAATCATCTTTGATATATGACACGCTGTGGTTGAAAAGCAATACGCGATGGAAGACAAATTATTGAAGAACGAACTAACTACGAAGAGCTGTAACTTTTAAAACTTCTTACGCATTGTTCCATAAACACCTTTTCTAACTGAAATATCGGAAATATAAATAAAGATGAACACGAAATAAACTATCTTTTGATGACATTAGGGCAGCAACAATATTTTGAACAAAATCTGTTAACGGTCTTTGGTATCATAAGCTGCATGCAGTCAAACTCTGGTTCCAACAACCAAACATTATGACATTGTCACTAATCGGATTCTGACAGCGTCAGTCCAAAGCACACAATTTGGCGAGGTCAATGAAAATCATCAATGTCGCGACAGTATCGTTAAAGAGCAACTAAACAACTAATAAACATGCAGAAACCACTGCGCGCATGACGCACCTCTATTAGATGGACCATCAATTTATAAATACGCCGCGCCAATTGCACAGATTTGTCTGGAAAATTTAGGTATGATAATACCTTCAAGGTAGTCACTTTCTGCAGCATTTTTCACATTCCATAGCATTCCAGAGAAGGGAAAAAATTTCCTGACTAGCGATTATAATCAGCGACCTACATGTATAGATTGACTACCCTGTGCGCAACCCACTGGACCACCTAACACATTGGTTAAACCCTGCTCAACAGAACTCATCAATATTTCTATTAACAATTATCGAAGTGTCCAGACTAAGCAAATAATTAGTTCTTCTTAATGTTGACTAGGCTAATTAGCCTATTAATGAGCAATTTAGTCCGTGAAACCTTTCAGCAAAGATATTAGAGTAGTAAAACTCTAATATCTTTGCTTTCAGTAGTGTTTAAATTTTTACTCTTAAGATATATGACTAAAATTTAAGAAAATTGCAGTTCAGGCATGACGATCATTTATATAAATACAACATTCTGTATATTTTAATCCTAGCCTACTGTCAAAAATATTTCACTTACTATAGGCCTATTAAATTCGCTATGAAAATATGAATTATAAATGCGAATTCGCATATAGGCTAGGTCTGGTAGGCCTAAATCTTAACTGATTTTTCGTAACAATCGTTGCGTAACGCTGGGGAGGGTGGGTGGGTCAAAGGAAGCGTTACGAAGCTCATTGGACGAATCCCTAAGTTTTCCTCTGTTTCTACCTACATGCGTGATGTGCTGCATTGGTTGCCAATAGCCCAACGCATCCATTATCGAATTGCTGCCCTGGTCTCACGTTGTATCCTTGGTTGCGCTCCATCCTACCTGCGCATTCTTTGTCGCCCAGTCTCTGACATTGAAGCGCGTCGGGCCCTTCGCTCTGCTGCGAAGGGACAACTGCTTGTTCCACGGGCTCGCTTGGCTACCAGACAGTGTCGAGCCTTCTCAGTTGTGGGGCCGTCAATCTGGAATGACCTACCCCCTAACCTCCATCTCCTCCACCTGACCAGTCAATCCTTATTCCTTAAGTCCCTTAAATCTTTTTTGTTTTGCCGTGGCTGGGCTGGGAGCGCCTCTGAGTAGTTTCTTGAAGGGGCGCTATATAAATGCTAATAATGAATGAATGAATGAATGAATGAAGCGTTACAGGGTGGGTGGGCGGGTCAAAAACGGTCATTTTCGGCGTTACGTAATTATGCAATGACCCCTAACATAGAAATGTGTAGTAATAATAATGTAATAAACACAATGACACGGTATGATAACAGAGATCAGCTTACCTGGCATGACTTTTTCTACCACTGTGCGTGATTTGGGTGTGATCTAGGACGAGGAATTGACCCTTTCTGATCACGTGAGGAATGTATGTCGCACTTGCTTCTACCATCTTCGTCAAATTCGCTCGGTACGTCGCTCACTTACAACCAAAGCTGCAACTACTCTGATGCATGCATTTATATGCACGAGAGTTGACTATGGTAGTGCCATCTATGCGGGCTTAACACTTTCACGCATTAATAAGTTGCAATCTGTCCTTAATGCTGCGGCTCGCCTGATTGGTGGCATACCAAAGTTTGGGCATATATCAAGTTTTATACGGAAAGAACTGCACTGGTTGCCAATGCAAAAACGTCTTGAGTTTAAGATTTTAATGTTCATGCGCAATTGCCTAGCAGGCCAAGCTCCGATATATCTTGTGGAACTCTGTGTACCTGTGCTGTCCATCCCAGGCCGTAGATTCCTTCCTTCTGCTACGCATGGTGACCTGGTTGTCCCTCGGGCTCGATCTTCCACAGTGCTTCATAGTAGCTTTGCTATGGTTGGTCCGTCTTTTTGGAATAAGTTACCTATTAATCTCCGCAATGAACTTCTTTGTATTTCTTTGCCCCTTTTCCGCAAACGTTTGAAAACCATTCTCTTTGATTGTGGTTAGGTGTCAGGTCGGGAGCGCCTCTGAGGAGTTCTCTTGAAGTGGCGCTATATAAATGTACGATTACAATTATGATTACAATTCATAGAAGGTGCCACATTCGCATCCTTCCTCCACGCGACCTTCTTCACTTCAAGGACAAGAACCTCCGCCAGGAATCAGGTCAAGGTCGTCGCCCGTTCCGCCGACTCCTCCGTCATCCAAAGGTCATCGTCTCTTCCCTCCACGCCATGTACATTCACCAAGCGCATCACCATCCTGTAGTTATCTATAGTTGAACTCATTTTAGAAAGGTGTGCAAGATAACATCGCCATGGTCTTCCTCAACCAATGCAATCGTGTCTACCGAGACCGAGAAACTGCAGTCGCCAATGATCAGGAACCGATATGTCACTTGTTTTGTGTCTGGATCCAAACACTGGCGCAACATAATTGCATGAGCAAGTAAACCGAGGTCCAAAAATATTATCATTGTTATTCCGGAGACTGAATTTGTTTTCTGCATGAAACAATTAGAAGAGGTGTCTTAATTTCCGAAACAATGTTTCAATGCAAAATTTGAGGTATGTGCTACATTATTTATTGACAGAAAGTTTACCTTTGAAGAGGTGTCTAAAATCAGCCCGTTTCGGAATATATGCATGTCAGGTAGCTGATGTGTCAGTAGGACTATTTTTAACGGCGCAGTTCCAAATGGGTTTGTGTTGTTGTAGGTCAATGTCCTTTGTTTGGAAAAAATTGCAACGGAGGATATGAAGGAGAAAAAGGAAAAGAAGGGGTTGTAAAGTTTCAAAAGTTCATTTATTATTTCAATTAAGATTGCTTAGCATTTGAGAAAAAACGTGCAAGTGTTGACCTGCATTAGTTTGCAATCTGGGAGTTGCCGCCCCATGCCTGAATATTGGAGTAGAGCGCTTTTGAATCACCGCAATTAATTGAAATTCTTTCGACACCTTTTTAAAGTCTAAAGGCCAGCAATAAAATAATAAGCATCCTTATCCATGTAAATCAATTGTTTTTCAACTCTGTATAAAGTAGAAGGCCCTCGCTAAAGATTTTTGTAACCACACAGTGACGTTAAACTGCAATTGCACACACATGTAAATCACTTGCACACTGACAGCTTGTATATGTATTTAAACATTTATAAAGCGCGTCTTTTAGGGTGAAGCGTTCAGAGGTGCTCCCAGTAGGCAGGTCCCTTCGAGAAGAAGCAGGTTTTAAGAAGAGACAAAGCAGAGGAGAGAGTGCCAGCCAGAAGTGTAGAGCGAAGAGAAGGAGAAAGCGAATCCCGTAATGGTTTTAGCTCTTCGTTCATTCCAGCTAAAGTACATAGAGCGTGCATGGCATGGTTGCGATTTTGTCATTTTTATGTCTTCTGTGATTTGCGGTCTTCTGAACTGTTTGCATAACTTGTACAGACCGATTGCATTTGTTTCATTGAAGCATAATTGATTTATTATTATTATTATTATTATTATTATTATTATTATTATTATTATTATTATTATTATTATTATTATTATTATTATTATTTTTATTTTTTTATTTTTTTACCCGAGGTATCTCAGATCCATCGGGATTTCAAAAAATTATCCGGAGACGTAAAAAATTGTATTCTGGAACGGCTATTATTATTATTATTATTATTATTATTATTATTATTATTATTATTATTATTATTATTATTATTATTATTATTATTATTATTATTATTATTATTATTATTATTATTATTATTATTATTATTATTATTATTATTATTATTATTATTATTATTATTATTATAACTATTATTATTGTCATGCTATTGTTATTGAAAGGCTACCCCTTTTCCAAAACGGGCATCGAGTTAACGAAAGAGCCCGTGAAGGCTACAGCGTTAAAGCGCTGAATAGTAATTGAGAGTCTTTGGAAGAGGAAGGACGTCTCCCTCAGATCGTCCGACGCCTGCGACAGGTGACGACCTAAATCAGTTAGCAAATCAAATCCTCTCGAATTGATGGGACCTAGCGTCTCCAGGGCCAGCGGAATGAAGTCATGTGTAGCTGTAATCGACGTATATTTTTGTTCCTTTCTACTGTCTTCTAGTTCTGCTGCTGCTCCTGCAGTGACAGCCGTTGCCTGCAGATAGGAGGGCGCAAGGGTGTCGACCACAGTGGCATCCCAAACGAGACATCGGCCCGCTTTCCAAGGAATAAGCGTGGTGCCGTCCGGTCTCCTCCCGTCCGAACGTAGCATGCCCCGTGGTTCTTTGACCGCTGGAAAGCCGGCTCTGATGAGGCTACGGTGAATAAGGTCGTTGATGGCAGCGTGCCTGGCGACGCGACCAAAACCCAGAGCACAGGAGAGGCCGTGTGTCCCTCTAGCGGTAACCAGCGTGCCACAAGCGCAAACGTGAGGTTGGCAAATGTTTGTTCCAAGACGAAGCCCAACCGCCACTCTGATGGCCTCATCACTGAGCCTGAGGCCGCAGGAAGTGATCGGCAGACAATGTAGCCAGTCGCTGGCGTGCTTGAAGGTAACGGCTTTCAGGCGCGCCTGCTCGCTCTGCTCTGTGGCGGAGAGGTGCAGATCTGAAAGTTCTTTTTCAAGAATCGGGAAGTCCCACTTTGCTTGTATTCGCGAAGGACAGTACTCCTCCAGCGACAATCCAGTTTTTGACAGCCAGAGCGACAAGAGGCTCGTGTAATAATAATAATAATAATAATAATTTTATTTTTTTTTTTATTTTTTTTTTTTTTTATTATTTTTTTTTTATTATTATATTATATTTTTATTATTATTATTATTATTATTATTATTATTATTATTATTATTATTATTATTATTATTATTATTATTATTATTATTATATACAGTTACGATTTGGTTTTTACATATAAATTTTAGTTTGTTTAGGGTGGCCGGTCCATGGCCCCGGGTAATCCAGACAAGGTGCCCTGGAAGGCAACGGCATTGTAGCGCTGGATAGTGATTGAAATGCTTTGGAAAAGAAAACCCGTTTCTCGTATATCTCCAGATAATTTCGACAGCCGGCGTCCAATCTCGGACACAAAGGCGAGGCCCTCGTTGTTGATTGGCCCCATTGTTTCCACGGCTAAGGGGACGAAGACGTATGTTTTCTGAAGGTCTAAGTACTTTGAAATTTTCCTTGTAGCGGCTTTCTCTGCTGCTCTCCCAGCTTCGGTCGCGTTCTCATGGACGTACGAGGCGGCCACCGTGTCCACCACGGTCGCGTCCCAAATCAACGCCCTTCCGTTGCTCCAAGGGATGAGAGTCTGGCCGTCCGGTCTTTTTCCGTCCAACCTCGTGAGGCCCGACGGCTCCTTGATTGCCGGAGTACCAGCTCTATTTAAACCTCGGTAGACAAGGTCGTTGATGGTGCCATGTCTTGCCTGACGACCGAAACCAAGGAAGCATGAAAGACCATGCGAGCCTCTTGCAGATACAGGAGCACCACAAACATACGTTATTATTATTATTATTATTATTATTATTATTATTATTATTATTATTATTATTATTATTATTATTATTATTATTATTATTATTATTATTATTATTATTATTATTATTATTATTATCCTATACGAAACTCATCAATTGATGGCAAACCCTCCAGCTAAGGACGTCATGTACTTAAAGAGCTCTTCGACGTGAGCTCTTTAAAGTTGTCTTCAAATTTCTTTTTTATCCGACCATTAAACGAAAAAGTAATATTTGGTTTTCGTTAAGTCCAGTAAAGTAAGTTTGTTTTCATAATAGTTTCATATTTGGGCTTTCCATCTTTTGGAATTTTATGATGAAAATCAGACCTGTTATTACGTGTCTTTTACTTTTTCATCATAAAATCCTCACCACATGAAATCACCAATATATGAAAAACTGGGAATTATCATATGTGCGGGACACCCCGATTGCGATTAATTGATTTAATCCCTATCTAGATATATCAGTTTTTGTTCACAACTCGCCGGAACGACAGAGGGAAATTTAAAATTGTTTTACGTAAGTTATTATTCGTCTCTTCTAAAGCAATGTCCAAACCGTGCGCATGCGCGGCAGCGCAGGTTACAGTTTAATAAGCGGAGACGCCTACTGGCCGATGGGCTCTAGGTCGCATCATAGATGCGTGCATGATAATGTTGTTCGTGCATTCTGTAGGGTAATTGAATGGCAGACAATCCCCGGTAAATGCAGATCGCTGGCGAGCGTGTTCCGATATCATCATCATCATCATCATGATCATCATCATCATCATCATCATCATCATCATCATCATCATCATCATCATCATCATCATCATCATCATTATCATCATCATCGTCGTCGTCGTCGTCGTCGTCTTCATCATCATCATCATCATCGTCGTCGTCGTCAACATCATCGTCATCATCGTCATCTTCACTATCCACATTATCGTCATCATCATCATCTGCATCTTTAACTTCACTATCATCGCCGTCATCATCATTATCATCATCGTTGTAGTCGTTATCGTCATCTGCTTCTTCGTGAAATTCTTTATCATCGTCACCACGGACGATCATCATCAGCATCAGCATCGTCGTCATCATCATCATCATCATCATCATCATCATCATCATCATCATCATCATCATCATCATCATCATCACCTTCATCATCATCATCAGCAGCAGCAGCAGCAGCAGTAGCAGTAGCAACAGTGTTATGTGCAACTGTCGTTGTGAAAACTCGTCAAGTCAAAGGCATTGGAGTTGATCAGGACATAATGATTTCGAAACTTACCAAAAGCTCTTCGAAATTAAAATCAGTTATAATAGAGTCCAGTGAGATTGTGCAAACAGCCAAACCATCCACAAGTGTTTAACTCTGCACTGAAGCATTTCTGCTTATTGGTCATCTCATTCCTGAGTTAGCCCCCTTGTGGCTTTCAACTGGGTCTATGCTCCTCCTCCTCCTTGCCTTTCTCCTCCTACTTCCTCTTCTCTCCCACCTTATTCTCCTCCTCCTTCTCCTCCGGTCCTCTTCCTTCACCTCCACCTCCTAACATACAGGCATGCAGACATACAAACATATAGCCAAGATGTCTAAATAGTCTAAGATAGACACACATAACGACGGCCAGACGGGAAGACATTTAGACGGACAGATAGACATGCATACAGACGGTGAGAACAGACGGGTGGACGGACAAGCAGATAGCCAAACGCACATATATACGCAGGGATAGATGCACAAACATACTTATGGCTTACGTACAGTCGCAGAAGCGGACTGTCATCGATACGGGGAGAAAGACATTCAGAAGTACAAAGCCACAAACCAATAGGCAGTGCAAGACATAATGACGCTCAGATAATATTATACAGATAGTTCAGATCGGCTGTGCGCCGTGTGCGGGCTTCTTAGCTTGGCTAACAGCGCGTTATCACAGTATGACGCTAATGCACAGCTGGCCTCCAGCTGATTGGCGACACTGGACTGTTCTACCGGCCAAGACAGAGGATAGGAGCACTGTTGTGGGAGGGGGTTTGGCGCTGAGAGGTGCCTCACAGAACTTCTGGGCAAACACCCCTTTCACCACAAAACCGGCACCGTAGTCAGTGGCGGCGCTAAAGGGGGTTGGGGGGGCTAAGCCCCCCCTACAAGAGGCTCAGCCCCCCCCCCTAAAAAGGGCCATTTGAAATTTTTTACAGTGACATACAACATGATTTTGGGCTGACGACTAAAAAAAAAGGTCGTCAGAAATTTTGGCGGCGAAAATGGAAATTTTTCATGAGATTTCGGTCGATGACTAAAAAAAAAAGGTCGTCAGAAATTTTGGCGGCGAAAATGGAAATTTTTCATGAGATTTCGGTCGAGGCTTCAGCCCCCCCCGAAACTGAAATCCTGTCGTAGGCTAATCACTTTGGAGAATTGCAATGCTTGTAGTTCATGGAGACATAAAGTGTCGTTCTCATAAGCCTTGTTTTAATACGATGTTATTTATTCGATGTATGTTACCCACCACGGCATATTCATCCTGTTTATACGAAATGTTATTATACTAATTAATTATAATTAGACTATCGTCTGCTGCGACATTTTGATTTTGTGCATCCGTGTCATTATAAACTGATTCGGCTAGAGGCTCCTATTCAGTCGTATGCAGTGACATGCATAATTATGCAATTTCAGATGCAACGATAGACAAGAGGTTTCTTTCTGACTTACTTATCCGCACATGCTTACTAAAACGGTTTACCAATCGCACATACTTACTAAAACGGTTTGCCAATCCTTTTACAATCAAATATTTTTCATATATCTTCTCGTGGAGCATCTCCCAATAATATTGTCTAATTTACACCCCCTCACCTCTTGAAACCAAGATTTCGTTAGATAACCAACGACCTTCTGGCAACAATCGCCAAAGCACGCTACATCGACCAGGGAAGGGTTTGGGTATGGATGTCGTTGTCATCATCACCATCATCATCATCATCATCATCATCATCATCATCATCATCATTATCATATTCATCATCATCATCATAATCATCATAATCATCATAAGCATCATCATCATCATCATCATCATCATCATCATCATCATCATCATCATCATCATCATCATCATCATCATCATCATCATCATCATCATCATCATCATCATCATCATCATCATCATAATCATCATCATCATCATCATCATCATCATCGTCATAGTCATCGTCATCGTCAACATCATCTTCATCATCGTCATCGTCGTCGTCATCGCTATCGTTAGCATTACCACTACTACCCTCACTCTACCGCCACCACCACCACACCAAAAACAACAACATTGTCATCAATATCATAATCCTCATTTTAATCATCATCACCATCATCACCATCATCATCACCATCATCATCATCATCATCATCATCATCATCATCATCATCATCATCATCGTCATCATCGTCATCATTATTGTCACCACCACCACATCTACCACCAACAACACTACCACCACTCCAGCACCACCAATACCACCACCACCACCACCAATATTATCATCACCACCACCAGCAACAACAACAACAGCAACAACAATACGAACAACAGGAACAACAATACAATAGATCATAGATCATCGTGTTCGTCAGCATCATCGTTATCACAATCATCATCATTATTTATCTTCCTTATAATCTTTATTTTCAATATCGTCGTTAACATTTTGAATAATATGTAAAATTAGTATCACAATCAATGTCATCACCATCATCATCGTCGTTGTCATCATCATAATCACCATCATCATCGTCATTATCACAATCATCATCATATTTATCTTCGTCATCTTTATCTTCAATATCGTCGTAAAAATGTTAAAAAATAACTAAAATCAGTATCATGATCATCATCTCATCTTCGTCGTCATCATCATTATCAAAAGCCATATAAGTCGTCATTGTTATCAGCATTATTATCATCGTCGTTGTCGTGGCCGTCAAAATATAGTGTATAGGTAAAATCAGTGTCATAATCAGGGTCTTTATCATCGTCATCTTTATCATCATCATCATCGTCGTCGTTGTTGTCAGGCGCCCTTGTAACGGCATGGCTCTGTCAAGGTGCCATTAAAATTGTCACTGTTATCATCGTCATGATCATCATCATCATCGTCGTCGTCGTCATTATCTTCGTCATAATCATCATTATCATAATAATCATCACGGTCATCATCATAGGCTCCACAATCATTCCCATTGTGGAATTCTTTGTCAGAACCATCATCGTATTTATTTTCATCATCATCACCATCATCGACTTCAGTATCGTCATGATCGTGAGTATAGCCAATATGATCAGTGTCATCATCATTATCATAACCATCGTCGTCACCATCACGATCATCATCATCGTCAAAATCATCATACAGGGGCCGGATTAAGGCATCCATAAATCAATCAATCATAATTTATATAGCACCACTTCAAGGTACCTACTCAAAGGCGCTCCCGGTCGAGATCAAGCGAAAAACAGTCTTCAACAGTTTCTGAAGTTGAGAACAGCTTGGGAGGTGTCGCGTAGTTAAAGACGTCCATTTCTGCAGGTTGTTGAACCACCCACAGAGAATAAAACCGCCTCTGCATTGTTGCAGAGCGAGTGGAAGGAACCATTAGGTCACTATGGACAGCAGAGCGCAGTGCGCGGCGGCCTATGCAAGTGGAAAGAGGGAGGCAAAGCTCACACAGAAAATAGGGTGCCCAGTCTGATAAGCATCGCCACACCAAAGATGATATCCTAAATGAGATGCGCTGCGGGAAAGGAAGCCAGTGCAAGACCTCACGCATATATTTGGTATACACGGTCGTACTTGGTGAACCCCCCAATAAGTCGTGCGGCAGCCTGGTGGACCCTCTCCAACCTCTCAATCCGAACCCGCGGTAGACCAGCAAATATGGAGGCGCAGTAGTCGAGGCTGCTCAACACAAATGCATGGACAAGAGAAGCTGCAACTTTAGAAGTCAGAGAGCGAGCAATGACCCTGAGCTGCCGCAGTTGGTATGGTGGCAGCTACGTCACACCAGATCTATATGAGATGCAAGGGTGAGTTCAGAGACCAGGAGCACCCCAAGGTCGCGGCAAAAAAAGTCATAGATGGGAACTGTGAAGGTCGAGCCCTCATCATCATCGGTTTGAGCTTAGCCTGTTGCCTAGTGCCCAATCAAATGAATTGGGATTTTTGGGCGTTGAGTCGGAGTCAATTTGAGGACATCCAATCTGTGAGGACCCCCATTGCTCGTTGCATGTTGCGGGGGCCTCGATGGTTGCGAGTGGAGGGCATTGTAGATAATATTATGTTCAACATGCTTGGCCGAACCGGATCCTCTACGCGTTAGGTGGCCCCACGCATGCAATACAATTATTTTTCATCGTCATTTATTATTATAGCAAAAATGAGGGGGAAATCTCGGAACAAATTGTCAATTATTGAAAAAACTTCTGATTTCAATATAGGCCCTATAATAGACCGACAACTTCTGCACATGTGTAGGGGTAATTGAATGAATTATAGGCAGACTCAAAGAGGAAAGTTTTCAGTTTAGAGCGAAAGACAGTCTCGCTAGAAGAGTTACGAACATAAGGAGGCAGAGAGTTCCAGATTAAGGAACAATTCCGGGAACAATGCTTATCGCTGGCGTGAATATCCCTGCATCATCATCATCATCATCATCATCATCATCATCATCATCATCATCATCATCATCATCATCATCATCATCATCATCATCATCATCGTCAACATCATCGTCATCGTCATCGTCATCGTCATCGTCGTCGTCGTCGTCGTCGTCATCGTCGTCGTCGTCGTCGTCGTCATCGTCATCGTCGTCGTCGTCGTCGCCGTCGCCGTCGTCGTCGCCACCATCATCGTAGCCGTCGTCGCCGTAGCCGTCGTCGTCATCATCATCATCATCGTCATCGTCATCGTCGTCGTCATCATCATCATCATCGTCCTCAACATCATCATCACAATCATCATCATCATCATCGTCGTAATCGTCATCTTTGTCATCACCTTCACTATCATTGTCATCATCGACATCACCAGCTTCATCGACATCTCGTCGTCGTCACCACTATCGTCGTAGCCGTCGTCGCCGTAGCCGTCATCATCATCATCATCATCATCATCACCACCATCACCATCACCATCACCACCATCATCATCATCATCATCCTCATCATCGTAATGTTCTTCTTTCTCTTTTTCTACATAATCATCAACAGCGTTGTGTGGGTCGTGGTGAAAGCTTGTCAATTCAAGGGCATTGGAGATGATCAGAGCACATAACTGGAAAACTTACCAAAAGCTCTTCCCAATTAAAAGCAGTGACTGAGTCCAATAAGATTATAGTACAAACAAAACCAAGTCTTTCCGCGACTCTTGCACTGATGCCTTTCTGTCTAATAGTCGTCTCATCCCATTGATAACCCCTCGAGGTTTTAACACTCGAGTGCCCAAGGTATTTTTAGGTACACTAAGGCCCAAGGGGGTCCGCGCGGACCCCAACGTTTTTTGTGAATATCTTGAGAATGGATTGGAATATCGTTACAGAATTTAGTTCCATGTAATCGCAAATGAATTTGCGATCGATTGATGTATCTTATGTCACAATAGCACCACCTGGTGTTAAATAACAGTGTAATAAGCTCGTGATATACATTTTATGCTTGCTTGCGGCTTTTACTGAAGGAAGCCTATTGTTTTCATGTTAATATATTGAGAAGGGATTGGAATATCGTAACCGAATTTAGTTCTATGAAATCCCAAATGAATTTGCAATCGATTGAGGTATCGTATATCACAATATCACCACCTGGTGCAAAATAATAGTGTAAAAATCTCGTGATACACGTGTTATGCTTGCTTGCATCATTTACCGAAGGAAGCCTATACGTCCGGTGCGTCCGCATGCCAGTCAGCAGTGCTTCTCTCACTTCCAGCTATCGACGGACCAGTTGCATTATGGTAGACTAAATCCTAATCGCAATTGTAAATTTGTATAGCGCCGCTTCAAGAGAAACTCCTCAGACGGGTTCCTGACCTGATAACACCATGCCACGATTGAAAGGGGTAATTTCAAACAATTGCGGAGGAATGGAAGTAGGCCTATATATGAACGGCTGTGTCACTGTGTGGTGTTAGGCCTACTTGTGTGTTGAGAAAGAAGGGTAGGCCACTACCGTCTACAACACCACCGGCTAAGAAGAAAAGCTGAGCCATTTATTTGCGTAGCCTAACCTTGACAGAACGGTTGCCACCGTTTGTATGAACTGTCCTAAGCGTTCCGTTTTGACGCACGCCTGTTGCATGCAATTATTGCTGTGTAGGCCTACGCAGACTTGCAGACTTTCAAATTCTGTGTTGCAAACATTGACCAAACATAGTGCTACAATGTCAGTAATTCTAAGTTCAACAATTTATATGAATCTTTCGTTCATATAACGTGCGCTGGCCATTTATTTATTGGCCAGTAACCATACGCATGTATGACAAATAACCGAATATCGTAGGGTACCCTTAGTATATGCTGTGGTGGTGGGGTACAGGGTTGGACAATACTCACGCAAAATATACCATTCGATGCCCAAATGGTTGTTCTAGGAATACCTAAAAGCATTTGTGCAGATCTATAGCCGTTAAAAAGTTATCCGGAAAAAACGGGCCTGTGGTCCGGTCGGACCTCCCTTGGGCATTCGAGGGTTAAACTATAGGTCTCTGCTCCTCGTCCTCCTCTCCTCTCTATACACTCTATGCTTGAGACATACAGGCATGCACGCATGCAGGCGGACGAACAAACATACAGGCGCATTATATATAGACACACATAAGGACGACGGAAAGACATTTAGACGGACAGTGTGCGATGGACAGAGAGACATGCGTACAGAGGATGACACCGATAGCCACAGGTAGACAGATATTCAGACGGATAGACGGAGAAGCAGATAGCCAGAAGCACACACATGCATAGACGCCCACGGTCAGATGTACGAACATACATTTAGGTATGTATAGGGGCCTACAGTGTACGTACAGTCGTAAAAACGGGCTGTCATCGAAGCGGATAGAAAGGTATTCAGGTGCACAATGGCACAAACCAAGAGGCAGTCCAAAGACATAATGAAGCTCGTAATTATATATAGTCTAGATCGGTTGTCGGCTTCTTGCTATGACGTTAATGACGTTTCGGCTGCTTGACCCTCCAGGTAATAATGGCAACACTGGACTCGTTGACCGGCATAAACAGAGGAGAGAAGCCCTGCTGGGGACGATGACAAGCACTTCACAGAACCCCTTCTTCAACGAATTGTCTAATCTAAACAATTTGCTCGCCAGCATGGCGACTGTCGGAGGTTAACCTCTTTAGAGAATGGCAATGATTGTAGTTTATAGTGTCTCACTCCCAAAGGCCTATGCTTTAATCCGATGAACGATAGTAAAATTCCACGATTAAAATGCTCAAATCAACGTTTACGTTGACCACTGGGCTGCTGGGCAAAAAGACTAGAGGGCAAGCAGACTAGAGGTTTCTTTCTGACTTAGTCATTCGCACATATTACTAAAACGAGCTGCCAATCGTTTTACAATCAATTTTGTAAAAATCTTTCCGTAGTTAATCTCCCTGTCAAATTGTCTAATCTAGTTGCCCCGTCCTCTAGGAAACCAAGTTTTCTCGAGAGAACTAAAGAGCGTGTAACGACTATCGTCAAGGCAGGTAGTGCCGAGCAAAGTAGAGTGCCTGTATGGATGTCGTTGAAATCATCATCATCACCATCACCATCACCATCATCATCATCATCATCATCATCATCGTCGTCGTCGTCGTCATCATCATTGTCATCATCGTCGTCACCACCATCATCATTGTAGTCGCCATCGCTGTTGAAATCATCATCATCATCGACGTCATCGTCGTTATTGTCGTCGTAAAATCATTCTTTTCATCACCACCACCACCACCAGGAATACCATCATCGACATCATCATCATCATCATCATCATCATCATCATCATCATCATCATCATCATCATCGACATCATTATCAGGCGGGCTTGTAAGGACCTGGTTGTGCCACGGTAGCATAGAAATCGTCATTATCACTATCATCATCAGCGTGGTGGTAGTCGTCATCACCATCAGACGCCCTTTAATTGCATAACTGTGTTACGGCGCCATACAATCAATAACAATGACTTGTTATCATCATCATTATCGTCATCATCATCGTCATTGTCACAATCATCATCATATTAATCTTTCATCATCATGCTTATTTTTAACTAGATGGGGTACCCGGCGTTGCCCAGAAATTTTAAGATTTGCCCGGTTCCCGGCCATTCCTCTATATTTCATCCTTCCTTCGGTCATTCCGTCCCTCCATCCGTCCCTCTCTCCCTACGTCTGCTCCTACCTCACTCTCTCTCCCTCCCTCCATCCCTCCCTCCATTACTCCGTCCGTCCCTCTCACTACCTCTCTTCCTACCTCCCTCCTTCACTCCCTCTCTCACTTCCACTCTTTCTCTTCCACCCCTCCTTCCTTCCTTCCTCCCTCCATCCCACTTTCACTTCGTCCCTCTCTTGTCCAAACTTGCCATCAACAGTGCTTTTATCATTATTTTCCTAACCGCCAGCGTAAAAAATTAGGTCATAAAGTGATGACGTCATTTATGGGGAGCACTACATAAGGCAGAAAATCAAAAGGCAGAAAATCAAAAGGCAGAAAATCAAAAGGCAGAAAATCAAAAGGCAGAAAAATAATGAGGCAGAAAAATCAAAAGGCAGAAAAATCAAAAGGCAGAAAATCAGAAGGCAGAAAATCAAAAGGCAGGAAATCAAAAGGCAGAAAATCAAAAGGCCGGAAATCAAAAGGCAGACTATTATAGGCCTACTGTGGTTTAGATCCTATAGGGCCTAGTATACAGGGTGTCACATTGTCTATCGTGACATATGTAAGCTGCACTTTGCCGCCTAAACACAAATGCACAATTCATTAAAACGTGCTGAAACTGATTAACCCATTAGTGCCCAGCGTCCGTCATAACGGACGCTTAGAAAACACGTTGGCAAAAATAAGAGGCAACTGTTTAATATGGTCATCACAATTTTTAAATTAGTGCGTCAATTGACTTTATATTCCACTATTGCGATTGCCGGATTATGTGAATTGGAAATATTTTATTGCTTGTGCTAATGTGTCTACTGCAACATATCGAAAATCATCGCTACAACTAGTTTTTATATTTCTGCTTGGTATTGAACGGGGAGGAATTGAGAGAAAGTGTAAATGTTGTTTATAGTAGCCATATGGGTCAATATGCTGACGAAATGTTATCACAATTGCCGTAAGTTTTCCTAAGGAAATTTCGATTGCAATGTAAGCGTCCGTTATACCGGACGTCGGGCACTAGCCCAGAGTTGCCGTTTTCTACAGAGAGTCCCCAAGCGTCATTGTCCCATAAATTGCCTCCGTCATTGCATTACCTATAATATAAAGTAAGCATCAGCCTGCAATTTATTCAGACTGGCGACTCACTATTTTGACATGAATATTGTAGACTTTGTACTCCTGACATGAGTTTGGGTACGCCGGTGCATTACTTGAGTGAGGAACCTGTACTTGAGGAACCTGTACACAGGTCAATTTTGGCCTACCGTAAAATCCATAGCAGCCAGGTGCAAAGAACTAGACTAAGTATCATGCCTCACTATACTGGTTATATGCTCTAGTGACTGCTGTGTTGTAAGAAACTTCTACCCTCCCCCGCTAGGGGACCAGATTCAATCCCTGTCCTTCCTCTCCCAGGCCGACCATCCTCTCCCGACGTAGGCTTTGACCCTTTTTTAATTTCCTCTGTTTTGCACTTGGTTCCAGATGTGACACCCTGTATACTATAGGATCTAAACCACAGCAGGCCTATAGGCCTAATAGTCTGCCTTTTGATTTTTCTGCCTTTTGATTTTCTGCCTTCTGATTTTCTGCCTTTTGATTTTTCTGCCTTTTGATTTTTCTGCCTTATTATTTTTCTGCCTTTTGATTTTCTGCCTTTTGATTTTCTGCCTTTTGATTTTCTGAATTTGATTTTCTACCTTATGCAGTAGACCCCATTGATGTATGGGTTCGCTGTTTTGGACATGTGCGGGGTTTACGGGTACGTGCGGTGTTTAACGACTAAGTTTAAATTTGGTTATGACCCCTATGGTGGGAGAGATTTGCCAACCACTCCATTGGGTGCCCAGACTGACACAGTAGTGAAAGTTTGGAGTGAAAATCCCAAAAACTGTTAAAATGCATCCCGGCAAAAAACCAGAATCGTCTCATTGTTTATATAGATATCGCCTCAAAAATACAGAATAATAAGTTAATCAGTAGGCCTATCATAATCTTCGTAGCCATCATCGTCGTCGTCGTCATCATCATCGTCATCAGGCGCCTAGTAACGGCATGGCTGTGTTAGGGCGCCATAAAAATCATAATTGTTATCACCATCATCATAATCGCCGTCGTCGTCGTCATCATCATCGATATCATCATCGTCGTCATTATCGTTATCATTATCATCATCATCATCATCATCATCATCATCATCATCATCATCATCATCATCATCATCATCGCCGTCGTCGTCGTCGTCATCATCGTTATCATCATCATCATCATCATCACCATCACCATCACCATTATCATCATCATCATCATCATCATCATCTTCATCAACATTATCAGGCGCCCTTGTTACGGCATAAACGTCATTGTTATCAAAACCATCATCACCGCCGTCGTCGTCAGTCGTCGTCGTCATCATCATCGTCATCATCATAATCGACATCTTTATCGTCACCTCCACCACAAATACCACCACCAAAACTGACACCAACACCTCCCCCAGGCAACAACAGCAACAACAATAACAACTACAACAACAAAATGACCAACAGCATCAACAATACAATAGATCATCGGCATTATCATCATCAACAACAACATCATCATCATCATCTTCATCAACACTATCATCATAATCATCATCATCATCATCGTCGTCGTCGTCGTCGTCAGCGCCTTGAACCGGCATGGTTGCTTTACGGCCTCAGAGAAATCGTCATTGATATTATCATCATCATCATCATCATCATCATCGTCATCATCATCATCATCGTCGTCGTCATTATCATTCCCAGGCGTTCTTGTAACGGCATGGCTTAGTTACCGCAAATTAGGTCTACCCACTACCAACGCCACCGCGAAAATAGGTCTATGACATTTATTTCGTAATAAGTGAAGGTGGCACTGCAGTGGGGGGCAAATCAGGGTAAATGCTATCGTAAATTTTTTTTGCCCAGGTCGTTGTCCTGCCACAAGATTGTCAG